>JAVKOW010000025.1:0-55241 GCA_033439115.1 Firmiana major
GTATAGGTTTAACCTTGTACGTATGTAATGAATTCATGAAGTATTGTAATGTACTAGGAATGTAAAGCATATGTGATGTAAAGTCCATAAGTTGAATGTACACACTTGTAATAAGAGTTGTAATGTACGTACAAGTTGCATTAAATATGATTATGAAGAAATGGACTTCGATATATGATGAATGTGAGTGGAATGAAATATGAATAGTGGAGTAAAATGGAAGAAATTGCACAAGTGGTGCAAATCTTTATGTTCCATTTAGTTATATGTTGTATATATTTGGTCATGCAAGGATTTCACACAAGTTTTAATATGTACAAAGTGTGACTGTATGTCATTTTCAAGTCTTAAGGATGGATGAATGAGGAAATGACTATGGCAGCAAATCAAGGATGTTTTGAGTGAAGTCATTGCAGAAAAACTGTAGGAAAACTGGAAAATATGAGGGTCAGATCGATCTCATAGGATGAGAGATCGATCTGGAAGAGCCAGAATGCTCTTATTATGAGCTATGAAACAGGACAGATATCTCCAAAGGAGCCAGATCGATCTAATAAACATTCTGTAATGAGAAGATCGATTTTAAGGTAAGAGGATCGATCTCCTTAACTCTCTGTTTGAGACAGATCGATCTCAAGACTAGACAGATCGATCTCCTTAAGGGTTCTGTAAAGAGCAGATCGATCTCCTATAAGAGGCAGATCGATCTCCTATAAGAGGTAGATCGATCTCTAAGAGGAAAATTGCCCTTCGATAGATCGACCTCATTAGGGGAGAAGATCGATCTGGGAGTGGTTATGTTAGGTGAAAAGGACTACCAAACATGCAGAGATCGATCTCTATAAGGACCAGATCGATCTCATAAGCCTGTATCTATAAAAAGAGCACATGATTGAGATGAAAACCCAAAACTCTTCCCCCACCAAACCTCACCTACCATTTTCTCTTAAAAACCTAAGCTTTCTCACTCTAAAGATCACTATATTCCAGCTAGATTTTGAAGAGGCTCAATAAGGAAAAGTTATTCCTTGAAGCAAGGAGGACAACATACACAAAAATCTCACATTGCTGTGACTAAGAGAAGGAGTTATGGCTACCACAAGTTTGGCTAAGAAAAAAGGGTAAGTTCTTCAACCCTCAAGCTTTAAATAAGGATTCTAGACATTGTATGGGTTGAATGGTATGCAAAATATTGATAAGAATGATTTGTAGTGATGAGTGAGTAGTGTTAAGAGAGATTTAAGAAGAGGGAAATCTATGGAAAGCTTAAGAAATAGTTTAATGAGATAAATGATACAAATGGAAAGTGATGTATGATTTAAAGGCTTGAAAGGTATAAATGGGAGAATAAGTGACAACGAGGATATTTGGGAGAAAGAAAAGAAATGACTTAATGGTTATGTGTGTAGATTGGAAGAACGTGGAACACGGCTTGGCTAGTTTTACATGTTTTAGCATGGAAAGGCATGCTGCATAAATAAACACGCTTTGAGTTTAAAATAGAAAGTAGCCACTTATCGAATTTAAGATGTGAAATGGTGTTGGAGCTTTAGCTCACACTTATTTTAGTGATTTTGACTATGCTGGAGTTTGACTCGCATACGTCTGCATGATTTGATAAACCGTGCTAGAGCGTGACTCGCACTTGGATTTATAATCATAATGTGCTGGAGTGTTAGCTCGCACATGTTGTTACTGAGTTGAGGTAAACCTGGGGGTCTGGGACCCAAGGGGATGCCAGCCGATGGCCTCGGAACAGGCTAGGCCATAACAATAAATCGTACCACGCTGGAGCCTTACAATGACTGTGTCACACTGATTGCTTGCCTTGTATATGAGACATGATTCAGGATGAAAAGTTCATTGGAGTTGGAGTATGGACTTCGATCCACGGTCGTATGTAGTACAGTGTAGTTGTTTGTTGGTATACTATGTACCGTGCTGGGTGCACGTGAGTATGAGTATCGTGTAGATGACACATGGCGTACCTTATACCTTCAGTAAATGAGGAGATGAGGTTAATTGAGATGAGCCGGAGGGTAGGTCTGACCCATCCCCCTTCAGGCGAAGTGATGCCCTGTGCACCGCTGATCAGTGAGGCTTGGGATCACTGACTATAGCCATACGTGGTGGATATTTGATTGTCGAAAATTCCATGGCTATCTCAGAGGTTTGAGAGATTGAGTAGAACTCAAGAAAGAAAGAGATTTTATGTATTTGATAAATCTCTAAATTAAACACTTGTGCCGTGAGAGCACTATTTTATGAAACATGTTTTAAGTGGAAATACTGAATATTTGTGTTACATGAAAATGCCAAATAAGAAATATACATTTAACTGCATTTTCTGATAACATTTCCATTTATAATGAAAACATGGTTTTGGTTTATACATGCATGGGCTATATAGGTAGTACGATATCTACCTGCTAGCATTCATTTCCTTACGGAGCTGTGGTTTGCTCACCCCCACTATTTTGCCCTCCAGATATTGAGAAGTAAGATGGTGCAGTGGTCTCCAGATCCCTTTTTGTGTTGGACAGCTCCTGCCAGTTGCAAAGGTATAAGATTTGTTTACACATGAGTATTTTGTAAACAATGGTATAGGGATGTTATGTAAAAATATTATTATATAGTTAATTTTGTATATTTACACAGTTAGGAGTGTGAATTAAATTTTAAATATTTTCGCTGTAAATTTTTGGAACTTTAGTAATTGCATTGCCTTACAGCCCAACCGTAGTAGCGTAAGTATGGGTAAAGGGCACCCGAAAGTGGGGTGTGACGGTGGCTTTGAGCACAACTCATAGTCGACACTTTGCTCAAACATTGTTTCATGTCACAAACTCAAACTCTAGTACGAGTAAACCTCCAGCTCTAGGTCATGCATAGTTCAAGTTTCAAATCAAGTACGAGCAATAGCTCCTGTACCAAGCCATGTACAAAACTCATCAAATCAAGTACTATGTCATGTATAAATCATGAACAATCGAGTACGAGCAACGCTCTAGCACTCTATCATGCATCTCATGTAAAATTCGAGTACGAGCTAATCATGTCACGACCCAATTCCATTCTCTTTAACTGAAAATCAATAAAAAATTTTTCGCGTTTTACTATTACCTTACCCGGTTGTGAACTAACTCACCACACACTGTTGGGCTGTGAGTCAATAATAAACTCCACATCTCATTCATTCTCAGTGAAATAAAATGATGTCATACATTTGCATTTAAATCTTGTACTTATACAAAAGCATGTTTTACTGACATCTAAATCCCCCATAAATTACAACTCAAGAATACTGTGCTTTTACATTGTTTAGATACAAAAAGAATTACTGTGTATATACCTCTTAGCGATGGAGATGCAGCGGAGTCCAAAATAACACGCCTCAGTCCTCATTGGGCTACTATGCACGCTCTGTAGGGGGAAAATAGAGTGGGATGAGCAACCACACGCTCAGTAAGGCAATAATGCAAGCATGGTAGATAACTACTCTATCTACATGCTGATAGTGTTATGCATAAATCATTTATAGTAGGAGCATGAGGAATAAAACTATGCCATATGATATATATATATATATATCATGTATCAAAATCATATACATTGGCATACAAAACATGGTAAAAACATCATGTATAAATCATCTCATGCTCGATCTCATTTAATTTCATAAAAAGGGCAATTCATTAAGAAACCTCCTTTTTAAACCAACATCATAAACACCACCAAATCAACTCACAATCACAACCACATTTTCGTTCCACAATTCACGCAGGTGTATAAATCTAGGTCACTATATCAAAAGTGCCTATGTGAACCATTACATCATAAATCATCCCAGACCACACGCATCCAGGTGTGCGGGGTATCATGATGGCACGAAGATGGATTATCCCTCGCCAGACTTTCTCATCACATAACCATCATGCGGTACATCGTACTCCATGTGATATACACGGTACAGCGTACCCCGTAACTCATATCGTGATTGGGAGTGCCATTCCTAGGTCTTATCTACCCCATACCAAGAGTTTTTCATATTTCGTGAAGGAGAGCCTCCCTGCCGAACAGAGCCTCCCCACCTAACAGAGCCTCCCCGCCTCTTGGGCTTAAGGATGTTGGCTTAAGGATGTAGGGCTTGAGGATCCTTCCGTAAGAGAGCCTCCCCACCGAACAGAGCCTCCCTACCTAACAAAGCCTCCCCGCCTCTTTGGGCTTAAAGATTTTGGCTTAAGGATGTAGGGCTTAAGGATGTTGGCTTAAGGATGTAGGGCTTAAGGATCTTACTGTACCCATGTAGGAGAGCCTCCCTGCCTAACAGAGCCTCCCCGCCTCTTTGGGCTTAAGGATGTTGGCTTAAGGATCCCACCGTAAGAGAGCCTCCCCACCGAACAGAGCCTCCCCGCCTAACAGAGCCTCCCCGCCTCTTTGGGCTTAAGGATGTAAGGCTTAAGGATCTTACCAACTTTCACAACCTTATGCTTATCACAATGTGCAAACTTGTGCGAGCAAAGCTCTAGCACAACTCATGCATCCTCACATAAAGAGACGCGTACAAGCATAGCTCTAGTACGGTTATACTCATAAGACAATCACTCAAAAGCCACGTACGAGCAAAAGCTCCAGTACGATTTATAAACATCAACATAATTTCTAATCAAGGTGCGAGCTAAGCTCCAGCACGTTTCATACAAATGAAAACATAGAAATCCAGCGCGAGCGAGGCTCTAGCGCGATTTATGTCATACAATATGATAGGCGGCTCATACACAATCAAACAATCTCGGCAATCAGGTTTTGCACTCACAATTGCTTTTCCACCACAACAACACAATACTAGCCGACCCATCTATAAGCTTGCTTAAAACCAAGCAATTTCGTTTTGAAAAACATCAAAACATTAGATTTATGCAATTATTAGCCTTACTATCTCATTTCATAAAATCCACTTCAAAACCAAAATCACGCATATACTCATCATCATTCACGAATACCATCAACATTTATTTGAGCAACCATGCATTTCATAAAATACCCGATATTCACCCACAAGTTCAAAGTACGAGCAACTACCTCTATATACTCACAAAATTCCCTTACCTAGAATCGCGATGCGTGATTCCACTTCCTTAAGCTGCTTACTCGTACGGTTCGATTCTTCTTCAACGAACTCTTCGGGACTGCACAAAATCGTATCCCGCATTATATTCGATCCATATAATGCAACCCTTGTGTTTGCTATAGTCAATTTAATCTATAGCCTCTATTAAAGCTTATTTGGCCTCGTTTCATTACTTTACCCATAGCTCGAGTCTATGGATCTTCTTAGGCCTATTATCTTATTCAAAATCGATTTCAAATCGACATAAAGCTCATAGTGTTCATATTTCATGAATCCCCTCACTATGGCATTTATCAATCATATACATACCCATTTTCACAATTCCTCCAACTCACCACGTAATTCCATCTAACCATTTAAAATCATAAACATTACCCCAATAACAACTTTTGCATGCCATAGATCATAAACTCATTCAATCCCACATATTCTCACATTATACCCATTTTAGATTTCTAGGTCATACCAATTCCACTACATTCCTAGGTAGTTTATCCATCAATACTCATACCAACCAACTCCAAAATCAATTAAATAGCTAATGCATTTGGATTGGAGTGTTAGAATCTTACCAATATGATTTTTCTTCTTGCTCCAAATGGTAATGCCCTTAACTCCTTCAATACCAACAATGGAAAAATGCCTTCACACTATGTTGTTCTTCTCTTTAATAGGAACAACTTTGCCTCTAATGGTCTCTCTTTAATTCTTGCTGGAAATGACTGATTTTAGAGAGGGAAAGTTAGGTTTTTAGGTTGAGATTGTAAAGTTAAGTGTTTTTTCCGAGATTTCTAGATTTTCAGCCCTCCTTATATAGAAATAGCTTGGGGAGATCGATCTGGTTCATGAGGTGATCGATTTGGTCCCCTTAAATCCCTTTTTTCACGGCATTTTTAAGCATGAGATCGATCTGTCGAAGCATCAGATCGATCTGTTGAAGCATGAGCTCGATCTATCGAAGCATGAGATCGATCTGGTCCCAAACAGAGAGCTAAGGAGATCGATCTGGGTGCTTGGGGATCGATCTTTTCATCACAAAAATGCTTAGGAGATCGATCTGGCCCCATTGGAGATCGATCTGCTCTATTTCATTGTCCAAATAAGAGCATTCTGGCTCTTCCAGATCGATCTCTCATCCTATGAGATCGATCTGGCCTTCATGTTTTCCAGATTTCCTGCAGTTTCCTTGTTGAAACTCATACCAACACATCCTTAATCTGTTGCCATGGCCATAATCTCATCCACCCACCTTCATAACTTGAAAATGGCATCCATCCATACCTTATGCACATTGAAACTTGTGCGCATTCATTGTATGTCCAAAGGTATGCTACATAAAACCAAATGGAAGTGTAACTTCATTCCATTTTACCACACTACCCATTTTGAGTTTCAATCACACCCATCACTTGTAAGAATTCATTTCTTCATATTCATACTCAATGGAACTTATGTGTACGTTACAAATCATATTTCACATACGTATATTACATCCATGGACTTACATCAATCATACTTTACATTACAAGTCCATTCATATTATTTGATCCAATTACACACATTACCATTATACATATACGGGGTCTTACATTCTCCCCTCCTTCAAGGAATTTGGTCCTCCAAATTAGAACCAAGTCACTCTTCAAAAAGTTGGGGGTACTTCTCCTGTATCAAGTTCTCCAATTCCCATGTGGCCTCTTCCGCCGTATAATGTTGCCAGAGAACTTTCACCAAGGGAATTGTCTTATTCCGCAACACTTTCTCTTTTCTGTCTAATATCCGAACTAGCTTTTCAACATACATCATACTCTCATGGAGCTCTAACGGCTCATATCTTATCATGTGTGTTGGGTCCGGGTGATACTTCTGAAGCATCGAGACGTGGAAGACGTTGTGGACATTTGCCAAGTCCGGTGGCAATACCAACCTATACGCCTTATCTCCCACTCTCTCCAAAATCTCGAAGGGTTCGATATATCTAGGGCTCAGCTTGCCCTTCTTACCAAGTCTCATAATACCCTTCGATGGTGATACTCTCAAAAACACCGACTCACCCTCATCAAACTCCAGTGGTCTTCATCTCTTGTCAGCATAACTCTTTTACCGGCTCTGAGCTGTCCGTAATCTCTCACATATCAACTGGACGTCCTTAGATGCCTGCTGCACTAGGTCCGGAGCAAAAATCTGTTGGTCACCAACCTCTTCCCATCCAATAGGGGAACGGCATCTACGCCCGTACAATGCCTCATAGGGTGCCATCCCGATACTAGCATGATAGCTATTATTATAAGCGAACTCAGCTAACTGCAGGTGGTCATCCCAGGAGCCTCTAAAATCCAGCACACACGCTCTCAACATATCCTCGAGGGTCTGTATAGTCCTCTCTGACTGCCCATCTGTCTGAGGATGAAAAGCGGTGCTAAAACTCAGTCGGGTCCCCAGCGCTTCCTGAAAATATTCCCAAAAATGGGAAGTGAAGCGGGCATCCCTATCAAAAACAACGCTCACTGGTACACCGTGTAGCCGTACTATCTCTCGAATATACATGTTCGCCAACTAACTCAGTGTATCGGTAGCTCTCATAGCCAAGAAATGGGCAGACTTAGTCAACCGGTCCACAATAACCCATATGGCATCATGACCTTTGCGGGTCCTCGGCAACCCTATCACAAAATCCATGGTGACATGCTCCCACTTCCAGGTCGGTATCGGTAGAGGCTAAAATAATCCTGCAGGCTTCTGATGCTTTACCTTCACTTGCTGACAAACGAGACACTTTACGACATATTCAGCAATGTCTCTCTTCATTCCAGACCACCAATAAACCTTTCGAAGGTTTTGATACATCTTGGTACTTCCAGGATGTATCGTATACTTTGATGAGTGAGCCTCTGATAAAATCATTCTCCTGATCTTAAGATCCTTGGGAACGCATACTCTGCCTCTGAACCTCAATAGCCCATCAGCACTCTGCTCAAAATCACTACCCACACCCGTCTGTATCTGCCTCAGCCAATCGATGCATCGTCGATCACTCAGCTGGGCTTGCCGAATACAGCTAATCAACTCTGGCTCTAGTCTCAAACTAGCCATGATCTCAAGTCTCTCCGATCCAGGTGGGGTTACCTCCAAACTGAGGTTCGCAAAGTGTTCTAACAATTCATGTTCCCGTACCATCATATAAGACACCAACCCAAGGTTCTTTCTACTCAAAGCATCGGCAACTACATTTGCCTTACCCGGGTGGTACATGATTTCACAATCATAGTCCTTCAGGAGTTCGAGCCATCTCCTCTGTCTCATATTCAGCTCTTTCTGCGAGAACAGGTACTTAAGGCTCTTATGATCTGTAAACACCTAAAATTTCTCACCATAGAGATAGTGGCGCCATATTTTCAAAGCAAATACTACGGCCGCCAACTCCAAATCATGTGTCGGGTAGTTCCTCTCATGATCTTTCAACTGTCTAGATTCATAGGCAACTACCTTCCCATCCTGCATAAGCACACAGCCCAGTCCCTGGTGTGATGCATCCGTATACACCGAGAATCCTCCTGAGCTGGTAGGAATGGTGAGAACTGGAGCAGTCGTCAATCGACGCTTGAGCTCCTCAAAACTCCTCTCACATGCCTCATCCCATGTATACTTAACATCCTTACGCGTGAGGCGTGTCAATGGAGCAGCTAGTCTGGAGAAACCCTCTACAAATCTCCGATAATATCCTGCCAATCCCAGGAAACTTCTGATCTCAGTAACTGTCTTGGGCTGTTCCCACTGTACAACTGCATCTATCTTGGATGGATCCACTGATACCCCATCCTTTGACACAACATGCCCCAGAAATGAGATCTGTTCCAACCAGAAGTTACACTTGCTGAGTTTGGCATACAATTCTCTCTCTCGAAGGGTCTGCAGAACTATCCTCAAGTGCTCCTCATGATCTTCCCTAGACTTAGAGTACACCAAAATATCATCTATGAAAACAATCACAAACTTGTCCAGGTATGGCTTGAATATGTCATTCATCAATGCCATAAATGCTGCGGGAGCATTCGTCAATCCGAATGGTATTACCAAGAACTCGTAGTGGCCATAACGGGTACGAAATGCTGTCTTGGGTATATCTCCACTCCTGATCCTCAATTGATGATACCCTGACCGCAGATCTATCATAGAAAATACTTTGGCTCCCTGGAGCTGATCTAACAAATCATCGATTCTTGGAAGGGGGTACTTGTTCTTAATGGTGGCCTTATTCAACAACCGGTAATCTATACACAGTCGGAGGCTTCCATCCTTCTTCCTTACAAATAGAACTGGTGCTCCCCAAAGTGAGACACTCGGTCTAATAAACCCCTTCTCCAACAACTCGTGCAGCTGTTTCTTCAGCTCTTCCAATTCTATCGGAGCCATTCTATAGGGTGGTTTCGATATCGGCTCTGTACCAGGCACCAACTCAATGCAAAATTCCATTTCCCTTTCAGGTGGTAGTCCTGGTAATTCATCCGGAAAGACATCAGGGTAATCCAAAATTACGGCTATGTCCCTCAATTTCGGGTGTGCCTCATCCATATCGACCACGTATGCAATGAATCCTTCACATGATCCTCTCCATCGTTATTAACATAACCCATCACTCCACATTCAACATTATCATAAACAATGGATTCATCTCTAAAGCATTATGCATTTAAAATTATACTCCTTTATTCACAACAAACATGCTATTTTCATATCATTTCTTTTCATCAAAATTTACAATAAGATTGTCTAATCCTAAAAACATCAATGTTTTAGCATGACAATCCATCACAACACGATTGGTAGCCAACCAATCCATTCCCAAAATTACATCAAAATCATTCATATTCAATAAAATCAGATTGGCTATCATTTCCTTCCCCTCTATCGTTAACTTACAATCTCTACATACATGCTCAGTTAATTGACTATCATTCATGGGTGTGGAAATTATCAACATTTTATCCAACAATGTTGGTTTCACATGCTTTAATAATTTATGTGCGAAGGGAGGTGATATAAAAGAATGCGTGGCACCAGGATCAAATAACACCAATGCATCTAAATCAAAGATTCGGATGGTACCTTTAATCACATCCGTCGATGCGTCTGCAGTGTCCTGGTCCAGTGCATGTACTCTTCCTCTGCTCACACCCGCAGCTTGTTTTCCTTTTTCCTCAGCTGTAGCCCTCCTCCTCGGGGCTGCTGTCTCAATTGGAGCTCCCCCAGGCTCCTTGCCCTTCTGTGGGGCAATCTCTATCTTCTCAGGACAATACTTAGCCATATGTCCTGGTCTCTTACATCTAAAACACACCATAAGGGCCATCAGACAGGGTCTATTCCCGTGAAATCTCCCACATCTCCTACACTGATCAGTAGTAGGTCGTGGTCCTCCAATAGTCATACCCCTTGGCGCAGTCAAGGCTGGGTATACGGGAGGTCTAGCAGCTCTCTCCTGCACCCCCTCAATCTTTGGCCTCTTCTCGAAAAATCTTTGGCCATCTCTCTTGGTCACTCTTCCAAACCCGGATCTCTTCCGGTCTCTATCCTTCCTAACACTGACTCTCCCAAGCTCGGAGGCATTTTGCTCGAAGTCTTGCTCACATAACTGAGCCTTATGTACAGCCTCCTCATAAGTTAAGATGTCAAAGGGAGCTAGCTTAGTCCGGATGGCCAATCTCAATCCATCCATGAACTTCTGAATCTTTCGGGTCTCACTACCCATCGTGTCAGGGTCATATCTTCCCAATGACATAAACTTGGACTCATACTCGTCCACAGTTCGGTTCCCTTGAACCAGGTTCATAAATTCCATCCGCAATTTCCTCTGTGCGGTAGCTGGAATATACTGCCTCCTAAAGGCCTCTAGAAATATCTCCCACGAGATCTCAGAGTGTCTGGCCCTCAAAATAGTCTCGGTGGACCTCCACCAATGCTCGGCCTCGCCTTTCAGCATAAACACAGCAAAGGCAACCTTCTCACTTAAAGTGCATCGAAAAAACCTATACAGTTTCTCCATCTCATACACCCAATCCTCCGTAATCACTGGGTCTTTCACCCCTCTAAACACTGGGGGTTTCAGCGCTTGAAACTCTCGCAACCTGCTCAAATCGCAGTCATAACCCAAATCACTACCGCTCTGCTGCGGAGCGATAGGAGAAGCTATATCCTGGGCTGGAGGTGGTGTAACTATAGCTATCTCAGCAGTCTGAGGTCTCTCCGCCTCTGCAGCTACCTGTTCAGTAGTAGGCTGTGCCGCGGGACCTCGTCTGTCACCTGCACCCAATGCCTGCGTGACTATCTCCACCAAACTCTCAATACTCCGCTCTAACCTAGCGAAGCGAGCCTCAGTATCCTCTGCTCTCTCAGCAGCGTTCTGTGGAGCCTGCTCAGTCTGTGGCTCCGCACGGCTCTCAGGCCTACCTCTACGGCCTCTAGCACGTGCTCTCGCCCCTCTACCATTGCGTGTAACTGGCATAGTGCCTAACTTCCTGTATTACAATAATTCATTAAGCTCAATCCATCATGGTATACACAGTTATATCTAAACAAAAGCACAGTACTATGGGGATGTACTTTCATACGTTTTATTAATGACTCACATCAGGCCAACACAGCTCTGATACCAATCTCTGTCATGACCCAATTCCATTCTCTTTAACCGAAAATCACTAAAAATTTTTTCACGTTTTACTATTACCTTACCCGGTTGTGAACTAACTCACCACACACTGTTGGGCTGTGAGTCAATAATAAACTCCACATCTCATTCATTCTCAGTGAAATAAAACGATGTCATACATTTGCATTTAAATCTTGTACTTATACAAAAGCATGTTTTACTGACATCTACATCCCCATAAATTACAACTCAAGAATGCTGTGCTTTTACATTGTTTAGATACAAAAAGAATTACTGTGTATATACCTCTTAGCGATGGAGATGCAACGGAGTCCAAAATAACACGCCTCAGTCCTCACTGGGCTACTATGCACACCCTGTAGGGGGGAAAATAGAGTGGGATGAGCAACCACACGCTCAGTAAGGCAATTATGCAAGCATGGTAGATAACTACTCTATCTTCATGCTGATAGTGTTATGCATAAATCATTTATAGTAGGAGCATGAGGAATAAAACTATGCCATATGAGTGTACATATATATATATATCATGTATCAAAATCATATACATTGGCATACAAAACATGGTAAAAACATCATGTATAAATCATCTCATGCTCGATCTCATTTAATTTCATAAAAAGGGCAATTCATTAAGAAACCTCCTTTTTAAACCAACATCATAAACACCACCAAATCAACTCACAATCACAACCACATTTTCGTTCCACAATTCACGCAGGTGTATAAATCTAGGTCACTATATCAAAAGTGCCTATATGAACCATTACATCATAAATCATCCCAGACCACACGCATCCAGGTGTGCGGGGTATCATGCTGGCACGAAGATGGATTATCCCTCGCCAGACTTTCTCATCACATAACCATCATGCGGTACATCGTACTCCATGTGATATACACGGTACAGCGTACTCCGTAACTCATATCGTGATTGGGGGTGCCATTCCTAGGTCTTATCTACCCCATACCAAGAGTTTTCCATATCCGTGAAGGAGAGCCTCCCTGCCGAACAGAGCCTCCCCACCTAACAGAGCCTTCCCGCCTCTTAGGCTTAAGGATGTTGGCTTAAGGATGTAGGGCTTAAGGATCCTTCCGTAAGAGAGCCTCCCCACCGAACAGAGCCTCCCCACCTAACAGAGCCTCCCCGCCTCTTTGGGCTCAAGGATGTAGGGCTTAAGGATCTTACTGTACCCATATAGGAGAGCCTCCCTGCCTAACAGAGCCTCCCCGCCTCTTTGGGCTTAAGGATGTTGGCTTAAGGATCCCACCGTAAGAGAGCCTCCCCACCGAACAGAGCCTCCCCGCCTAACAGAGCCTCCCCGCCTCTTTGGGCTTAAGGATGTTAGCTTAAGGATGTAAGGCTTAAGGATCTTACCAACTTTCAAACCTTATGCTTATCACAATGTGCAAACTTGTGCGAGCAAAGCTCTAGCATGACTCATGCATCCTCTCATAAAGAGACGCGTACGAGCATAGCTCTAGTACGGTTATACTCATAAGACAACCACTCAAAAGCCACGTACGAGCAAAAGCTCCAGTACGATTTATAAACATCAACATAATTTCCAATCAAGGTGCGAGCTAAGCTTCAGCACATTTCATACAAATGAAAACATAGAAATCCAGCGCGAGCGAGGCTCTAGCGCGATTTATGTCATACAATATGATAGGCGGCTCATACACAATCAAACAATCCCGGCAATCGGGTTTTGCACTCACAATTGCTTTTCCAGCACAACAACACAATACTAGCCGACCCATCTATAAGCTTCCTTAAAACCAAGCAATTTCGTTTTAAAAAAATCAAAACATTAGATTTATGCAATTATTAGCCTTACTATCCCATTTCATAAAATCCACTTCAAAACCAAAATCACGCATATACTAATCATCATTCACGAATACCATCAACATTTATTTGAGCAACCATGCATTTCATAAAATACCCGATATTCACCCACAAGTTCAAAGTACGAGCAGCTACCTCTATATACTCACAAAATTCCCTTACCTGGAATCGCGATGCGTGATTCCACTTCCTTAAGCTGCTTACTCGTACGGTTCGATTCGTCTTCAACGAACTCTTCGGGACTGCACAAAATCGTATCTCGCATTATATTCGATCCATATAATGCAACCCTTGTGTTTGCTATAGTCAATTTAATCTATAGCCTCTATTAAAGCTTATTTGGCCTCGTTTCATTACTTTACCCATAGCTCGAGTCTATGGATCTTCTTAGGCCTATCATCTTATTCAAAATCGATTTCAAATCGACATAAAGCTCATAGTGTTCATATTTCATGAATCCCCTCACTATGGCATTTATCAATCATATACATACCCATTTTCACAATTCCTCTAACTCACCACGTAATTCCATCAAACCATCTAAAATCATAAACATTACCCCAATAACAACTTTAGCGTGCCATAGATCATAAACTCATTCAATCCCACATATTCTCACATTATACCCATTTTAGATTTCTAGGTCACACCAATTCCACTACATTCCTAGGTAGTTTATCCATCAATACTCATACCAACCAACTCCAAAATCAATTAAATAGCTAATGCATTTGGATTGGAGTGTTAGAATCTTACCAATATGATTTTTCTTCTTGCTCCAAATGGTAATGCCCTTAACTCCTTCAATACCAACAATGGAAAAATGCCTTCACACTATGTTGTTCTTCTCTTTAATAGGAACAACTTTGCCTCTAATGGTCTCTCTTTAATTCTTGCTGGAAATGGCTGATTTTAGAGAGGGAAAGTTAGGTTTTTGGGTTGAGATTGTAAAGTTAAGTGTTTTTTTTAGATTTCCAGATTTTCAGCCCTCCTTATATAGAAATAGCTTGGGGAGATCGATCTGGTTCATGAGGAGATCGATCTGGTCCCCTTAAATCCCTCTTTTTCACGGTATTTTTAAGCATGAGATCGATCTATCGAAGCATCAGATCGATCTGTTGAAGCATGAGATCGATCTGTTGAAGCATGAGATCGATCTGTCGAAGCATGAGATCGATCTGGTCCCAAACAGAGAGCTAAGGAGATCGATCTGGCCCCATTGGAGATCGATCTGCTCTATTTCATTATCCAAATAAGAGCATTCTGGCTCTTCCAGATCGATCTCTCATCCTATGAGATCAATCTGGCCTTCATGTTTTCCAGATTTCCTACAGTTTCCTTGTTGAAACTCATACCAACACATCCTTAATCTATTGCCATGGCCATTTTCTCATCCACCCACCTTCATAACTTGAAAATGGCATCCATCCATACCTTATGCACATTGAAACTTGTGTGCATTCATTGTATGTCCAAAGGTATGCTACATAAAACCAAATGGAAGTATAACTTCATTCCATTTTACCACACTACCCATTTTAAGTTTCAATCACACCCATCACTTGTAAGATTTCATTTCTTCATATTCATACTCAATGGAACTTGTGTGTACGTTACAAATCATATTTCACATACGTACATTGCATCCATGGACTTACATCAATCATACTTTACATTACAAGTCCATTCATATTATTTGATCCAATTACACACATTACCATTATACATATACGGGGTCTTACAAATCACTCCAGTACTCTATCATGCATAAATTATATAAAACTGAGTACGAGTAATAACTCCAGCACTCTCTCATGCATGTCATGGAAATCTAGTGCGAATCATAATCAGCACTAATATATGTGGAAAATATATGAAATCAAGTGCGAGTTGTACTCTAGAACGATTTATTCTCACATAATTCGATAGATGGCTCTTTAAAAAGGGATGATTTTTAAAATATCAAAATCAGCACTATAAATTTTGCTATTTCTCATCAATCATGAAAACATTAGCCCATCTACCTACTCTTCTGCTAAACAGCAGTAAAAACACTCAAAATGGTGGTTTTCATTTTTTTTACAAATTTTCTCAAAAGTTGACTTTTTTCCTAACTAAGGGTAAAATTTTAATTTGCCACTATTGGTTCACTATAATTATTATTTAGTTTCTCTAACCCTCAGAGTTTTTAAGTGAATGTAAAAGCAGATGAAAATACATGCAGGCATCTCTAACTACTTACAAAAGTCCCTTACATGCAATCACTTGAGAAATTAGACATTCTCAACGTTGCTCGATCTAAAAGTCTGATTCGCTCCTCCACAAATCTCTGGAGCTGCATATAACCATTTATCATGTTAATTATACTTTTCCTACTGTATTTCACATTAAATACAATCTATTTCACTTAATGGGCTTTAATAAACCTTAATAGGCCTAACTCTGCCTTAAGCCCATTTTCATTTTACTATTCATTTCGTTGGGCCTATTGGGTTTGTAGGGCTCACTAACTCTTATTGGGCTCATCTGAGACCCATTACATCACATTGGGCTGAAACCAATTGGGCTTGGCCTATTGGACCTCTCAGCCACATGCCATGGCCGAGAGCTCCTATGCCGTCGGTCACACCACACCATGTCGTCCATGACCATTTGCTAGCTAATTTCACTTAGGCATTTTCACAAAAACTTGGTTGGCAATGTTCTTAAGCTTCACTTAGTTCATTTAGGCATTTTATCCAACACCATGATTGCCAACTTAATTCATGTATCAATTAATCAAATTGATTAATTCTAACTATACCATAATCATGAACACATGTATATTAACTCATTTATGCCTTAAAATCATATGGGCATTCATCAATTTATCACTACTCACTCTCGGCCAATTCATGTTCATAGTGATTCCATGTGTTTCAATGCTTAAAACAAATACCAATCTACTTAGAATCATTCATACCTTAACATATATGAATTTAAAAGCTTTAAATTATACCTAGTATATGTGTTCACACTTGGCAGAATCTTTGAAGCCTATCGATTTGCACACTATGGCTCCTTGATAGCCAATTCCAACATATGTTAATCCTCACTTAATTTGGAAAACTTTGATGTAGATTGAAAGTTCCAAATATGCATTTTTCCTAGTGATTTCTAGTGAGAGAAAGCTTGACTATATGTGTTTTAATGGTTTCTTTGTGTAGCCGAGAATGATGGGTTGAAGAAGACCGTGTGGTTGCAAATTTTATAAGCCAATTACTTAGTTATTAAGCCTTACTTTTCAGCCAAGAAGTTTGAATTGGATTGATTTAGTTAATGGTTACCAATTTGGTTATGTTTACCTTTAACTAATGGGTTTGATTTTTATCCATTTGGGCCTAACATTTGGGCTTCTCGGTTTAGGCCTTCCTAATGGGCTTTCAGGCTGAAATTTTTACTATACATCGGGCCTTTAATTATCTAAATATTTGGCCTATCAATCGGTCTAACAATTCGGTTTAATGGACTTAAGAATTTCGATCTACACTTATTATACCTTAATGGACTTTAAAATCTTCACTTTGGCCCATTATGTTTTTACCCTTTAAATTTAATCTGAAATTCATCCGAATAAATTTTCCTTACTTTCGGGGATGATTATCTTGTATTCTGACTAAAAATATTTTTCCCTAAATTGATCTCCATACTTAGGTTAATTTTTAACCATGGTTAGTCAACTATGGTAAAAGTCCACTTTTCTTAACTATAGTTGATTTTTTCCTTAATCCTTGACCACGTTGACTTTTTCTCAAAAATTTAAAAGTGTCTGATCTTATGGTTTACACTCTCGTCTTTACGTTTTAGCCGTTTTCGGTAGGTAAATATACCTTAAATACCTTAAATCGCTAAAAAGGTCTGTTTTACCCCTTTTTGGCTTTTACTCTCGTTCTCTGTGTTCGAGACTAAATCAAACCTACTTTCCTTCATGAGCTCTCTATATTTTCTCATTTTAAGTTCTTCTTTTCAATCTGAATGATTCAGGTCCACTCAGTTTAGCCATGTGGCTCTTATAGCCCTTTTTCAACTTTTATGTAACTTTTAAGTGTTAAAGTATTTTACTAACACTTAAATCAAGTAAATACTCTTCTTATGATTTAATTTACTTAATACAATGTCTGTACATATATAAATCATAAGGAATAAGCTACATACAATTACGGGTCTTACAATCCTCCCCAACTAAGAAAATTTGGTCCTCCAAATTAGAACCAAGTCAATCATCAAACTGATGGGGGTGCTTCTCTCGCATCAGACTCTCCAGCACCCAAGTAGCCTCCTTTGAAGTGTGATGCTGCCAGAGAACCTTCACTAATCCGATAGTCTTCGATCTCAAGGCCTTCTCCTTCATGTTCAGTATTCGAATTGGTCTCTCAACATATGACATGTCCTCCCTGAGCTCCAATGGCTCATAACTACTCACATGTGCCAGATCCAGGTGATACTTCTGAAGCATCAATATGTGGAAAACGTTATGGACACCTGATAAGTCCGGTGGCAATGCCAACCTATAGGCCTTATCTCCCACTCGATCAAGTATCTCAAAGGCTCCAATATAGCGAGGACTCAGCTTTCCTCTCTTTCCAAATCTCGTTATACCCTTGGAAGGAGAAACTTTCAGAAACAATTATTCACCCACTGTAAACTCTAGTAGCCTTCCTCTCTTGTTAGCGTAACTCTTCTGTCTACTCTGAGCTGTCCTCAGTCTCTTTATAATCAAACAGACATCCTCAAAGGCTTGTGTAACCAAATCAAGAGCGAAAATCTTTTAGTCACCCACTTCTTCCCATCCGATAGGGGAACGACATCTACGGCCATATAAAGCCTCATACGGTGCCATCTCGATACTCGAATGATAATTGTTGTTGTAGGTGAACTCGGCTAATGGCAAGTGATCATCCCAGGAGCCTCTAAAATCTAGCACACATGCTCTCAGCATGTCCTCCATAGTCTGTA
This sequence comes from Firmiana major, assembly GCA_033439115.1. NCBI lineage: Eukaryota > Viridiplantae > Streptophyta > Magnoliopsida > Malvales > Malvaceae > Firmiana > Firmiana major. The sequence goes on from JAVKOW010000025.1 coordinate 18,643, forward strand.
TAGTCCTCTCTGACTGACCATCTGTCTGAGGATGGAAAGCGGTGCTCAAACTCAACATGGATCCCATGGCTTTCTGAAAATATTCCCAAAAGTGGGAAGTGAAGCGAGAATCCCTATCAGAGACTATGCTCACTGGTACACCATGTAACCTCACTATCTCGTGTACTTACAGTTCTGCCAATGAACTTAGAGTATCAGTAGCTCTTATAGCTAGGAAGTGGGTTGACTTCGTCAGTCTGTCAATGATCATCCATATAGCATCGTGATTCCTGTGGGTCCTCGATAAACCCATCACGAAATCCATAGTGATATGCTCCCATTTCCATGTTGGTATAGGTAGAGACTGTAATAACCCTGCAGGCTTCTAATGCTCTACCTTCACTTGCTGACATATGAGACATCTCGCCACAAACTTTGTCGCGTCTTTCTTCAGACCTGACTACCAGTAGACCTTTCGAAGGTTCTGATACATCTTGTTACTCCCTGGATGTAATGTATACCTCGACGAATAAGCTTCCGCCAATATCAATCTTCTAAGCTTTGGGTCACCGAGAATGCACAATCTACCCCTGAACCTCAACAATCCATCAGATCTCATCTCAAAATAGTCACCGTGCCCTTCTGTATCCGATTAGTCATCTCGACATAATATGGATCAATCTACTGAGCCTGTCTGATCCTGTCCAACAGATCCGGCTCCAAGCGTAGACTAGCTATCACATAGCCTGTATCTTGGTCAAAAGGCACAACACCTAAACTGACGCTAGAAACTGTTCCAACAGTTCGTGTTCCCTGACCATCAATGTAAGCCTTACTCGGATGATAAAGTATTTCACAATCGTAGTCCTTCAGAAACTCTAGCCATCTTCTCTGTATCATATTCACCTCTTTCTGCGAGAATAGATACTTGAGGCTCTTGTGGTCGGTAAATATCTTAAACTTCTCACCATACAAGTGTGGCGCCATACCTCCAACGTAAACACTACTGCCACTAACTCCAAATCATGGGTCGGATAGTTCTTCTCATTGTCCTTCAACTTCCTGGATCCGTAAGCAACTACCCTTCCATCTTGCATCAATGCACAGCCCAGTCCCTGATGCGAAGCATCAATATACACTACAAATCCCCCTGAGCTGGTACGAATAGTGAGAATCGGAGTGGTGGTCAATCGACGCTTCAGCTCCTAAAAACTCTTCTCATAATCCTCGTTCCACACGAACGGTACACTATTCCGAGTGAGATGTGTCAATAGAGCAGCCAACTTCGAAAATCTTTTAACGAATCTCCAATAATATCCTGCTAACCCCAAAAAACTTATGTTCTTTGTAACTGTCCTCGTCTATTCCCACTGAGCTACAACCTCTATCTTGGATGGACACAACGTGTCCCAAAAATGAGATCTCCACCAACCAAAAATCACACTTACTGAGTTTAGCGTACAACTCCTTCTCTCAAAGAGTTTATAATACGATCCTCAAGTGCTGTCATGCTCTTCCTGAGACTTTGAATGCACTAAAATGTCATTGATAAAGACGATAACAAACTGATCCAAGTATGGCTTGAACACATCATTCATCAAAGCCATAAAAGTCGCAGGAGCATTTGTCAATCCGAATGGCATAACCAAGAACTCATAATGGCCATATCGGTTCCGAAACGTTGTCTTGGGTACATCTCCACTCCAAACTCTAAGCTGATGATACCCAGACCTCAGATCAATCTTGGAAAAGACCTGTGCTCCTCGAAGCTGATCAAACAAGTCGTCAATGCATGGAAGGGGATACCTATTCTTGATGGTAGCCTTATTCAATAATCTGTAGTCAATACACAATCGGAGGCTTTCATCCTTCTTCTTCACAAACAAAATTGGTGCTCCCCAAGGTGAAACACTTGGTCTAATGAACCCCTTATCCAACAGCTCTTGCAACTGTCTCTTGAGCTCCTCCAGTTGTACTAAAGCCATGCAGTACGATGGTTTCGATATAGGCTCAGTACCAGGCACCAAATCTATACAGAACTCCATCTCTCTGTTTGGTGGCAATCCTGACAGTTAATCCGAAAAGACATCTGGGTACTCACTAACCACATGAATATCTGCCAACTCAGGATGTGCCTTATCCATATCAACCACGTATGCAATAAAACCTTCAATATATCGGTTTTTCTAAGTCAGCTTATCATATTGTTTATTTTTAATATTAACTACTATTTTCATTTCCTTTTTGCAAACTTTACAACATATTTTTCAGGGTTAGGAAACATAACTGTCTTGGGAAACAACCAGTTCATTCCTAATATTACATTAAAATCACTCATACTTAGCAATATTAGATTGGTTGTCATACCCTTTTCCCCTACTTTTAACTTGCAATCATTAAATACATACTCTACAAGCTGACTATTATTCATAGGCGTACTAATCAACATCATCATACATAACGGTGTATGCTTTACATGTCTTGCTAATTTACATTCAAATGAAGGCGATACAAATGAATGGTGGCACCAGGATCAATTAAAACATATGCTTCAATATCATAAATCAGGATGTTACCTCGAATCACATCCGATGAAGCATCAGCTGTGCCCTGGTCCAAAGCATGTATGCGCCGTCGACCAATCACTTGCTTCCCCTTCTCTTCTGTTGTCGCTCTCCTCGAAGCAGAAGTATTAACTAGAGCTCTATCTGACTCCCTACCCTTCAGTGGAGCAGTCTCAACCATCTCTAGGTAAGCTCTAGCAATATGCCCTGGTTTCCCACATCGGAAACACACTATAGGAGTAATCGGACAAGGTCTTCCTCTATGATGTTTACTGCATCTACTACACTGCTCAGTAGTAGGCCTTTATCCTCTAATGATAATACCCTTCACTGGAGCTATGGCTGGATAAGCAGGAGGTCTAACAAGTCTCTCTCGTGTCTCCTCAATCTATGGTCTCTTACCAAAATGTCTCCTCCTTCCTCGATAACTGAAACCTCTATCTCTAGCCGACCTCTTCCTCTCTCTATCTCGACTCCAACTAAACTTCCCGAACATGGAAGCATTCCTCTCATACTCTTGCTCACACAGTTGTGCCCTGCGCACCACCTCCTCATAGGTGGCTATATCCAATGGGACCAACTTGGACCGTAGAGTCGGTCTTAGTCTATCAATAAATCTCTGGACCTTCGTGCTCTCACTATACATGGTGTCGGGGTCATACCTTCCCAGGGATAAGAATCTAGTCTCATACTCATGCACTGACAAACTCCCCTAGTTCAGCCCCAAAAACTCAACCTGTAGTTTCGCTGCGCTGTATCTGGAACAAACTATCTCATAAAGACATCCAGAAATATCTCCCAACTAATATCTATATGTCGGGCTCTCAATATAGGTCTGGTGGACTTCCACCAATGCTCTGTAGATCCCTTTAGTAGGAACATAGCAAATGCGACCATCTCCGATGTCGTACACTCGAAGAATCCATATAGCTTCTCCATCTCTCCAATCCACTCCTCAACAGTAACTAGACCCTTGACCCCACTAAAAGATGGAGGTCTAACCTTCTGGAACTATCGCAACCGATCGAGCTCCCATCTGTACCCCAAAACACTACTACTCTATTGCGGAGCAACAGGAGAAGGAGTATCCTGAACTGATGGGGGTGTAGAAGTATCTGTAGGCTGTGGAATATGTGTAGGTTGTACAGGTGTGTCAGGTGTAGCTGTCTATCTAGTCGCAGTCCCTGCATCCTATCCCTGTCTCCCTGGCATCGTCTGTGCCAACATCTCTACTATCGTCTCTAGGCTACGCTCTAATCTCGTGAAGTGTGCCTCTGCACTCTCTGGTACCTTAGTAGTGCCTGGAGTCTCATGGGTAGGTAATGACTTGGTGGCATCTCAGCTTTCAAGCCCACTATTATGGCATCGATCCTTACCTCTAATCCCTCTACCACTATGAGTATTCGCCATATAGGCTCGATTCCTGTATTTACAATCATTAATTAGCCTGTTTCCCATCTGATATACACAGTTGTATCTAAATACAGCACAATATTATGGGGATCTACACTTGCCTATTTACTAACACAGACTCACATCAGACCAACTCTGCTCTGATACCATTTTGTCTTGACCCTCCGTGTCTTAACCAAAACCACTACAAATTTTTCGCTTTTTACTTACCTTTCTCCTCGACAACAGTTGGGTTGTGATTCGATGTCAGCATCCTCGCTTACCATATCATTCTTCCATTTTCATACATACAAGTCAATATACTATTAACTGACAGTAATTTCTTTTATAATATATGTGAGCTCATCTAAAATCTAATACAAATACATTCCCCATAATTTACATCGTTTACATCACCATTCTATTTCTATGTTTAGATACAGAACCGTACAAAATATGTATACCTATCGATCGATAGGAAATGGCAGCAGATAACAGGAACACTATCCCTCACTCGTACTCACTCTACTGTTGATGCTTTATAGAGAGGTGTAAAAAAAAAGGGTGAGCACACAGCTCAGTAAGGAAATCAGGCAAGCAAGTAGACATCTACACTATATACTCAAAATAATGTTATGCCTCGACAATATAATTTCCTTAACTCACTTTAAAAGCATGTATTTAAATATATATATATATATATATCTACTTGTACAGATTAAATCCCATGTACAGAAATCATGCTTAGTCTCAAATGTAGGCATTTGTCCAAGACAATGTATCTTTATAATTTCACAATGCCTTAAATAAATCATGAAATTTATATTCAAATCACAGTAAAATATGGCATTTAAATCATTCACAACACAACAATCGGATTCCAACCCATCCCTCAGGTCTATCTGTATCTTAAAATCAATCAAGTGATATATCATGTGAGACTCTATGGTGAAATGCAATAATATCCTAAACTATGGCCATATCCTATAATGGTGATCCCGGACTACACAGATCTCGGTGTGCAGGGTATCACAGCTGGAACGGGAGGGGGGTCAGTCCATCACAATCGCCAGCTATCAACTCCTCAACTCCACAACAACACACGATACAGTGTATTCCATGCCACTCGTACGGTACAACGTACACTCGTGGACCCTAATCCAATGGATAATCAATACCACGTCTCTAAATCCACATGTGAACATCTCACAGTGTGACACTCAGTCTACACAAGGAAATCCGCATGATTTTTCAACATGTCTTATATATCACATAAAATACAGTATGTGCCTTTGAGCGTGTCTCACAGTCGACACTCCGCTCAAACACTATTTCACATCACAAACTCAAACTCTAGTGCGAGTAAACCTCTAGCGCTAGGTCATACATAGATCATGTTTCAAATCAAGTATGAGCAATAGCTTCTATACCAGGCTATGCACAAAACTCATCAAATAAAGTACTATGTCATGTATAAATCATGAAGAATTGATTACGAGCAACGCTCTAACATTCTATCATGCATCTCATGTAAAATTTGAGTACGAGCTAATCACTCAAACGCTCTATCATGCATAAATAATATAGAACTGAGTACGAGTAATAACTCCAGCACTCTTTCATGCATGTCATGGAAATCTAGTGCGAATCATACATCAGCACTAATATATATATGGAAAATATATGAAATCAAGTGCAAGCTGTGCTATTTCTCATCAATCATGAAAACATTACCCCATCTACCTACTCTTATACTAAACAGTAGTAAAAACACTCAAAATGGTGGTTTCCATGCTTTTTACAACTTTTCTCAAAAGTTGACTTTTTTCCTAACTAAAGGCAAAATCGTAATTTGCCACTATCGGGTCATTATAATTATTATTCACTTTCTCTGACCCTCAGAGTTTTTAAGTGAATGTAAAAGCAGATAAAAATACATGCAGGTACCTCTAACTACTCACAAAAGTCCCTTACCTGCAATCACTCGAGAAATTTTACTTTCTCAACGTTGCTCGATCCAACAGTCCGATTCGCTCCACCACAAATCTTTGGAGCTGCATATAACCATTTATTAGGTTAATTATACTTTTCCTCTTGTATTTAACATTAAATAAAGTCTATTTCACTTAATGGACTTTAATAAACCTTAATGGGCCTAACTTTATCTTAAACCCATTTTCATTTTACTATTTATTTCTTTGGGCCTATTGGGCTTATGGGGCCCACCAACTCTTATTGGGCTTATCTGAAAACCATTCCATCACATTAGGCTAAAACTAATTGGGCTTAGCCCATTAGACCTCTCGGCCACATGCTTTGGCCGAGAGCTCTCATGTCGTCGATTACACCACGCCATGCCATCCATGACCATTTGCTAGCTAATTTCACTTAGGCATTTTTACAAACACTTGGTTTGCAATGCTCTTAAGCTTCACTTAGTTCATTTAGGCATTTTATCAAACACCTTGATTGCCAACTTAATTCATGTATCAATTAATCAAATTGATTAATTCTAACTATACCATATTCATGAACACATGTATATTAACTCATTTATACCTTAAAATCATATGGGCATTCATCAATTTATCACTACTCACTCTCGGCCAATTCATGTTCATAATGATTCCATATGTTTCAATTCTTAAAACATATACCAATCTAATTAGAGTCATTCATACATTAACATATATGAATTTAAAATCTTGAAATTATACCTAGTATATGCGTTCACACTTGGCCGAATCTTTGAAGCCTCTTAGTTTGTACACTATGGCTCCTTTATAGCCAATTCTAACATATGTTAATCTACACTCAATTTGGAACAACTTTCATGAAGATTGAAAGTTCCAAATATGCCTTTTTCCTAGTGATTTCTAGTGAGAGAAAGCTTGAATATATGTGTTTTAATGGTTTCTTTGTGTAGCCGAGAATGATGGGTTGAGGAAGACCATGTGGTGGCTAATTTTATAAGCCAGTTACTTAGTTATTAAGCCTTAACTTTCCGCCAACAAGTTTGAATTGAATTGATCTAGTTAATGGTTACCAATTTGGTTATGTTTACCTTTAACTAATGGGCTTGATTTTTATCCATTTGGGCCTAACATTTGGGCTTCTCGATTTGGGCCTTGCTAATGGGATTTTAGGCTGAAATGCTTACTATACATCGGGCCTTTAATTTTCAAAACATTTGCCCTACCAATCGGTCTAACAACTTGGTTTAATCAACTTAAGAATTTCGATCTACACTTATTATACCTTAATGGACTTTAAAATCTTAACTTTGGCCCATTACGTTTTTACTCTTTAAATTTAATCCGAAATTCATCCGAATAAATTTTTCTTACTTCTGAGGATGATTATCTTGTATTCTGACCAAAAATATTTTTCCCCAAATTTTTCTCTATACATAGGTTAATTTTTAACCATGGTTAGTCAACTATGGTAAAAGTCCACTTTTCTTAACTATAGTTGACTTTTTCCTTAATATTTGACCACGTTGACTTTTTCTTAAAAATTTGAAAGTGTCTTATCTTATGGTTTACACTCTCGTCTTTATGTTTTAGCCATTTTCGATAGGTAAATATACCTTAAATACCTTAAACCGCTAAAAAGGTATGTTTTACCCCTTTTTGGTTTTTACTCTCGTTTTCTGTGTTCGGGACTAAATCGAATCAACTTTCCTTAATGAGCTCTCTATATTTTCTCATTTTAGGTTCTTCTTTTCAGTCAGAATGATTCAGATCCACTCGGTTTAGCCATGTGGCTCTTATAGCCCTTTTTTAACTTTTATGTAGCTTTTAAGTGTTAAAGTATTTTACTAACACTTAAACCAAGTAAATACTCTTCTTATGATTTAATTTACTTAATACAATGTCTGTATATATATAAATCATAAGGAACAAGATACATAAAAATACGGGTCTTACACTAACCGCCAACTATCAATTCCTCAACTCCGCATATCCATCTTCAACAACGCATGGCACAACGTACTCCTTAACATATGCATGGTACAACGTACACCGTGGACCCTATCTCAATAGATAATCAATGCCACGTCTCTAAATCCACATGCGAGTATCTCATACGTGTGACACTCAATCTACACAAGGTAATCAGCATGGTTTTTATCAAGTCATGTATATCACATTAAGGTTACAGTGCGCGCCTTGAAAGCGACTCACAGTCGACACCCCGCTCAAATCACTGTTTCATACATATCACAAAATCAAACTCTAGTACGAGTAACACCCCAGCACTAGGTCATGTATTATTCACATTTCAAATCAAGTACGATCAACACTCCAGTACTATGCCGTGCACAAAACTCATTAAAATCAAGTATGAGCAACGCTCCAATACTATGTCATGCATATCATGGGAAATCAAGTGCGAGTAACCACTCCAACACTTTTCATGCAAAGAAACATATAAAATCAAGTGCGAGTAGTGCCCCAGCATGATTTGTTTTCACACAACTCGATAGATGGCTCCTTTAAACAGTGATATTTCAAATCCGTAAAATCAACACCATAATTGGGCTATTTTGTGTATTTGCACAAAAAAACATTAGCCAATCTATCTATTCTTCTGCTAAACAGTAGTAAAAACATTCAAAAACATACTTTCCATGCTTTTTAGGACTTTTCCTAAACTTTGTCTTTTTGCCCTTACTAGGGGAAAAATTGTAATCTACCCATGTTGGGTCTCTATAAATTTTATTCACTTTCTTTGACCTTCAGACTTTTTAAGTGAATATAAAAGCAGACAAAACCACGTGCAAATATCTCTAACTACCCACAAAATTCTCTTACCTAAAATCACGTCGAGCAATTCCACTTTCCCAACACTATCGATCGTACTGTTCGATTAGCTCCTAATATAAACTCTGGAGTTGCATATAACCATGTATCAGGTTAATTATAATTTTCCAACTGTATTTCACGTTTAATACAGTCTATTTCACTTAATTGGCCTAACACTCTCTTAAGCCCATTTCATTTTACTATTCATTTTATCTAGGCCTATTAGGCTTGTGGGGCCCACCAAAACTTACTAGACTTGGTCTGAGACCCATGAACTCCTATTAGGCTGAGATCACATCTGCTTGGCCCATTTGGCTTCTCGGTCATGGCATGTTGCAGAGAGCCATGCATGTTGCCTATGGTCGAGCATCATGACAACCTTAGCCATCTTGCTAGCCATTCACTTAGGTATTTCATCAAACACTACCTATGCATGCCTTGAGCCTTAGTTTATGTTAATTAAGGCATATTATCAAACACCTTATGAGCCATCTTCAATTCATCAACCAATTCAACAAATTAATTGAAATCAAGCATGCCATAATCATGTATACATGTTTACCAACCCAGCTATGCATTAAAATCACATGCTTCTTCATGAAAACCTAAATACCCATTTTTGGCCATCATTGATTCATGGTGCTTTCATGTGTTTTGATCCATAAAACATACACCAATCAACTTAGAATAATCCATAGATTAACATATATGAAGTTGGAAGCTTGAAATTCTACCTAGCATGTTGTTCTCTTCTTAGCGAAAACTTCCTTGATTTTTGTCTCTCTAAATATGGCTCCTTGATAGCTAATTCCAAGGTATGTTAATCATCTCTCAATTTGGAACAACTTCCTTGAAGATTGCTTGTTCCAATTATGTCTCTAGGTTAGTGATTTCTAGAGAGATAAAGCTTGAAACTATAGTTTTAATGGTTTTTTATTTGCTTGGCCGAGAGCTATGGAGAAGAAGATGATGTGTTGGCTGATATTTAACTTAGCACACAGCCACTACGTCTTAAATTTCAGCCCTTAATGTGGGGTTGGCAATTGATTTTGGGCTTGGACAATTGGGCTTTAATTTTTTAACTAATGGGCTTATCATTGGGCTTTTGATTTGGGCTTCGATTTAGGCTTCGTTTTGTGCTTTCGATTTGGGCCTTCTAGGCTGGAAATTTTCCCACAATTTGGGTCTTCAATCTACTTTATTTTAGGCCTACCAAGGGACCCAACAATTTGGCCCAATGGGCTTAAGAAATTCAGTCCACACTTGTTACACCTTATGGGCTTTAAAAATTCCATAGTTGGCCCATTGCGTTTTGCCCCTTAAATTTAATTTGAATTTTGATTAAATAAATTTTCCCTATTTTATGAGATAAAAATTGAGTATTTTAATAAAAAATATTTCTTCCCCACTTTTTAACCTTACTTGGGTTAAGTTTTAACCGTGGTTAGTCAACTATGGTCAAACTCAACATTTCGTAACCAACCTTGACTTTGTTTGACCATTGACCACATTTGACTTTTTCTCAAAAATCAAAAAATGTCATTTTCCATGGTTTACACTCTCATCTTTATGTTTTGCCTGATTCAGGGAGGCAAATATGTCAAAAACACCTCAAACAGACCATTTTAAACTCGTTTAGCCCCTTTTTGGTCTTTCCTCTACTTCAATGTGTTCGGGACCAAATCAAAATGACTTTCCTTCATGAGCCCTATATATTTTTACATTTTAAGTTCTTGTCTTTAGTTAGAATGATTTAAATCCATTCAGTTCAGCCTGTGGCTACTTCACCCCTTATTTACCCTTTTACTTGACTTATTTACTTTTAAGCATTTTACTAATATTTCTAATGAAGTAAATACTTTTCTTATGATTCAAATAACATAATAGAATGTTCTTAGATATAGGAATCATAAGGAATAAGCTACATACAAATTTAAGTCTTACAATAGAGGAGACGGATAGAGCTCTTGAAGGATTGTGACTGTGAAATCTTGTACCATTCGACCAAGGCAAAAGTGGCTATTAATGCCCTCGGTAGAAAATGTATGGTGTCATATATTATGATCAGAGAGTGGCATTTGTTGGGACAGTTCATCAAGATTAGTATCACAGTTGATAGAGTTGACGATGGATTTATTGCTAGCCTATAAATTGAGCCCAATATTTTGGATCAGATCAAGTTAGGACAGAGAAATGATTAGGAGTTATTGGATATGGTTAGCCAGGCTGAACAAATATTGCAGTCGGACTTCTTGGTTAGTGATGATGGATTACTAAGGTTTCGTGGCTGTATTTGTGTGTTGACCGATGACACCTTGGGATAGAGGATTTTAATAGAGTCTCACTATTCTCGATTCACCATGCACCCAAGAAGTACTAAGATGTACCATGATCTACATAAGGTGTATTGATGGATTGGAATGAAGAGAGATGTGGCAGACTTTGTGGCTAGATGTTTAATGTGCCAGTAGATTAAGGTTGTGCACCAGAAGCCAGTAAGGCTACTTAAGTCATTATCGGTGCCTACTTGAAAATGTGAGCACATTACTATGGATTTCATTATGGGAATATCGAGAACCCGAAAGGGTCATGATGCAGTTTAGGTGATTATGGACAGACTAACTAAGCGTGCCCACTTCCTTACCATTAAAAGCACAGATTTACTCAATGTTTTGGCAAACTTGTATGTTAAAATGACTGCATGGTTGGACGGGGCTCCTGTGAGTATTAGTTTTGATAGAGACACTCGATTTACTTCTTGATTTTGGACTCCTTTTCAAGAAGCTATGAGGTCTCAGTTACATTTGAGCACTACCTATAATCTTCATACAAACAGTCAGTTCAAATGGAGTATTCAGACCTTAGAGGACATGTTGAGGGCATGTGCATTAGATTTTAAAGGCTCATGGGATGATCATCTACCTCTCATAGAGTTTGTCTATAATAATAGCTATCATGCCAGTATTGGAATGGCACCATACGAGTCTTTATATGGCAGAAGATATAGGTCCACTGGAGCTTGGGAAGAAGTATGTTACAGGCAAATATTAGCTCTCGATCTTGTTGAGCGAGCAGCTAAAGGTGTTCAACTTATTTGTTATATATTAAGGACAACACAGAGCAATCAGAAAAGTTACACCAATGTGCGTTAAAAGCTACTAGATTTTCAAGTTGGGGACTCTGTATTTGTAAAAGTAACTCCTTACCTAGAAATGAATTTATAAAGATTGTATCGATGCATGTTTGAATTATCTGAAATGATGTAGGTATCTTTGGTGAAGGTGTCCTGCGCTTCGGAAAGAAAGGAAAGCTGAGTCATTGCTTCATTGGTCCATTCGAGATATTAGAGAGAGTGAGGTATGTTGCCTATCGACTTGCCTTACCTCTACAGTTATCTAAGGTACACAACATCTTTCACGTCTCCATGTTGAGGAAGTATCATCCGGACCCCTCTCATATCATTGATTATATTCCGTTGGCATTCAGGGAGATATGAGTTATGTTGAGCAACCAGTCCAGATTCTTGATAAAAGATAGAAAGTACTTCGATATAAGAAAATCCCATTAGTAAATGTCGTGACCCATTTTCTTACATTATTAACATCAATTATCACACATCACGACTTCACACACTGATTGGTTGGGCTATGAGTCGATGTTAGTCAATCACTTTCCACATCTTTTATATCCATAATAAGGAATTATATTTATATTAATTTACAATCATTTACATTAGTTTACATCCCCTTAACTAGAATATATACATCACTGTGCATTGTACTGATTAGATATAAAAGACTATAAAATGTATACCTTCACGCAAGTGATGGCAGCTGTGTGCAAAAAAGGAAACTCAGTATATACCACAGGGCTCTCTAAACTACTAAACCGGATCTGTGGAGAGAGGAGAGAAAGGGGTGAGTTAACACGCTCAGTAAGGCAAATATGTAAGCAATAGATAACCATACCATCTAGATTCTTATAATGCGATGCCTTATGCTGAAAACCATCTTATTCACAAACTTATCATCATAAAACAAATAGCAAATCTTTGCTACAAATTTGAACATAGAAAACTCGTTTAGAGTAAATGTCACGATCCCCTTAAATCCTAAAATCACTATAAATATTTCGCTTTATTCGTTAATTTACGCTGTCGTGAACAATTTCCTACCGCAATTAGTTGAGCTATGATTCGGAGCTAGTTACCTCTTACCATACACAATCTCACCTAACACATTTATATACAAGAATTTTAAACACTTAAGTTGCTTACATTGAACTATATAATTCCGTACGTGTCTACAAATATTTACATTCCCCGAATTTACATTTTCAAAAGTATTATTGTGTTGTACTTGTTTAGATACAGAACGATAATAATGTGTATACCTCTCAGCGATGGGCAACAACGGACATTGGGAGTGCAAGTCTCTACTCGCTCTCAACCACTATGGATGCTCTGTAGGGATAGAAAGTGAAAGGGTGAGCAACCACATGCTTTGAACGGAAATAATGTAAGCAGGTAGATAGCGACACTATCTACGTGCTTATAATGACCTGATATCAAAATCATTTATATCTTGACCATGAGATAGATTAAAACCCTGCCACATGAATATGTATATAGTATATGAAAACTCATAAAAACATGCATAAAATAACATTTACTATGAAAAAATTTAGTATATGTATTTAGTATATGAAAAAATTTCATGCTCATCTCATCAAAATTCATCACAATTCATTTGAATCAAATCTAATCCCACCCTCCGGGAATACCATGTGCATAAAATAACATTTACTTTTAAAACAAAATCACGGGTGTCACCCCTCTTTTGAGTCTACCCAAGTCTATCAATAAAACATGATATCAGGTGAGGCATGTAGGTTACATTTCGAAAACAAATTGGGAATAATGACCATGTATAAATCCCTATGATCCCAGGCTACACGGATCCCGGCATGCAGGGCATCATAACTACAACGAGAGGTGAGGTCAACCCTACTCGTGCAATAACTCAACCAACTAGTCATCAAGACTACATGGTACAACGTACTCCATGTGACATACACGGTACAACGTACTCCATGGACCCACACAGTCTGAGGGTGCTTGCCATAAGACTTAGCCCACTTAACTGTTTGTCTGGAGTGCCTGCCATAGGACTTAGCCCACTTAACTATTTGTCTGGGGTGCCTGCCATAGGACTTAGCCCACTTAACTATTTGTCTGGGGTGCCTGCCATAGGACTTAGCCCACATCATGGTTTAGATGTGCTTTTCATAAGTCTTAGCCGCCCTATACCATGTCGGTAACCATTTCATGTCTCAAAACACGCGTACGATGCGTCATCTCACCGTGACACACAGTCTACAGGAGGCATCAGCATGGTTTTTCTGTAAATCATATAAAATCCTCATACGAGCAACGCTCCAGTACAACTTTTATGCATAGAAAATCAATAAAACAAGTACGATCAGGGCTCCAGCACTATTAGCATGAATTAAAACATCAAAATCTAGTGCAAGCTAAGCTCCAGCACTGTTTGCACTCACACAAATATGATAGGTGGCTCCAGTTCAAAAATCAAGTATTTTCAAAGATACAACTTAGCACATAATCCGTGCTTTTTCGTGCAAACACATAAAAATATAGCCAACCTATCCTCATTTCTTTCATACCGAAGTATTTCATTTTGAGAAAAATGTCAAAGTCATGAAAATCCATGTATTTTTAAATCCTTACTACCCCTTTCATAAAATTCCTACCAAGGTAAACTCATATTTCCTTTCCTTATATTTGGGACCTTTCTCAAATTCTGAATGCATTACTAGGTAGCTAGAGAAATCCACGCCTAATAATTCCCCTCAAAATATGTATAGCTATCTCTAATCACTTACAAAATCCCCTTACCTCGAATCACTTCGAGCGTAGTACAAGTTCCACCGCTAGAAGCTCATCCAATCTAATTCACTCCTAATCCCGTCTCTGGAGCTGCAAACATTCATCAATCACTTCATCACAATCGATATATATCTTAACGGACCTTATATTATTAAGCTTGACCCATTTTCACATTTGGCCATTCCTAGTCAATTTAGCTAGTAACTCACTTAGTTATCAAATCAAGCAATTGAATTGCATGCTCTAACCTTAGTTCCTCCATTTATCCATGTATTTCATAATTTCCATATATTCACATTTCATCACTTTGTCTAATCCCATAATTTGCTTTCATACCACAATCTCAAAATCATGCATATAACATTTCTAACACCTTGATATAACCTATTCATCATAGAATTCCACCATATCCTATTTTCTCACACTAACCTATTTTTAGGTCACTGTTGATTCATCACATTCTAGGTAGTTTCAACCAATGATACATACACCAATCTACTCCTAACAACATCTTAGCATACATACCTAGAGTTGGTGTATCAAAAACTCACTTAGCCTGACTTTTCTCTTCTCTAAAATTGGAAGATCCTTTAACTCCTTCAATACAATAAGTTGAGTTTTGATTCCAAGGTATGTTGTTCTCCTCCTCACAATGAACAACTTTACTCTAATAGCTTTTTTCTCAAATCTTTTTGGATGGGGAGGTATTCTAGAGAGAGAAAGCTTACTTTTTGGGTAAAAATAGAGGGGAATGGTTTGATTTGCTGAAGAATGAGGTTTGGCCATTGAGTTTTTATAGGATAAGAGTAAGGAGATCGATCTACTAAGGTGAAGATCGATTGTCCTTTGGTTTTTTTGAACTACCGAGATGTTCAGGCGTCAAAGGTGGAATCGATCTGCTCTTTTGGGGAAGAGATCGATCCTTTCTTGGTAGAGGCTTGTAAAGATTGATCTGCTCATAAGGAGAGATCGATCTATTCTTAACAAGATCAAATGGAGATTGATCTACACTTAGAAAGGATTGTTCTCTGCTAGGTAGAAGCAAATGCAAATCGGTCAGTTCATTGGGGAGATCGATCAGCTCAATGGGGAGATCGATCTACTCTTGGCAGAATCACTTGGAATTGTTTTGCTTGAACAAGGGATCGATTTGCTTTGAATAGGAGATCGATCTGGGCTTCATCTGCAGGCTTCTTGCTGTAATTTTTCTAAAATTTCGATAGGAAAACTTACATTCGATTACTTCCCTAGTCATTTTGCAATCTATTCACACTTTGAGCATGGAAAGGTTCAGTTTTTATTAGTTCCACATTATGGAACTTGTGAGTACTGCTTGAAATCAGAAAGGATATACAAAATTCACAGTCCATGCATTATCATTTCGTGTTTTAAATCCTTATCTTCCGTCTTAATGCTTTAAGTTCCATTTGTTTAGTTTGGGGCCATTTCAGCCCTTAGTTAACCATTACATGTATCATGATACTCATTTATCCCATTTGTAAATTCATTCACATTTATATGATCCAAAAAATCATCTGTCTTATAATTCCATTAACATATAATAAAGTCTTACATATATGGGGTCTCACAATCTCCCCCACTAAGAAAATTTAGTCCTCTAAATTGGAACCAAATCAGTCCGTGAACAACTCAGGATACTTCCCCCGAATTAAACTCTCTAACTCCCATGTAACTTCTTCTGTAGTGTGATGTTGTCAAAGGATTTTCACTAAGGGAATCGTCTTCGATCTTAACACCTTCTCCTTCCTATCTAATATTCGAACCGGCTTCTCTACATACAACATGTTCTCGTTGAGCTCTAACGGCTCATATCTAATTACATGTGCTGGATCTGGGTGGCACTTCTGTAACATAGAGATGTGGAAGATGTTGTGAACACCCGCTAGCTCAGGTGGCAACGCTAGCCTGTAGGCCTTATCTCCCACTCTATCAAGTATCGAAGGGCCTAATGTAACGAGGACTTAGTTTCCCTTTCTTTTCAAACCTCGTTATACCCTTGGAAGGAGAAACTCGCAGAAATACCGATTCACCTACTGCGAACTCTAATAGTCTCAGTCTCCTGTCAGCATAGCTCTTCTGTCCACTTTGAGCTATTTGTAACCTCTCACAAATCAATTGGACGTCATGTCACGACCCTCAACTTACCAAAATACGTGTAAATTTTTCGCATTTTCATGCATCAATTATTAATCATCCTTCCTTGATCGTGAACAACCACTCTCAACAGTTGGGCTGTGTGTCGATGTCTAACTCACTCCACCATACCAATTCAATTTGTATATTATTCATCAGTAAACACTTGTATAAATGTATATATATCAGAGTTGTTACGTGTGTTTACATTATTTTACATCCCCGGTAGTTACATACAAAATGCTACTGTGCTATGTCTAGTTTAGATACAAAATAATCCAGGTGTGTATACCTTTAGCGATGGGATGCAGCGGATTACAAAAAGGGAAACGCCTCCAGTCACGCTCACTCTATACTCAAATCTCTGTAGAGAGGGGGAAAATAAGGGGGTGAGCAAACCACACGCTCAGTAAGGCAATCATGCGAACAGGTAGATATTGCACTATCTACGTGATTGTGATACCATGATCAAAAGCATTTAATTCATCATTTATCTCAAAACATGAGTGTATGATCGTGTTAATGGTATGTAAAGCATTCATGCTATTAAAATCCAGTGCACAATTCAACTCAAAGCATGGTATAAAGCATCATGCATAATTCACAATAAAAGCATGGCATTACCCATCATGCATTTTCTCAAATAGCATGGCATTAACCATCATGCATTTTCACAATAAAGCATGGCATTAAACATCATGCATCCGTGCACTTTAAAAACCATTAACAAATCAATCCAACACTGGTCAGGTCTCAGCCCACCCTTGGACTTTCCTGACCCACAAATCATTTCAAACATGGATTTATTCTCAAATAGCACAAGACATGTGAGATAGGCAGTTCAACAACAGGTAATAACCTCAAGGCCTATGTACATAACCTGTGATACCGGCTACACGGATCAGGTGTGCGGGATATCACCACTATCTGCTTCCACACGAAAGGTGGGTCAAATCCTACCCACCGATCCATAGCAGATCTTGTCCGAAGATGGCACATCACATCTCAACACGGTACAAGGTACTCCATGCTACATGCAGGGTACACGTACTCCGTGGACCCAATCAACACATCATATCACGCCACATCTCAAACGCACGTGTGAGCCTATTTAATCGGTACGACCTCTTGTCTACCTGAAGCTCCTAACATGGCTAATTAATCATGTCAAAACAATGCACGTGTGAGCCTATTTAATTGATGTGACACCCAGTCTACTCGAAGCTCCAAACACGGCAACATGCAAGGTGGGCATTCAGTGCGAGACAAACTCCAAGCACAATGCCAAAATAATTATGAAATCCATGTGAAAACTAGTGCCTCTAGCACTCATATGTATAAAACACGTCAAATCTCGTGCGAGTCATACTCTTGCACGCTTTCATACTCACAAAATCATGTAGGTGGCTCAAAACTTTGCAAAATATGGTTAACAAAACCAAAACACACTCATTTCTTTTGCAAATCATTTCAATGTTAGCCAACCTACCAATCATTTGCAAAAAGCAATAAAACAAGATTTTCAAAGCAATATGCTTTTGTTTTCATGCACATTTTGTCAAACTCCAGCTTTTGCCCTTCAATCACCCAACATCATTTCCTAATGTCTCATGCATTCTAGCAAAGCATTTAATGTGCCCAATTGCGTACAGATATCTCTAAGAGTCCACACAATTCCCTTACCTCGATTTACTTGGTGTGACTCCTTTCCTTTTAGCTTCTCACGCTCTTGGCTCAACTCGCCTTGGCGTATCCTTGGAAGCTGCGATTCATTCATTCAATCAATTGAGTTAATGTTTTTAACCCATAATTGACTTCACTAGTCAATATTATTCACTTATGCATTTTACAAATGCATTAATCCACATTTTACCTCTTTTAGGTAAATCTCACAATTTATCCACTAACCACATCTTAAAATCATACCACAACACTATTAATAACTTCTACATATCTCATTCATCATTAATCTCCATACATTCCACTTTCTCACACTAGACCATTTCTAGGTCATAATCATTCCAATGTATTTAGATAGTTTCTAACCATCCATACTCATGCCAAACAACTCCGAAATCAATTATATAGACAATGTACCATAGTTGGAGTGTTAGAATCTTACCCAATTTGATTTCTCTTCCTGCTTCAAATGACAATGCCCTTAGCTCCTTCAATACCAACAATGGGAAAATTTCTTCCAATTATGTTGTTCTCCTCTTAAATAGGAACAACTTTGCCTCAATGGTCTCTCTTCAAATCTTATTGAAAATGGCTGATTTTAGAGAGAGAAAGTTAGGTTTTTGGGTTGAAAGTGGAAGGTTAGTGTCAGGACCCGTTCTCAATCCATGACTTTAACCAAAATCACTACAAATTTTTCGCATTTTGGCTTACCTTTCCTCTCTTCAATGGTTGGGCTGTGATTTGATGTCAGAGTCCTCACTTACCACATCATCCAATATCATACATACATGTCAACATACTATTACTGTCTGTACTTGCTTTTATCATACATGTAAGATTATATAAAATCTAATACAAATACATTCCCCATATATATATCGTATACATCACTGTGCTGTTTCTATGTTTAGATACACAACTGTACAAAATATGTATACCTGACGATCGATAGGAACTAGCTGTGGACTCAGGAATACTATCCCTCGATAGCTCTCGCTCTACTGACGCTCTATAGAGAGATGTAAAGAAAGGGGGTGAGCATACAACGCGCTCAGTAAGGAAATCAGGCAAGCAAGTAGGTATCTACACTATCTACTCAAAATAATGCTATGCCTTGAAAACATTATTTCCTTAACTCACTTTAAAAGTATGTCTTGAAATATAATATATATACTTGTACAGATTAAATCCCATGTATAGAAATCATGCTTTCTTTCTCAAATGTAGGCATGTAGTGCAAAACAATGCATCGTATATAAATCATGCCTTTATGGAAATCATGCCATGTATATTTAAATCATAATAAATATGGCATTAAATAATTCACATCATAAAATCGGAGTTCGACCCATCCCTCAAGTCTGTCAGCAATTTAAATCAGTCAATCAATGTGATATATCATGTGAGACTCTGTGGTTAAATGCAAATAGTAACCTCGACTATGATCATATTTGAAATGTGATCCCAAGCAACACAGTACTTGGTGTGCGGGGCATCACTGCTGCAACGGGAGGATGGTCAGTCCACTACATCCGTCAGCTATGCGTAACACACGATACAACGTACTCCTCGTGCCCCGGGCACGGTATAAAGTATACCCGTGGACCCTACATCACAGCTAGGGTGCCTGCCATAGGACTTAGCCCTCGAAACCATGGAATATTAACATCACAGTCAGGGTGCCTAACATAGGTCTTAGCCCTCGCACCTGTGGAATATCATACCACATCTCAATACCCTCATGCTGGCCATCCTCTCAAAATGTGACACTCAGTCACACAAGAATGCGGCATGAGTGGGGTAACATGTAAATAATATCACATACAGTGCGTGCCCTTGAGTGTGACACATAGTCGACACTACGCTGGAACACTGTTTCACATCACAAACTCAACTCTAGTGCGAGTAAACCTCCAGCAACTAGGTCAATGCATAGTTCATGTATTAAATCAAGTACGAGCAATAGCTCCAGTACCATGCTATGCACAATATCAAATCAAGTACGAACAATAGCTCCAGTACTATGTCATGTATAAACCATGAAGAATCGAGTACGAGCAATGCTCCAGTACTCTGTCATGCATATATCATATAAAACTGAGTACGAGTAATAACTCTAGTACTCTATCATGCATGTCATGAAAATCTAGTGCGTATCAAAATCCAGCACTAATGTATGTAGAAAACATATGAAATCTAGTGCGAGCTATGCTCTAGCACGATTCATTCTCACATAATATGATAGATGGCTCTTTAAAAGGGATTGTTTACAAAATATTAAAATCAGCACTACAAAGTGTACTTAAGTCACATCAACCTTAAAAATCATTAGACCATCTATTTATTTTCATGCTAAACAGCAGTTAAACACTCACAATAACAGTTTTCATGCTTTTTGTAACTTTTCACAAAAGTTGACTTTTTGACTAACTAGGGGCAAAATCGTAATTTGCCACTATCGGGTCTCAATAATTATTATTCGCTTTCTCTGACCCTCAGAGTTTTTAAGTGAATGTAAAAGCAGACAAAAATACATGTAAGTATCTCTAACTACTCGCAAAAGTCCCTTACCTCGGATCACGTCAAGTGACCTCACTTCCTCGGTGCTGCTAAATCTTGCTATCCGATCAGCTCTCAATGTAAACTCCGGAGCTGTAAATAACCATTCCTCAGGTTAATTATAATTTTTCTACTGTATTACACATTAATACAGTCCATTTTCCCTTAATGGGCCTTAATAATCCTTAATGGGCCTTAATCCGTGTTAAGCCCGTTTTCCACTTATTATTTCCCCTCATTAGGGTCTATCGACTCATTGGGCCTATCAATACCCATTGGGCTTTATTCTAAGCTCTTTGGATAGCTCGTATATCATTTACGACATTTAATTCAAAATTTAGAATATAATTCACTAAATACGGAATTTAATCCGAAATGCGTAAAATAAATCTTAAATACGCAATAATCACATAATTTATCGTAAATGAACTTTACTTACCCGAGAATATACGATTGTACGCAAATCGAAGTTCGATCGGGCTTCTGTTTGAAATTTATCGTCGAACTGCACAATTTATTATATTTAACTCCGGGTCAATTTCTGATTAAATATAATTTAAATAAATTCATCGAAAATTAAATCGGTCACTTTTGACCTCATATCGACTTACCCGAAGTCTAGTAAAATCCCAAAAGTTTCCCTTTTCCTTTTTCTTTCTTTTTCCTCTTTTTCCCCTTTTCTCCTTGGCTGAACCGGTCCAGTCCGGTTCAGCACAGAACCTTCTCCCCTGAACCGCCGATTGGTTTAGGTATCCTTTGGCCGTGCCAGCGTCTTCCGGCCGGTTCCGGACGCATCACCACCGCCGTTCGGCGCGCCTAAGCCTGGGTAACACTCGGCTGGGCTCGATTGGGACCAAGCACCGCCAGTGGCCGCCGAATCTCTTCTTTTCCTCCACGGCTTCTCCTCTTCGATTCGCCAGCGTTCGACGTCGGTGGAGGTCATGACTGGTGCCGATGGGTGCGCACGGTCCTCCTCTTCCTTTTTCGGCCGCTTGCCTGCCCGTGGGGTGGCCGGTGCTCGCCATCCGGTGGTCTTCTTCTTCCGTCGGTTTGCTTCCGTTTCCTATATTCTCTCTCCCCGATTTTCAATCCATTTCTCTTTTTTTTTCTTTTATTTATAATGTATTTTTATTATTATTTTATTATAAAATAATAATAAAAATCCCAAAAATATCCCATAAATATCTAAAAATATCTCCAAAAATCATATTAAATTCATTTAATCCGTAAATGAATTTATCAGTCAGATTTTACCTTTTCGGTATATTTTTTCACTATTTTTGGGCTCATTGTTTGAGGTAAAAATTCCAATAAATTCTAATAAATTTATATCTTGATCAATTGGGCTCGAAATTAAATATTTTCCTCGATTTTGATCAAGATTCCTTAATTTCATATTTTTAATGAAATTCTCTTATCGAAATTATTCTGAATTTCAGTCATTTGACCGTTTTACCCCTGCACTTGTTCGGGAATCAACTTAATCCTTATCTCGCTGTTATGTAGATTACATGCATTTTTAATTTCTCAAATTGTCGATTGCATATTAGTAAATACTCTTCTTATGATTCAACTATATAATAAAGTGTTCATACACATAGGAATCATAAGGAACAAGCTACATAAAAATCCAGGTCTGACAATCCTCCTCCACTCAGAAAATTTGGTCCTCCAAATTAGAACCGAGTCAATCATCAAATAGGTGAGGGTACTTCTCTCACATCAGATTCTCTAGCTCCCAAGTATCTTCCTCTGAAGTATGATGCTGCTAGAGAATCTTCACTAACCCGATGGTCTTCGATCTCAATACCTTCTCCTTCCTATCCAATATCCGAATCGGTCTCTCAACATATGACAAAATCTCTCGGAGGTCCAAAGGCTCGTAACTAATCACATGTGGAAGATCTGGGTGATACTTCCGAAGCATCGATATGTGGAAGATGTTATGGACACCTGATAAGTCCGGTGGCAATGCCAACCTATATGCCTTATCTCCCACTCGATCAAGTATCTCAAAGGGTCCAATATAGCGAGGATTTAGTTTCCCTCTCTTCCCAAATTCGCTATGCCCTTGGAAGGAGAAACTCTCAAAAACACAGATTCACCAACTGCAAACTCTAGTGGCCTACGTCTCTTGTCAACATAACTCTTCTGTCTGCTCTGAGCTATCATCGGCCTCTCTACAATCAAGTGGACATCCTCAGATGCTTGTGTAACCATGTTAGGAGCAAAAATCTTACGGTCACCCACTTCTTCCCATCCAATAGGGGAACGACATCTACGGCCATACAAAGCCTTATACGGTGCCATCCCGATACTCGAATGATAACTGTTGTTGTAGGCGAACTCGGCTAGTGGCAGGTGGTCATCCCAGGAGCCTCGATAATCTAGCACACATGCTCTCAACATATCCTCCAAAGTCTGTATAGTCCTCTCTGACTGACCATCTGTCTAAGGATGGAAAGTGGTGCTCAAACTCAACTGGGTTCCCATGGCTTCCTGAAAATGTCCCCAAAAGTGGGATGTGAAGCGGGAATCCCTATCAAAGACTATGCTCACTGGTACACCGTGTAACCTCACTACCTCGTGTACATACAGTTCCGCTAATGAACTCAGAGTATCAGTCGCTCTCATAACTAGAAAGTGGGCTGACTTCGTCAGTCTGTTGACGATCACCCATATAGCATCATGATTCTTGTGGGTTCTCGGTAAACCCATCACGAAATCCATGGTGATATGATCCCATTTCCATGTCGATATAGGTAGAGGCTGCAATAACCCTACAGGTTTCTCATGCTCTACCTTCACTTGCTGACATACGAGACACTTTGCCACGAAGTCTGCTATATCTCTCTTCATACCCGACCACCAGTATACCTTCCGAAGGTTCTGATACATCTTGTTACTCCCCGGATGTAACGTATACCTCGACGAATGAGCTTCCGTCAATATCAATCTCCTGAGTCCTGGATCCTTGGGAACACACAATCAGCCTCTGAACCTCAGTAGTCCATCTGAACTCAACTCAAATCAGTCACTGTGCCCTTCTGCATCTGACTACTCACATCCATACGAAATCGATCAGTCTGTTGAGCTACTCTGATCCTGTCCAATAGGTCCGACTCCAAGCGTAGACTAGCTATCACATAGCCTGTATCCATGTTAGAAGGCACGACTCCCAAACTGAGGCTAGCAAACTGCTCTAGCAAATCATGTTCCCTAACCATCATATACGATACTATCCCCAGGCTCTTCCTACTCAAGGCATTGGCTACAACGTTAGCCTTATCTAGATGATAAAGTATCTCATAATCGTATTCCTTCAGAAGCTCTAGCCATCTTCTCTGTCTTATGTTCAGTTCTTTTTGTGAGAACAAATACTTGAGGCTCTTGTGGTCAGTAAATATCTGGAACTTCTCGCCATACAAGTAGTGGCATCATACCTTAAACGCAAACACTACTGCTGCTAGCTCCAAATCGTGGGTCGGATAGTTCTTCTCATGATCCTTCAGCTGTCGGGATCTATAAGTAACTACCTTCCTATCCTGCATCAATACACAGCCCAGTCCCTGATGTGAAGCATTGATATACACTGCAAATCCTCCTAAGCTGGTAGGGATAGTGAGAATCGAAGCGGTGGTCAATCGACGCTTCAACTCCTTAAAACTCTTCTCACAATCCTCGTTCCATATGAACGGCGCAGCCAACTTTGAAAATCCCTCAACGAATCTCCGATAGTATCCAGCTAAACCCAAAAAACTCCTGATCTCGGTGACTATCCTCAGTTGTTCCCACTGAACTATAGCCTCTATCTTAGATGGATCACTAATACACCATCTCTCGATACAACATGTCCCAAAAATGAGATCTGTGACAACCAAAAGTCACACTCACTGAGCTTAGCATATAACTCATGCTCCCGTAGCGTCTGCAACACGATCTTGAGGTGCTCCTCATGCTCCTCCTTGGATCTCGAATACACCAATATGTCATCGATGAAGACGATAACAAACCGGTCTAAATATGGCTTGAACACATCGTTTATCAAATCCATGAAAGCAGCTGGAGCATTCGTCAATCCGAATGGCATGACCAAGAACTCATAGTGGCCATATCGGGTACAAAATGCTGTCTTAGGTACATCTCCACTACGAAGCTTCGGCTGCTGATACCCAGACCTTAGGTCAATCTTGGAAAAGACCTGTGCTCTCTGAAGCTGATCTAACAAATGTCTCTAGGCACTCTCTAGCAATGTGCCCTTGTTTCCCACATCGAAAACACATAATAAAAGTTAACGACATGGTCTACTTCCATGTTGTTTACCGCATCTTCTGCACTGATCAACAGCAGGTCTCTGTCCTCCCATGATAATGCCCTTTGCTGGGGCTACAGTCGGATAAGCAGGAGGTATAGCATACCTCTCTCGTGTCTCCTCTATCCGTGATCTCTTACTGAAGAGTCTCTTCCCTCCTCGATAACCGAAATCTCTAACCAGCCTCTTCTTCTGTATATCTCGGCTACGGCTAAACTTCCCAAACTCGAAAGCATTCCTGTCGTAATCCTGCTCACACAGTTGCACCATGCGCACTGCTTCCTCATAGGTCACTATGTCTAATGGGACCAACCTGGACCTCAACACTGGTCTTAACCCGTCGATAAACTTGTGGACCTTCCTGGTCTCACTGTACATGGTATCGGGGTCATATCTTCCTAGGGATAGGAATCGAGTCTCATACTCGTCCACAGATAAACTCCTCTCGTTTAGTCCTAAAAACTCTGCTTGTAGTTTTTGCTGTGCGGTGTCGGGAACAAATTGCCTCTTGAAGGCCTCCCAAAATATCTCCCAACTGATAGCTATGTGTTGGGATCTCAATATAGGTCGGGTGAACTTCCACCAATGCTCTGCAGCTCCCTTCAGTAGGAACGCAGCAAACGCGACCATCTCCGAGGTCGTACACTTGAAGAATCCATAAAGCTTCTCCAGCTCTGCTAACCACTCCTCAGCAGCTACGGGGTCCTTGACCCCACTAAATGATGGTGTTCTAAACTTCTGGAATTCTCGCAACTGATGCAGATCACATCCATGCCCTAATCCAATACCACCCAAAACCGGTGGGGGTGTAGGAGTATCTACAGTCCTCTGTGCATCAGCTGTCTGCGTAGGGGTATTAGGGGCAACTGCCTCTCCTATAGCAGCTCCTGCCTCCTGTCCCTGCCTACCTGGCATTGTCTGTGCCAGTATCTCGATAATAGTCTCGAGACCATGTTCTAATCTCGTGAAGCGCATCTTGACACACTCGGGTGCCTCAGTAGCACCTGGAGTCTCATGCGTAGGTAATGGTCCGGCAGCGGCTCATCCTTCGGGTCTATCTCCCCAGCCTCGAGCCCTACCTCTCGCAACTCTACCACTACGCGTATTTGCCATATAGGCAAAGTTCCTGCATTCATAATAATGAATTAGTCCGTCTCATATCTGGTGTACACAGTTATATCTAAACACATCACAGTATTATGGGGATGTACACTTTCCTATTTTCTAACACCGACTCACATCAGACCAACCTCTGCTCTGATACCATTCTGTCAGGACCAGTTCTTAATCCATGACTTTAACCAAAATCACTACAAATTTTTCGCATTTTGACTTACCTTTCCTCTCTTCAATGGTTGGGCTGTGATTCGATGTCAGAATCCTCACTTACCACATCATCCAATATCATACATACATGTCAACATACTATTACTGACTGTACTTGCTTTTATCATACATGTAAGATATATAAAATCTAATACAAATACATTCCCCATATATATCGTATACATCACTGTGCTGTTTCTATGTTTAGATACACAACTATATAAAATATGTATACCTGACGATCGATAGGAACTAGCTGTGGACTCAAGAATACTATCCCTCGATAGCTCTCACTCTACTGACGCTCTGTAGAGAGATGTAAAGAAAAGGGGGTGAGCTTACAACGCGCTCAGTAAGGAAATCAGGCAAGCAAGTAGATATCTACACTATCTACTCAAAATAATGCTATGCCTTGAAAACATTATTTCCTTAACTTACTTTAAAAGCATGTCTTGAAATATAATATATATACTTGTACAAATTAAATCCCATGTACAGAATCATGCTTTCTTTCTCAAATGTAGGCATGTAGTGCAAAACAATGCATCGTATATAAATCATGCCTTTATGGAAATCATGCCATGTATATTTAAATCATAATAAATATGGCATTAAATAATTCACATCATAAAATCGGAGTCTGACCCATCCCTCAGGTCTGTCCGCAATTTAAATCAGTCAATCAATGTGATATATCATGTGAGACTCTGTGATTAAATGCAAATAGTATCCTGAACTATGATCATATCCAAAATGTGATCCCAAGCAACACAGTACTCGGTGTGTGGGGCATCACTGCTGCAACGGGAGGATGGCCAGTCCACTACATCCGTCAGCTATGCGTAACACACGGTACAGCGTACTCCTCGTGCCCCGGGCATGGTACAAAGTACACCCGTGGACCCTACATCACAGCCAGGGTGCCTGCCATAGGACTTAGCCCTCGAAACCATGGAATATCAACATCACAGTTAGGGTGCCTAACATAGGTCTTAACCCTCTCACCTGTGGAATATCATACCACTTCTCTAATACCCTCATGCTGGCCATCCTCTCAAAATGTGACACTCAGTCACACGAGAATGCGGCATGAGTGGATAACATGTAAATAATATCACATACAGTACGCGCTCTTGAGTGCGACACACAGTCGACACTATGCTCGAACACTGTTTCAAATCACAATCTCAACTCTAGTACGAGTAAACCTCCAGCAACTAGGTCAATGCATAGTTCATGTATTAAATCAAGTACGAGCAATAGCTCCAGTACCATGCCATGCACAATATCAAATCAAGTACGAGCAATAGCTCCAGTACTATGTCATGTATAAACCATGAAGAATCGAGTACGAGAAACGCTCCAGTAGTCTGTCATGTATCTCATGTAAAACTCGAGTACGAGCTAATCGCTCCAACACTCTGTCATGCATATATCATAAAAAACTGAGTACGAGTAATAACTCTAGTACTCTATCATGCATGTCATGGAAATCTAGTGCGTATCAAAATCTAGCACTAATGTATGTGGAAAACATATGAAATCTAGTGCGAGCTATGCTCTAGCACGATTCATTCTCACATAATATGATAAATGGCTCTTTAAAAGGGATTGTTTACAAAATATTAAAATCAGCACTACAAAGTGTGCTTAAGTCACATCAACCTTAAAAATCATTAGCCCATCTATTTATTTTCATGCTAAACAGCAGTTAAACACTCACAATAATAGTTTCCATGCTTTTTTCAACTTTTCACAAAAGTTGACTTTTTGACTAAATAGGGGCAAAATCGTAATTTGCCACTATCGGGTCTCAATAATTATTATTCACTTTCTCTGACCCTCAAAGTTCTTAAGTGGATGTAAAAGCAAACGAAAATACGTGCAGGTATCTCTAACTACTCGCAAAAGTCCCTTACCTCAGATCACGTCAAGTGACCTCACTTCCTCGGTGCTGCTAAATCTCGCAGTTCGATCAGCTCTCAATGTAAACTCCGGAGCTGTAAATATCCATTCCTCAGGTTAATTATAATTTTCCTACTGTATTACACATTAATACAATCCATTTTCCCTTAATGGGCCTTAATAATCCTTAATGGGCCTTAATTCGTATTAAGCCCGTTTTTCACTTATTATTTCCCTTCATCAGGGTCTATCGACTCATTGGGCCTATCAATACCAATTGGGCTTTATTCCAAGCTCTTTGGATAGCCCGTATATCATTTACGACATTTAATTCAAAATTCTGAATATAATTCACTAAATACGGAATTTAATCCGAAATGCGTAAAGTAAATCTTAAATGCGCAATAATCACATAATTTATCGTAAATGAACTTTACTTACCCAAGAATACGCGATGGTACGTAAATCGAAGTTCGATCGGGCTTCCGTTTAGAATTTATCATCGAACTGCACAATTTATTATATTTAACTTCGGGTTAATTTTTGATTAAATATAATTTAAATAAATTCATCGAAAATTAAATCGATCACTTTTGACATCGTATTGACTTACCTGAAGTTCGGTGAAATCCCAAAAATTTCCCTTTTCCTTTTTCTTTCTTTTTCCTCTTTTTCCCCTTTTCTCCTTGGCTGAACCGGCCCGATCCGGTTCAGCACAGAACCTTCTCCCCTGAACCGCCGACCGATTCAGGCATCCTTTGGCCGTGCTGGCATCTTTCGACTGGTTCCCGACGCATCACCACCGCCGTTCGGCGCGCCTAAGCCTGGGCAACACTCAGCTGGGCTCGATCGGGACCAAGCACCGCCGGTGGCCGCCGAATCTCTTCTTTTCCTCCGCTACTTCTCCTCTTCGATTCGTCGGCGTCCGACGTCGGTGGAGGTCGTGACCAGTGCCGATGGGTGCGCACGGTCCTCCTCTTCCTTTTTCGGCTGCTTGCCTGCCCATGGGGTGGCCGGTGCTCACCATCCGATGGTCTTCTTCTTCCGTCGGTTTGCTTCTGTTTCCTCTATTCTCTCTCCCCGATTTTCAATCCGTTTCTCTTTTTTTCTTTTATTTATAATGTATTTTTTTATTATTTTATTATAAAATAATAATAAAAATCCCAAAAATATCCCATAAATATCTAAAAATATCTCTAAAAATCATATTAAATTCATTTAATCCGTAAATGAATTTATCAGTCAGATTTTACCTTTTCGGTATATTTTTTCACTATTTTTGGGCTCATTTTTCGAGGTAAAAATTTCGATAAATTCTAATAAATTTATATCTTGATCAATTGGGCTCGAAATTAAATATTTTCCTCGATTTTGATCAAGATTCCTAAATTTCATATTTTTAATGAAATTGTCTTATCGAAATTATACTGAATTTCAATCATTTCACCGTTTTACCCCTGCACTTGTTCGGGAATCAACTTAACCCTTATCTCGCTGTTATGTAGCTTACATGCATTTTTAATTTCTCAAATTGTCGATTGCATATTAGTAAATACTCTTCTTATGATTCAACTATGTAATAAAGTGTTCATACACATAGGAATAATAAGGAATAAGCTACATAAAAATTCGGGTCTGACAGTTAGTGTTTTTCCCAAAATTTTTAGATTTTCAGCCCTCCTTTTATAGAAATAGCTTGAGGAGATCGATATGGTCCAAGAGGAGATCGATCTGGTTCCCTTAAATCCCTTTTTTTCACGACATTTTAAGCACGAGATCGATCTGTCGAAGCATGAGATCGATCTGTTCCCAAACAGAAAGCTAAGGAGATCGATCTGGGTGCTTGAGGATCGATCTTTTCATTACAGAATGCTTAGGAGATCGATCTGGCTCCATTAGAGATCGATCTGCTCTATTTCATTGCCCAAATAAGAGCATTCTGGCTCTTCCAGATCGATCTCTTATCCCATGAGATCGATCTGCCCTTCATAGTTTCCAGATTTTCTGCAGTTCTTCTATAGCAACTCATACTCAAACATCCTTAATTTGCTACCATGATCATTTTCTCATTCAATCATCTTGGACACTTGGATATGATATCCCATAATACTTCATACCTATTAAAACTTGTGTAGAATCTTTGTATATCCAAAATTACATGATATAAACCAAATGGGAGTGCATACTCATGCAATTCTACTTCCATTTTACTACACTATTCAGAATCCATTCTACTCACATTCCCCACATGTTTAAGTCCATTTCTTTACATTCATACATAATGTAACTTGTATGTATAATCACAACTCTTATTACAAGTGTGTTCATTTACTTTATGGACTTACATCACATATACTCCATATTACAATTGTATCATCAAACTTATGACTTCATAATACAACTTCATTTACATTTCTATGTACATATATACCATTATACATATACGGGGTCTCACACGTCGTCGGAGGCTTGTCTCACTAAGTCGGGAGAAAATATCAGTCAGTCACCAATCTCTTCCCATCCAATAGGGGAACGGCATCTGCGACCATACAAAGCCTCATACGGTGCCATCCCAATACTCGAATGATAACTGTTATTGTACGCGAACTTTGCAAGTGTTAAATGGTCATCCCATGAGCCTCCAAAATCGATTGCACATGCCCTCAACATATCCTTCAGTGTCTTTATCATCCTCTCTGACTGACCATCTGTCTGAGGATGGAAGGTTATATTAAAACTCAGTTAGGTCCCCATCGCTTCTTAAAAGTGTTTCCAAAAGTGGGAAGTGAAGTGATCATCCCGATCAGAAACAACGCTTACTGGAACACCATGCAACCTCACTATCTCCGCACATATAGTTTTGCCAGTGTTCTCAGAGTATCAGTGGCTCTAATAGCTAGAAAGTGTGCTGACTTCGTTAATCTGTCCACTATCACCCAAACTACATCGTGATTCCTGTGGGTCCTGGGTAAACCCACCACAAAGGCCATAGTGACATGCTCTCATTTCCAAGTTGGTATAAGTAGAGGTTGCAATAGCCCTACAAACTCTTGATGCTCAACAAACTATCTGAACTTAACTCAAAATCAGCCTCTGTACCCCTCTGTATCTGCCCGATAATATCACTACATTGCTGATCAATCTACTGAGCCTACCGGATACGATCAACCAGATTTGTTTCTAACTGCAGGCAAGCTACCATAAAGCCACTTTCAGTATTATGTGGGGTCACATCTAAATTAAGGCTCACAAACTATTCCAACAGCTCGTGTTCCCTAATCATCATATACGACACCAACTCGAGGTTCTTCTTACTCAAGGCATCGACAACTACATTCACCTTACCTGGGTGGTACATGATTTCATAATCATAATCCTTCAGAAGCTCGAGCCATCTTCTCTGTCTCATGTTCAGCTCATTTTGTGAGAACAGATACTTAAGGCTCTTGTGATTTGTAAGTACTTGAAATTTCTCACCATAGAGGTAGTGGCGCCATATTTTCATAGCAAATACAATAGCCGCCAATTCTAAATCATGGGTCGGGTAGTTCCTCTCATGATCCTTCAGTTGTCTAGATCTATAGGCGACTACCTTCCCATCCAGCATTAGTACACAACCCTATCCTTGGTGTGATGCATTCGTATACACAAAGAAATCTCCTGAGCTGGTTGGAATGGTGAGAATCAGAGCTGTGGTCAATCAACACTTAAGCTCCTAAAAACTCCTCTCACATGACTCGTCCCACACAAACTCCACATCCTTCCGCGTGAGATGCGACAACGAAGCAGCTAGTCTGGAGAAACCCTCTGCGAATCTCTGATAATAACCTGCCAATCCTAAAAAACTTTTGATCTCAGTAACTGTTCTAGGTTGTTCCCACTGAATAACTGTCTCCGTCTTGGATGGATCTACTAACACCCCATCCCTCGATATAACATGGCCAAGAAATGAGATTTGTTCCAACCAAAAGTTACACTTACTGAGTTTGGCATATAACTTCTTTTCTCAAAGGATCTGTAGAACTATCCTTAAGTGCTGCTCATGATCTTCCCTAGACTTGGAATAAACCAATATATCATCGATAAACACAATCACAAATTGGTTCAGGTATGGCTTTAACATATCGTTCATCAATGCCATAAATGTTGTGGAGGTATTCGTCAATCTGAATGACATAACCAAGAACTCGTAGTGGCCATAACAGGTACGAAATGCTATCTTGGGTACATCTCCACTTCGTATCCTCAACTGATGGTACCCAGACCGCAGATCTATCTTAGGAAAGACCTGGGCTCCCTGAAGCTGATCCAACAGATCATCGATGCATGGAAGGGGATACTTGTTCTTAATGGTAGTCTTATTCAACAATCGGTAATCTATGTACAGTCAGAGGCTTCCATCTTTCTTCTTCACAAACAAAATCGAAGCTTCCCAAGGTGAGACGCTTGATCTAATAAACCCCTTCTCTAACAATTCCTGCAACTGGTTCTTCAGCTTGTCCAACTCAATCGGAGCCATCCTACATGGTGGTCGAGATATCAGTTCAATACCAGGTACCAACTGTATACTAAACTCCATTTCACAATCCGATGGTAATCCTAGTAGATCATCTGGAAAGACATCAGGAAACTCTACAACCACTGAAATGTCTCTTAATTTCAGACGGACCTTATCTGTATCAACCACGTATGCAATGAACCCTTCACATTATTATTTCCACTGTTAATATCATAATTTATCATTATAATCAGACTCATCAATTCCAACATAGAAATTTATCCATTTCGCTTATAATAAATACTAGTTTCATTACTTTTCAAGGAAATTTTTACAATACATTTTTTAGGAGACTTACAGTAACACTATCTACCCCTAAAAACATTATCATCTTAGAAAAATAGTCCAAAATAACAGGATTTGCAGCCAACCAATCAATTCCTAAAATTACATCAAAATCATTCATATTTAATAGAATAAGATTGGCTGCCATCTCTTTTCCCCTATCTTCAGCCTATAATCCTTATACACATATTAAGTCAATTGGTTGTCATTCATGGGCGTTGAAATCAATAACATTTTATTTAATGATGTAGGCTCAACATACTTTGACAACTTACATGCAAATGAAGGTGATATGAAGGAATACGTGGCACCAAGATCAAATAGTATAAATGCTTCTAAATAAAAAATTTAGATGGTACATTTAATCACATCCGCTGATACGTCTGCGGTTTCCTGGTCCAGTGCCTGAACTTCCCTTTGCCAATAACCTGCTTCCTTTTTTTTGAGGTTGTAGCTTTCCTATACAGAGTAGAAGTCTTGATAGGAGCTCTCTCTGTCTCCTTGCCCTTATGTGGGGCAGTCTCAACCGTCTCGGGGCAATCCTGTACAATGTGCCTTGGCTTCCCACAACGATAGCACACTACCGTAGACATCGGACAAGGCCTGTTACCATGATATCTGCTATATTTGCTACACTGCTCGGTAGTCGACCGTGTCCTTCCAATAACTATACCCCTCGGTGGTACTAAAGCTAGATATACTGGAGGCTTTACCGTCATCTCCTATACCTCTTCAATCCGAGGTATCTTATCGACAATCTCTGAACTTCTCTCCTGATCACTCTATCAATTTTGGATCTCTTATGGTCTCTGTCTTTAGCTCTACTGATCTTCCTAAACTCAGAGGCATTCCACTCAATATCTTTCTCACATAACTACGCCCTGTGCACAACCTCCTCATATGTCGGGATATCAAATAGAACCAATTTGGACCTGTTCACTAGTCTTAATCCATCAATGAACTTCCTCACCTTCTGTCATGCCCTTCCCTCACACGCAACCTGCCAAAAATCACCACTTATTTTTTTCACATCGTGTCACTTACCTCTTCTTCGGTCGTCACTCTACACCAAATAGTTGGGCTATGATTTGACATTAGTCACCCATTCACATTCATTCACAATATACATAGAATTTCATATTCTTTTCTATGCTGAAAACTCTTATATATTAATACAAAAATTTATACATATGCATCCCGACCGCACTTTAGTTTACATAACTGTGCTGTTACAATGTTCAGTACAAAATATCAAGTGTGTATACCTCTCACAAGATGGACAGGCAACAGATTAAAGTCTACAAATCTCAAGCCGTGTCCACCTACTGCGGATGCTCTAAAAAGAGGAAATAATAAGGGGGTAAGCTCACAGCTCATCAAGGAAATCAAGCAAGCAAGTAGATAACCGCACTATCTATAAAATACAATGCCTATGCCTTGAAATCTTTTCCTTACCCATTTGTATCTAAAGCATGCATCTCTCTCAAAGCTTTTATGCAATATATATATAGATACAAAACATCAGTTATAAAACTGGAAATATGCTGGTTTAACAACCTCATCATTTTATGCATAACATTGCATTTCTCATGTAATTTCACACAAATCACATTTATCATGCCATTCATTTAAATTAAAATCATATGGCATTCATCATGTTTCGAAACACGGAATTATGGGCCTCACCCATCCCTCTGGTTACCTTTTTCGCAACTCATAAATTCACATGTTCATATCATAAAACCATGTGATAATTGAATTAAGAAATATTGAATCACATTGCATGAAAAGATTGGTGACTACATGTTTTGAGTGTATGATCATAACTCATTTTTCGTGATCCCACGCTACACAGTACTCGATGTACGGGGTCTCACAATTACTGTAATAAGAGGTACGTTAAATCTCTACAGTTAGCTCTCTATTTGAGAACCTGATTTTGGAGCACAGCAGATCCCATTAGATCTCGCTCCCACTGCTAACCAATCCTATCCAAGTACGTCAAGTACTCACGGTACAACGTACTCCATGTGACATACACGGTACACAGCACTCCATGAACCCTATCCCAAGGTGGAATGCTCGCCATGAGTCTTAGTCCTCCTACCTTGGATATACCTCATAGTCGAGATGGTCGTCATGAGTCTTAGTCCTCATACCATGGGATATTTCGATAGCCCTTGGCCTTATCTCAAAATATTACATGTGTGAACATATATACATTAGTACGACACATAATCAGTACAGGCTCCCAACACGACTGTTTCATACTCTTTTCAAAATTGGTACGTGCGAGTAAACTCCCAACACGAACGTATCTCAATGATATAACTCTAGTGCGAGCAATGCACCCAACACTATGTCATGTAAAAAACTTGAGAATGAGCAAAGCTCTCAATACTCTATAATGTATAATATATGAAATCTGAGTATGAGTGAAGCTCTCAATACTCAATCATGTAAAACTGAGTTTGAGCATAGCTCCCAATACTCTATAATGCATCAATCACAAAAACTGAGTACGGGCAATGCTCCCAGTACTCTAACATGCATAAATCACATTTAAAATTTAGTAGATACTTTAGTACTATGTGATACAAATCTCAAAATATAGTGTGAGTATTCTCTAGCACATATGGTTTTCACACAAAACCAGATAGATGGTTGTTCAAATCATAATTCACCTAATTCAAATCGAATCGACACTCAATTGTGCTGTTTTTGCATATACAAGAAAACATTAGCCATTCTATCATGCAAATCATGAATTTTAGTCACAACATGCTACTAAGGTATTTTCACCCTACTTTTGGATAAAACACACTTATCCTCATTAGTCTCTATCACAATAATATGCCTATTCATGGAATTCATATATCATATAATATCGAAATTCTATTCAAAATACGTGTAGCTATCTCTAGCTACTCACAAATTTCCCTTTCCTCAGATCACGATACGTGACCTCACTTCCTCGGTACTACTCACTCTCGCAGTCTGATCAGCTTCCACTGTGATTTTCGAAGCTATTATAATTATTGATGTTAGTATACCGTAATATACTCATCTACATCTAACAATCTCAATTCAATACATAAATTTCATTACTTTGTCCAATTATGGTATTATACCATATTTTCCATATACCTCTCTTTATTTCTCCTCATTT
>JAVKOW010000026.1:645000-964565 GCA_033439115.1 Firmiana major
TTGTACTACACTGAACTATATGGTATTACTTCAAGCCCGTATTTTGTAGATAGTGTATTTATCTACTTGCAGCTTGATTTTTCTTAATGAGCATGTTGAGCACATCCCTTACTTTACTCCATAGAGCCTCGTCGATAGCTGTGAGTGTTTGTAAGTCGAATAAATTTGCACAGTCATTTGTCAGTGAAGGACTCTTTAGCACTAAAGGTATACCCGGCGTAGACATTTCTATTGCATCTATATTTTGCAAGTACAGTAATGTATAGAGTAAAGTGTTTGGGGAATTATGAACATGAAAGAATAATTATGACGATTAAATTATGTTTAAATTTGTCTGATCAAAATGAAATCTAGTACTAGCATTAGGGTTTTGATCTGATATCGACTCATAGCCCAACCAGTAAAAGTGAGAGTAAAAAGGGTCGTTACAAGGATGCCCTCGTTGAGTATGATGTGATGTGATGTGTTGACTGCTTTCATGACACTTATAATATGCCTAGTCTCCATAACTGTTTTGAGAAATGACGTGTTGTGAAACTGAGTTGATGATGTTTTGATGATTTGTGATTTTAACCACGTGCTTATAATTAGGCGAACTTATGCCATTATTACATTTATGCTTTGATGATGATTTTAAATCTCATATGCACTCCTTACTAAGCTAGTTAAAGCTCACCCTCTTATTTTCCTCCCCCTACAAATTATTTACAATGAGCGCAAGTACTTGCTGCGTACCTGACATAGGCTGGTGAGCGAGACTCTCCCCATGCTATTGCTTGTACATGCATGAGGTATAATTCAATTCATTTTGTATCCAGACAATTATGTAATGCAGACACTTATATTTAAGTAATGTTGGAATGTAATAAGGATGATATATGTATATAAATTATAAAAGTGGGTTGATTTTGATATCTGATAATTCTATATTTTTAGAATTATTTGTGCTTAATTTCCTAATTAATTATTTAAATTCTCAATTTATTTTGTTAATTATCCCCTTTATTTAATTAAAATTCTCATGTTTGCAGATAAATTAAATCCAGATGAATTTTGAATATTTCGGTAGAAAATGGATCGAAATTGAGCTAAATTCGAGATTGGACACGCGGACAACACGAGCCTAGCACATCCAATTGGACAAAAAGACAGATGACATGAAAATATTATTTTTCAAGGAGCCAATGGTGTGAAGACAAGTGGCCAAACAATGCCAACTCATCTAGGAAAAAAATATTAGAATTGTACCCCTAAGTGTGTATATAAATAGAAAAAGATGGCAATTGAAAAGGGGTAGCCTAAGTTAGAATAGAGTAATTTAGGAGTAGTTTTAGTTTTAATTTTTCTAAGCTTTTCCGATCACTTTCTTTTTCCACCCATTGTTATTTTATTCTTGTTTAGCTACTGTTCATGTTGATTTCCAATGGCTTTATTTTATGAATAGTTTTATGGTTCCAATTTTCGGTTTCACAAGTTTATCTTTGTCTAAGTTAAGATTTAATATTTCATTATTTTTTTAATGCAAAGTTCATCTTCACGATTAGGTTACGTTTCCGTTTTTCCTTCTTAGCTCTCGGATTTGCATGTTATGGGCAGAACCGAGAGATCTTTTTTTTTTACAAGAATCATCATTTCATTATTACTTTCTAATTCTTATGCTTTATTACATTCTGTCTTTATGGTTACTCTTTAAGTGGTGTATTGCATGATGATTGGCATGAAGCAACGGGATTTGATTAAGGCTGAACCGAGAAGAATGATTGATAGTGGCCACTGGATTTTTCTTTTGCTTGTTTACTGCCCATTTCATTATAAGTTAGTTTAAGATTAAGCAGCCAGTTTAAGCCCGTTTGTGCATTGATTTTTTCTGTTCTCTTTCATTTTGCAGAGGCAGAGTGACGGGAGGAGGTTGCTGGTCGGTGATGAACTGCACTGAACATAAGATGGACTGCACCATAGCAGTGGACCGAGAACCATAACTCATTTCTCTGTTCTCCCCTATTTTAGATTATTTTCATTGTTCATCATCTTTATTTCCTTAACTTGGCTTTAAGCTAGTTTTACATTTGTAGTTTGTAGTTATTGCTTTAAACTTCATTGATAACAGTTGCTTTTTGTGATTTCCTCATTGTCTTTGCAGCAACAGCTATTGTGCAAGCCGAGACATTGAGCAAGGACTGGAAACATCAAGGATCAGCTAGTTCATTTGCAGTGGCTGTGTGCGGGTGCAGGGAACGGACAGAACCGAGAGCTGGAGCAACAAACAACAGAAATAGGACATGCACTGGAGAAGACGAACAACAGTTGGAGTAGAGGACAAACCGAGAAATGTGCATGAAAGGCTGGTGTCGAGAGCGAAACTTGATGCAGTAATAGCTGGAGCATCTGTACATTACCTGGAGCACCCAGACATGAGGCAACGTGCACAGTATGGTGCACGGGACCCTGGTGAGCTGGGCAGAAATGTGGGATGTGCTGCAGCAGATGGCAGGATCGGGGACAGAACTAGCACAGCACTGAGCAACCCGAGCACTGCCTAGAAATGAATGTGACAAAGAAGACAGTGTATAGTGTCCCATATCGAGACCACTTTGGTTTGTAACTTGTTAAGGCCATGTTTGGCATTATGAATTTGTTTCAATTAGAGTTATCATGCATTTCTATTACTTGTTATTGCTTTTACTTTAGTTTATTAACTTAGTTAGAATTAGAATATTGAATCAATTTACTTATTAGTTATATTTTCTTAGTTTATTAGTTTAAGGTTTAGTTTAATTTCATAATAGTTAATTTTCTTTTTACAATAGGAATTAAGGTTTTGCATTTAGAATTAATTTAGATTAAATATATTTCATGCATTTTTAATTGAGTCTTTATTTTCATTAAATTTTAAGTTAGTTTAAATTGCATTTTCTTAGTTAGTTTAATTTCATGCACATTTTATTTTAAGCTTGTTTAATTTTAGTTTAATTAGTTTTATTGCTTTATTTTCATTTTTGCATTTTATTTTAACTGCGTTAATTCGTTTTAACTGTTTTAATTTTCTTTTGTAGGTTTTTGTTTTTAATTGCTTGGAGTTTTGTAAGTAAGTTTAGCTCTGTTTAATTTTCTTTGTTTTATAGTTGTTATTATTTTCAGTACTTTAATTTTAGCCTAGTAGATCACCCTCTTTAATTTCATAATTTGCTAGGATATACTTAGCGTAAGATTAACCGGTAGTTAATTGGCTGATCAACTTCTCTGTGGGATGATAACTCGGGACTCAAATCCCATTATTACTTGGACGACCCGTGCACTTGCAGACAATACCCTTATGGTATAATACCATGTTGGGAGAAAATTATGAAAATGATGTGCTAAGTTGAGATTTGACAAATGGAATGAGTATATTACGATGTACTAACGCGAATAACTATAACAGCTTCGGAGAATCAAATGGGAAGCTGATCGGACTGCAAGAGTGAGCAGAACCGAGGAAGAGAGGTCACTTGACGTGATCCGAGATAAGGGAATTTCATAAGTAACTAGAGATGGCTCCACGTATTTTGAATAGCATTTTGATACCATATGCTATATGAACTTTTATGAATAGGCATGATGTTGTGATAGAAACCAAAGAGGATAAGTGTATTTTATCCAAATTAGGGTGAAATTACCTTAGAAGCATGTTGTGACCAAAATTCATGAGTTGCATGATAGAATGGCAATTGTTTCCATTTATATGCGAAAACATGCACATTCGAGTGCTTATTTGATTTGAATAGCCATCTATCTAGTTTTGTGTGAAAATCGTAAGTGCTAGAGATTACTCGCACTGTATTTTGAGATATGCATCACATAGTACTTGAGTTTTTACTCGTACTAGATTTTAAATGCGATTTATGCATGTTAGAGTGCTGGGAGCATTGCTCGTACTCAAATTGTGATTGATGCATTATAGAGTATTGGGAGCTATGCTCATACTCATGTTTTTATATAACCTAGTGTTGGGAGCATTGCTCACACTAGAGACTATGATATTGTGATATGGTCATGTTGGAAGTTTTACTCATACGTACTAGTTTTGAAAAGAGCATGAAAACAACCGTGTTGGGAGCCTGTACTGACTGTGTGTTGCATGATATATATATATATGCTCACACGTGCATTATTTTGAGATATGGAAGAAAGCTACCGAAATAACCCATAGGTGTGAAGACTAAGACTCATGGCGAGCATCCTAACTATGAGGTAAACCCGTAGTATGTGGACTAAGACTCATGGCGAGCATCCTACCTTGAGATAGGATCCATGGAGTACTGTGTACCGTATATGTCACATGGAGTACGTTATACCGTGAGTAAACGTTGAGAATAAATTGTGAGTTGACAGCTAGGATTTGACCCACCTCCCGTTATAGCAATTGTGAGACCCCGTACACTGAGTACTGTGTAGCCTGGGATCACGAAAAATGAGTTATGATCATACACTCGGAACATGTAGTCACCTATCTCCTTTCATGCTAATTGAATTTCTTGAATGAATTACCACATGGTTTTATG
Source organism: Firmiana major (assembly GCA_033439115.1). Classification (NCBI taxonomy): domain Eukaryota; kingdom Viridiplantae; phylum Streptophyta; class Magnoliopsida; order Malvales; family Malvaceae; genus Firmiana; species Firmiana major. Next base: position 649,542 of record JAVKOW010000026.1, read on the forward strand.
ATATAAACATGTGAGTATGTGAATTGTGAAAAGGGTAACCTGAGGGATAGGTGAGGCCCAGATTTTCATGTTTTTAAACATGATGAATGCCATATGATTTGATTTAAATGCATGGCATGATAAATGTGATTTGTATGAAACTACATAAGAAATGCAGTGTTTTGCATAAAATGCTAAGGTTGTTAAACCATCATATTACCAGTTTTATACTGATGTTTTGTATCTATATATATATTTTGCATAAAGCTTTGAGAGAAATGCATGCTATAGATACAGATAGGGTAAGGAAATGATTTCGAGGCATAAGCATTGTATTTTGTAGATAGTGTGCTTATCTACTTGCTTGCCTGATTTCCTTACTGAGCTGTGAGCTCACCCCCTTATTATTTCCCTTTTTCAGAGCATCCACAGTAGGTGGACACGGTTGAGGACTGATATTCCCTGATATCCGTTGCAGATCCATCTTGTTAGAGGTATACACACTTGATAATTTGTACTGAATAATGTATAAGCATAGCTATGTAAATTAATGTACGGTCGGGATGTATATGTACAGATAAATTTATTAATGTACAAGAGTTTGTATTATAGAAAAGAATATTAAATTCTATATATGTTATAAATGATTGTGAATAGGTAACTAATATCGATTCACAACCCAACGTTTGATGTGAGAGATGACAGAAGAAGAGGTAAGTGAAATGCGAAAAAAAATTATGGTGAATAAGGTAGGTCGCGTGTGGGGGAAGGGCGTGACACATTATGCATGTTAACATATCTCAAAGACTGGTTTGAAGTAAAATCCCGTGATAAAGAACTTGGAATGACCAATGAGTGCGCCGATAGTATATTGGAGGAGGAGAATGAAGAAATTTTCAAGTCAATCTTTATAAATTATGAGGAATAAAAAATAGTTTTATTTTTCTTTTTTTGTAAATTGATGTAAATTTGTAAATAAGTTCAGTTATAGTAAATATTTCTATGGACTACAGTCCCATGGTTTTTACCCTTCTAAATTTTGAACGGGTTTTCCATGTAAAAAATCTTTGGTCACTTTCTTCTCCTTTTTTATTTTCTTTTATTATTAGTGTTAATTGTTAAATACCAAAAAAAAATAATGTTATAACTATAAGTTTAGTTTAGAAAATGAATAAATATTTAAAATACAAAATGAATAAACATTTCAATGCTAAATAAATATGCTTTCTTAAAAGTAAATGATAGATGAATATTTTTTCATTCAAAGTGACTAGTTTTAAGTTTACTTATATTTCAAATAATAAATGATAAATTTATTTATATTTCGAACTTAATAAATAAGTTTAATTTATCAAAAAAATAAAAAAATTTAAAACTCTTATAATTTTTTTAAACTAATAACTTTATTAAATAAGTTGTAATAACTTTTTTATAATAACATTATTTATTACAACAATAACTTTATAATATAAGATAATAACTTTACGTTTATTACAATAACCCTATTATATAATTATAAAGTTTTGTTATAATTGATAGAGGTCATATACATCAAGTTCACATATGCTTTTTTCTGACTTAAGTATCGGAGTGTGCGTGCAAGGACAGATCCCTACGCCTCTCTGACCTTGACTGTTTTTATAGAATCTTCAGTACATGTGGAGAAAACAACGAAGGAGATTACATCAGCATCATTTCATTGTTGTTGAGAGCAACAACAAGTAGCACCATCTGTGGGAAAAGGACAAAAAGTCAGATTCTTCATTAAAATGGTGATAACACGTTCGACAATGACAAAAAATTTAGAGGAGGAGAATTCTGTGAGTCCTCCTAGTGGACTTGGGAGAGGACAAGAGCAGATTGGAGAAGGAGATAGGGTTGCCACAGTTTCCCTCGACGAATTTAATGCTTTGAAGCGCCAAAATTAGCAGACTACTACGGCGTTGAGGGCAATGATTGATTTCTTCAAAAATGCATTGTCGCAGTTTAGTTTGCCTCCAGAAGTGCAGAATATGGTAGGAGAGAATGTCCCGAGGCAAACTCATGAGAGAGGCCAGCCCTCTACAGGGGCGAATACATGACCAGGAGAATGGGGGAAGAATACTACCATTGGTCTGATCCAAAACCCTGCCGCAGCACTGGGCCAGAATAATGTGGCTGGTCTGATGCAAAACCCTATCGTAACACTGGGAGAGGACATTGTCCCTGGGGTGATGCAAAACCCTGCCGTAAATATCAGGCGTCGAAACCCTGTCGCAGGGGTGAGGGAATTAAACCCAGCCGTAGAATTCAGGAGGCAGACTTCTGCCGCAGAATTTGAACGACATGACTTCGAAGTTCGCGGATCTGAGGAGCGACAGAGACAGAGTCCTCCTTTGCTAGCTGGAGTACGACAAATCAGTGGACAGTATAGTCCTGACTCCTAAGACTATTTCGAAGATTCAAGGTCGAATTACGAAATGGGAGGTGTAGGAAGAAGGGATACAGTGCAGGCTCCTAGAGGGAGGAAAACTGTAGACGATGAGGAGATCCCTAGTCGGGGAGCGAACCGTGTACGAAATCCCCAAAACAGAGGAAGAAGGGATTCTTATTACTCAAACTCTTCTAGTGCCGAAGAAAGGGGAGCACACTCGACCCAAGGGTCGAAAAACGTTGAGAAAGTAGTGGAAAGGATTCTGGAGAGGAAGAAGTTAGTGTCTTCTGAAGACAATCAAAGAAGGAGAGTTCCTTTTAGTCCCGATATTATAGACAAACCACTGTCGAAAAAGTTCAAGATGCCTTCTATGGCTACTTATGCCAACAAAACTGACCCATATGACCATATACAGAGTTATGAGTCCCTTATGTTGCTCCATGGATGGAAAAACGAAATCATGTGCAGAGCCTTCTCACTCACATTGTCGAGGCATGCTTTAAAATGGTTTAATGGGTTAAATGAGGGTTCTATCTCGTCCTTCAACCAATTACGAAGTGAATTTCTGAGAACCTTCATGATCAACAGCCAGCGAAAGAAGGATGCCACTTATTTACTTACCCTTAAACAAGGGAACAAAGATTCGCTAAAAAACTATGTAGATTATTTTCGAGATACGACCTTAGAGGTGAAAGATCTACCAGTGAGAGTAGCCATGGCAGCAATGTTGCAGGGGACGAAATCTGAGAAATTATAAGAATCCTTGTCCCTTGATCAGTTAGCGACTCTTTTCGATCTATTTGCTAGAGCAAATAAATACGTGGCTCAAGAGGAAGTGATAAGGATGGTACAGTCTCGAGAGGTAAAGGAAGGAAGGAAGGAAAAGAGAGAGAGATGTACCTGAAAGAAGCTCTTTAAGACCTGACAGATTGGACAAGACTCCTAGGCTTAGGTATGAAAACTATACCAGGCTAAATGAGCCTTGTGCCGCTATTCTTGCTGCTATTGAAGGAACTGGACTGTTGGAGTTCCCAAAAAAGAAGATTAGAGATTTGGGCCAAAATGTTGATGTTTATTGTGACTTTCATTCTGCTCATGGTCATCCTACTGAAAGATGCAGAGACTTGATGGATCAGTTAGAAAAGCTAGGTCGAGATGGGAAAATTAATCGCTTCCTGTGGAGAAGTGAAAGGCCCCGTTACCCTCCGCGCGATCGAAGGGATGATCATCTACGGAATAGACAAAACAATGATAGAGGGAGAAACGTGCCAAGAAATGAAGAAGAAGCTAAGCCAAACCCCTGAGGCAATCGGCTGGATAATGAACCCACTAGCCCGACTATTAATGTTATTACAGGGGAAAATCGATAGAAAGAAGTTCCTCTACTTCTCGCAAAAGTTACGCGAGACAAGCATATCAAATTCATGCTGTGATGGAGGAGAAGGAGGATGAAGAACCCATTGTGTTCACTCTAGCAGACAGGGGTGATATCATCATACCTCATGACGATCCCATGGTGATATCAGCAGTGGTGGTAAAACATCCAGTGAACAGAATCCTGGTAGACAATGGAAGTTTGGTGAACCTAATCTATTGGAATTTCTTTGAGAAAATGAATGTATCAGACGATAGATTGAGACTTGTTATGACACCACTATGCGGATTTACGGGCGAGAAAGTGAAGGTTATCGGGTCTATAAAGTTGCTTGTGACTCTAGTGGAAAGCCCAAAGGATGTGACTCGATAAGCATTATTCATAGTTGTAAGATCAACCTCAGTTGCTTACAACATGATCTTGGGAAGGCCTCTACTAAATGATATGGGGGTGGTAATATCTTCTTGCTACCTATTAATGAAGTTCCCTACTCCCAACGTAGTCGGGCAAGTACGAGGAGATCAAAAGAGGGCTCGTACATGTTATATCGCCTCTACCATCGGTAAAGGGGTACAAAGAAAGGATACATTGTATATAGATGACCCCCCTAAGCCTCAGTCTATTGAGGAAACGAAAGCCATTGAGCTAATCAAATGAGATGAAGAGAAGAAGGCGTTCATAAGGACTCAACTGGATGAACAAACAATGAGAGAGATAACAGAATGCCTACAGAGAAACTCTGATGTCTTTGCTTGGACCCTGGCTGATATGCCTGAGATTAATCCAGAAGTGATTTGCCATAGACTCAATGTTTCACCCGGGCATAAGCCTGTCAAACAAAAGAAGAGAAATTTTACCTCGAAAAGACGAAAGGCGATCACTGAGGAAGTTAATAAATTTTTACAAGTCGTGTTTATTAGAGAGGTTTACTACCCTGAGTGGTTGGCCAATGTAGTAATAGTGAAGAAATCTAATGGGAAATGGAGAATGTGTGTGTATTTCACCGATTTAAATAAAGCTTGCCCTAAAGATTCGTATCCTCTGCCCTGAATTGATAAGCTTGTGGATGAAACATCAGGGTACGAACTCCTCAGTTTTCTAGATGCTTTCTCCGAGTACCATCAAATTATGCTTCATCCAGAAGATAAAGAGAAGACTTCCTTTATAACTGACAATGGAACATATTGTTATCGGGTAATGCCATTCAGTTTAAAGAACTCTGGGGCCACATATCAGCGAATGGTGAACAAAGTCTTCAAAAATCTCCTGGGAAACACTATGGAAGCATATGTGGACGATATGATTATTAAAAGTAGAGCAGGAGAGTCTCACGCTCATCAGATGTCTAAGGTGTTTGATGTGTTGAGGGAATTCAGTATGAAGCTAAATCCTAACAAATGTTCATTCGAAGTTAGGTCTGAAAAGTTGTTGGGGTTCATGATCACTAACAGAGGGATTGAGGCAAACCCCGAAAAGGTGTAAGCAATCATGGATATGAAGCGACCAACCACAGTGAGAGAAGTTCAAAGGTTGACAGGCAGAATAGTAGCTCTAAACCATTTTTTTGTCAAAATCTGCAGAAAGGAGCTTGACGTTCTTCAAAACTCTACGAGGTGGAAGGAATTTCAAGTGGACAGATGATTGCCAAAGAGTTTTCGAAGACTTGAAGGAATATTTGAAGCAGTTACCTTTGTTAACAAAGCCTTTGGAAGGAAAACATTTGTATATGTACTTGGGAGTCGGTGAATTTGTCGTCAGTACGGTACTGCTGAAAAAAGATGAAATAGTGGATCGTCTCATCTATTATGTGAGTAAGGTACTACTAGACTCGGAGACCCGTTATCCACTGGCTGAAAAGCTAGCACTGGCCCTAGTGATGACCTTTTGCAAATTGCGTCCTTATTTTCAGGCGCACCCCATTTCTGTCCCAACAGATTAATCGTTAAGGCAGATTCTTCAGAAGCCTGAACACTCAGGGAGATTGGTGAAATGGGCAGTAGAACTCAGGGAGTATGATATTACATTTCAGCCCAGGCAAGCCATTAAAGGCCAAGCTTCATAGTAGAATGTATGAGCTCGAGAGGCAACATTGAAAAAGAAACTCGATCGTGGCTATTGTATATTGATGGAGTGTCGAGTACAAATGGTAGTGGGGCCGATATAGTCTTAGTTTCACCATAAGGGAGATCTTTAGAATATTCTTTACGCTTTGGGTTCCTTAGTTCAAATAATATAGTAGAGTATGAGGCTCTTGTTGCTGGAATGAAGCTGGCAGAGAGGTTGCAAGTTCGCCACCTAGTGGTGTATAGTGATTCTCAATTGGTGGTAAACCAGTTCGATGGACAGTATGAAATTCGAGAGCCAATGCTGGTCCCTTATCTAAAGAAAGTTCAATCACTAGCTCAAACCTTCAAAAACTTTTAGTTGATATAAATTAACCAGTCTGAAAACACACATACAGATTCATTATCCAAATTAGCTTCTTCTAATGAGACCGAAAGAAGAATGGTGAAGATGGAAAGATTTGAGTGGCCTAGCATGAAGATGTCGAAGTGTGTAGCATTGAGGTGGGGAACGATTGGAGAACCCCGTTTAAACAGTATCTCACTGAAGGTACGCTCCCATAAGACAAGGAAGAAGCTCGTCGCTTAAAGATACAAGGGACGAAATTCACACTGATAAACAGGGAGTTGTACAAGAGGGGGTATTCATCACCATTGTTAAAGTGCTTGGGCCAGAACAAGCAAACTATGTCTTAGCTGAGGTACATGAAGGAATTTGTGGTGAGCACTTGGGAGCTAGAGCCCTTGCCTCTTAAGATATTACGGTCGAGATTCTATTGGCCGACGTTAAAAAAAGATGCGATGGATGAAGCCCGTAAGTCTAACAGGTGCCAAAGGTTTGCACCAATAACAATGGCCCCAATGGCTTTGCTCCAGAGTACGTTACAACCAACTCCCTTTGCACAATGGGGTTAGACATTCTAGGACACTTTCCATTAGCTACGGGTCAAAGAAAGTTTCTGTTGGTGGCTACCGATTACTTTACAAAATGGATTGAGGCAAAACCTTTAGCTACAATCACAGAGAAGAAAGTTGAAGCAATGATATGGAAAGATATTATCTGTCACTTCGAAATCTCACGAGTCTTAAATGCTGACCACGTAAAGCAGTTTGACTGTGACGCCTTTCGTGAGTTCTGCAGATGCCTTGACATTCAGCTAAGGATTTCTTTTGCTTTATATCCTCAAGCTAACGGACAAGTCAAAGTTAGTAATCGAACCATCCTTCATAGGTTGAAGACCAGACTGGATAAAGCTAAAGGAGCATGAGTGGATGGGTTGCCTAGTGTCTTATGGGCATATCGCACCACTAGTCGAGTATCAACTGGAGAAACGCCATTTAGTCTGGTGTACGGAACTGAAGCATTGATTCCTGTGGAAATTGGAGCACTTTCATCCAGAGTAGTACCTTTAGTGGAAGAAGAGAATTCACAAGGGCTAAGGGAAAACCTAGATCTGCTTGATGAGCATAGAGAGGCTGCAGCTATCCAACTGGCATCTTACCATCAAAGGGTAGCCAACTACTATAACAGTAGGGTTAAAGATAGACCGATGTCTGAGGGAGATTTAGTGCTTAGGAAGTCAAACGTCACCAATGCCTTGAGGGAGGATGAAAAGTTCAGAGCCAACTGGGAAGGCCCATAATAGAATCAGACAGAGGATTGGGCCCAACACCTGCATCCTGGAAACTCTGCACGGGAAGAAAATAGGGAAGACATGGAACTCAAACCACTTGAAATTATATTGGAGTTAACTATTATGTCTTCTTTGCAAATTTTTATATTCTCGCATTATTATCTATTTATTTTAAATGCATTGTCACAATATACTATTATATGATCATTATGCAAATTACTTCTCTGTTTTCCTATTATATCTTCAACGTTTATGAATATGAATCTTGTGACAGAAAATAGATAAGCCATAAGAGCCTGAGGCGCGATAGCGTCACTGTGGCCAGGCGTTGGAAACGTATAAGCCATAAGAGCCTGAGGCGCGATAGCATCACTGTGGCCAAGTGATGGAAACGTATAAGCCATAAGAGCCTGAAGCACGATAGGGTCACTATGGCCAGGCAATGGAAACGTATAAGCCATAAAAGTCTGAGGTACGATAGCGTCATTGTGGTCAGGCGATGGAAACGGATAAGCCATAAGAGCCTGAGGCGCAATAGCATCACTGTGGCCAGGCAATGGAAACGGATAAGTCGTAAGAGCCTGAGGTACGATAGCGTCACTGTGGCCAGGCGTTGGAAATGTATAAGCTGTAAGAGCCTAAGGCGCGATAGCATCACTGTGGCCAGGAGTTGGAAACGTATAAGTCGTAAGAGCCTGAGGCGCGATAGCATCACTGTGGCCAGGCGTTGGAAACGTATAAGCCGTAAGAGCCTGAGGCGCAATAGCGTCACTGTGGCCAGGCATTGAAGACAGATAAGCCGTAAGAGCCTGAGGCGCGATAGCATCACTGTGGCCAGGCGTTGGAAACGTATAACCCGTAAGAGCCTGAGATGTAATAGTGTCACTGTGGCCAGGCACTGAAGATAGATAAGCCGTAAGAACCAGAGGCACACTTGCGTCACGGTAGCCAGGCATAAGAAAAAGGTATGTTTACATGCAAAATTCTTTCTAAAAGTGTAAATCTATTTACCAAGAATTTGGAGAGCATACACTGATAAATAAACATGCGGGTAAACAAGTATACAGATAAGCGATAATAGCAAAAGTTAAATGAACAACATTCATAAACAATATGGAGTATGAATAGACAAACTTTATTCATAAATTCAAAAAGTCTTTACAACGATAGAATATTCAAAAAGAAAAAAGAAATCAATCTGCATTTGCATGTTCTAGGGGTTGGGGATCAGGCAGCGACGGATCCTCATGTTCTGGGGGCTGGGGATCAGGCAGCAATGGATCCTCTCCATCCAGGTCATCAGGGGCACCAATGGATTCAGGAACATTATTTGGGCTTACGGGCTGCTAAGGACCGATCAGGTTTACAAGGTCATCCCGTGCAACCTTCTTTAGAAACTTATCAGAGGACTCGGCATCAGGTTCATACTTTGTCCAATCAAGAGCTTTAAATAACATCGCTTCAGGCGTATATAGAATCTCAGGGAACTCTTTACCTTTACTATGCTTCTCCAACCAAGATCGGGTAAGGTAAAAACTATATTTCACATATGGCACTGAGAAATCCTCTTTCCGCCTCAAGCAGACTTTAGAAAGTCTATACTCCTTCACAGCTTCTGCCTTGATACTATCAATCTCAACTTGATTAAGAGAAGAAGTGGTTCGACTCTCTAGTTCAGTGATATGTTGCTCCTGCTCCTGATTATGATCTACTAGCCCATTAAAACTCGTGAATAATGAGTCATACTTAGACTGCATATTATCTAGCTCTTCTTGTGCCTGTTAAAAATCTTCATCAAGTTTGCTAGACCTAGTAGTCTCGACAGTAAGATCCCCTTTGGCACGATTCAAATCCTGAAGAGCTTTTGAGAGTTGATCTTCTAAATTTCGCACCACTTCGGGTAGCCCAGATAATTGGTTGTTAGCATTTGTTAACTCCATAACCTTGTCCCTTAATGCCCGGAGCTCTCTATCAGTCTGATCCCGATAAGCTCGATGTTGGGCATTGTTAACTATGGTCCTCTGAGCAAGCTGAAAAGAAACATAAAAATTCAGACTCAAAGAAAAGCAAAGAGAAATAAAACGAAATAGAATTTGAAAATTACCCTCATAGCTTCCATATTGGCCAAGTCCTCTCCTTCCGAAAAATTCTTAAATAATCGGTGTTCATCCCTTGGAAGGATAGTAGCCCAACCCAATTGAGAAGCCACCCCGGGAGTCTCCAAGGTATCATTGTCGCGTACTCCCGAGTACACTCGAAACTCTGACCCCTTCATTATGGAACCACCATCTACAGAATATGACCCCTTATCGACGGGACCTATCTTAGGAAGAATTGGTCTTTTCCTCATCGTCGATTCAATGTATAAACGCCTCCAATTCTTTTGATGAGGCAAGATTATATTACACTCGACATGCTCTTCAGACTGAGATTGTCCCATGCAGCTAGAATTTCTCCTAGAAGGGGAAGGAGCTTTCCCTCTACCTCGAGAGGGATCCTTAGATTCAGTAGGGGGAGGGGCCTCTTGCCTAGAAGGAGGCGGAGTCCGAGCTCGGGGCAATAGAGGTGTAACTAATGTCTGATTAGGAACAACATCTGTAAAGCGAGGTCTCTTCCCAGCAGAATCGCTAGACGAACCTTCCTCCGCCCTGTGACGTACTAAAGAACGCCTAATATGGCTCATCTCTACAAAAGAATGGTCAAAAATGTAATCTAAACTAACAATGATAAATTGAAAAGCATGAAAAGTTACCATCAAGAGAATTAAGATACTCCTGAAGGGACTCTACGTTTAACGTGTCATCATCGGGGAGGACCATAAAAGTGGAACCAAACCCTTCCCAGCCGCTCACATCAGCTAGGGGATCACTCTCAAGGTCGGACTCCCTATTTGTGCTCCCTACATCCCTTGCGGTCTTAAATGTTCTAGGTTCAACTTAGAAGGAATAGATGATGGAAGATTTGAAGGAGGGACAAAGGGGCCAGCAACATGAACAGAACCCATACCCCAACCAGCAAACGTCAAATTCTCATTTGACAAAAAATTATAAAGGTCAACTGGGTTATCAACGAACTGTTTATTAATATCTGCAGACAATTGTCTCCTAACTATAGAAATCAGGGGACCCTTAGGGATTTCGCGCCTGGTTTCCCAACGAGTGGGGAAGTCAAGGCCTTCAGGTGTCTCCACAATGAGCCACTCCGATTCGAATCCATGGAGTTTATTCGCAGGTTTTTTAAATAACCTATTCTTAAACCCAGGCTTACACACCCGCTGAAGGGAATAAGAAACTAAACCAGAGCTACCCCGAAACCTAAAAAACGTATAAAATAAGGGAAAAGACGTAGAAACGCCTCTTAATTGGCAATGCACGATAAAACCAATTAATTGCATCCAAGCGTGAGGATGTAGCTGTCCGGGAGCAATCCTATACTCCCTAAGGAAAGAAGCTCTGAAGTCAGAAATGGGAAAATAGAATCCTAGTTCTAAGGATATTCTGAAAATAACTACCCCGTTGGACACACTACGTACACTACTCTCATGAGGGCTTGGAAGTTTATAAGTGTATCCCTTGGGCAATGGAAATCGACACCTAATATCCTGAATGTCAACCTCTGTCAGAGTTGATCTAACTCCTATCTCTATATGCTTCCCCGCACCGTGGCTAGCCATTCTAGACTTAAGAAAGACTGCAAAAAAGCAATCAGCAACAAAGTTGACACAGAAGATGCGACAGAGTTTTACCTAATGTCGCAACAAAGTTACACCGGCAAAGCAGTAGGGTTGAATGCAGACCCACGATAGAGTTTGGCGACAGAGTTTTCATGATTGAATAACCGCACCAGAGTGCTGCGACAAAGTTTGAGGCAGAATGTACGAGAACGATGCGACAGAGTGGCAAGTTATGCGAGAGTTGCGAAAGAATACTGCAAGAGAGAGGTTCTTAACAATTCGGCAATATCTGACCTTTATATATATATATATATATATATATATATATATATATATATTCGCAGCTGAGGTAGCTGAAGCGTCGCGCGTGTACAGTAACCCAAACATATATATATTCGCGGCTGAAGTGACTGAAGCGTCCTGCGTGTACAGTAACCCAAATGTGTGTCGCGTCCTTAATAAACGATCCTATACACATTGTTTTATCTTGTTATTATTATTATTATTATTGTTATTTTATTTATTTAATATTTATTTTATTTTGTCTAATTTTTATTTTATTATTATTTGTTTTTTTACTCGTAATTCGGGTTTTTAACAAAAAATTTCGGCTTATCCTAATCTCTCATTTCCAACAAAATTAATTTAATTATCCACAAGAAATAGTAAATTAAATCTAAATTTGATAACGCTTACGCCGAGTACCGAAAAAATTTCGGGGGTTTACATTCTCCCCACCTTAGGAAATTTAGTCCACAAATTTTAAGAGTACATTAGTTCTCAAACAACTTTGCATATTTCTCTCGCATTAGGTTTTCCAATTCCCACATGGCTTCTTTCGAAGTGTGGTACTGGAACAAAACCTTAACCAAACGAATCATCTTAGACCGCAATGCCTTTTCTTTCCTATCCAAAATCCGAATTTCTTCATGTATGTCATATCCTCCTTCAATTCCAGCAGCTCATAATTAATCACATGTGTAGGATCCAGATGATACTTGCGAAGTATTGAAAGATGGAAGACATTATGAATACTTGATAACTACAGTGGTAACGTCAATATGCAAGTTTTGTCTCCCACTCGGTCTAAGATCTCGAAAAGCCCAATATAATGAGGACTCAATTTCCCTTTCTTTCTAAATCTTATTATACCCATGGATGGAGAAACTTTTAGAAACACTGAATCTCCTACTGAAAATTCTAAGGGTCTTCGTCTTTAGTCAGGGTAACTTTTCTATCTGTTTTGAGCTATTCTCAGCCTCTCGCAAATCAACTATACGTCCTTAGAAGCTTACTTGACCAGATCGAGAGCAAATATCTTCTTTCACCCACTCTTTCTCATCCAATTGGTGAACGACACCTTCGACCATACAGCGCTTCATACGGTGTCATTCCTATACTTGAGTGGTAACTGTTATTATGTGCAAACTCTGCTAGCCGTAAATGGTCATCCCAAGAGCCTTTAAAATCTTGAGCACAAGCTCTCAACATTTCCTCTAATGTTTGAATAGTTCTCTCCGATTGCCCATCTATTTGAGGATGGAAAATTGTGTTAAAATTTAGTTGGGTTCCCATGGCTTCTTGGAAATTCTCCCAGAAGCGCAAAGTAAACCGACTATCCTTATCAGATATAATGCTCACTAGTACACCATGTAGTCTTACAACCTCCCGCACACATAGATCAGCTAGAGAACTCAAAGTATCCACAGACCTCATCGCTAGGAAGTGAGTGGACTTAGTCAATATATCAACTACTACCCAAATCGTATCATGGTTTCTACGGGTCCTTGGCAATCCCATGATAAAATTCATGGTAACATGCTCCCATTTCCATGTTGGTATCGGTAGAGGCTGTAACAACCCTATAGGTTTCTGATGTTCTACTTTAATCTGCTGACACACAAGATATTAGGCCACAAATTCAGCTACGTCTTTCTACATCCCTGACCACTAATACACTTTTCGTAAATTCTGATAAATCTTATGTTCCTCGGGTGTAGGGTGTACCTCGAGAGTGAGCTTTTGACAATATCAGTTTCCTCAATTATGGATCATCGAGAATACAAATTCAAAATATGTCACAGTGCCTAACTGGATCTGACTAGCCACATTTACATAATACGTATCCATATGCTGAGCCTATCGGATTCTGTCAATCAAGTTCGGTTATATTCTCAGGCTTGCTATCACACCATCACTGGCATTTTCAAATGGCTCAATGTCCAAGTTAAGGTTCGCAAATTGTTCCAGCAATTTGTATTCTCGTATCAACGTGTAAGATACCATCCCGACATTCTTTCTGCTCAACGCATCTGCTATTACATTTGCCTTTCTCGGGTGGTAAAGAATCTCACAATCATAGTCTTTTAGAAGCTCTACCCATCTCCGTTGTCTCATATTCAACTCTCTATGTGAAAATATAAACTGAGGCTCTTATGATCACTGAAGATCTGGAACTTCTCTCCATATAGATAAGGGCGCCATATCTTCAGTGCAAACACTACGGCTACCAATTCCAAGTCATGAGTCGGATAGTTCCTCTCATGGTCTTTTAGCTGTAGAGAACCATAAGCAACTACCTTCCCATTCTGCATTAGCACACATCCTAAACCTTGACCTGACGCATCCGTGTACACCAAAAAGCCTTCTGAACTATTTGGTATAGTTAGAATAGGTGCAGTGGTCAGTCTGTGCTTTAGTTCCTAGAAACTCCTTCACATGCGTCACTCCACTCGAACTTAACATACTTCCTCATAAGCCGCATCAAAGGAGCAGCTAACTTAGAGAAACCTTTCATAAATCATCTAGAGTATCCAGCCAAGCCCATGAAACTTCAAATTTCAGTAACAGTCTTGGGACTTTCCCACTGTACTACAGCCTTGATCATAGATGGATCCACAACCACCCCGTCTTTTGTCACGATATAACCCAAAAAAGTTATCTAATCTAGCCAAAAATCACACTTGCTGAGCTTGGCATACAACTTCTTCTTCCTGAGGGTTTGTAAAACCATTCTTAGATACTGCTCATGTTCCTTTTTGAACTTGGAATATACCAAAATATCATCAATAAAAATTATAATGAATATGTCCAGATACCTCGTTCATTAGTGCCATAAAAGCTGCAGGAGCATTCGTCAACCCGAATGGCAAGACCAAAAACTCATAATGTCTGTATCGGGTTCTGAAGGCTGTCTTGGCTACATCTTCACTCCTGATTTTCAACTGATGGTACGTTGACCTTAGATCAATCTTGGAAAAGATCTGTGCTCCTCGTAGTTGGTCCAGCAAATCATCGATACGAGGTAGGGGTTATTTGTTCTTGATGGTCGCCTTATTGAGCAATCTATAATCGATACACAATCTGAGGCTTACATCTTCCTTTTTTGACAAATAATACCAATGCACATCATGATGAGACACTCGGTCTATGAACCCCTTATCTAGCAATTCTTGTAACTGCTTCCTCAACTCCTCCAACTTTACTGGAGCCATTCTGTAAGGCGATTTGGATATTGGTTTAGTATCAGGCATCAAAGCGATACAAAACTCCATCTCTTTATCTAGAGGTAGCCCTAGTAAGTCATCCGAAAATACGTAAGGAAACTCCCTGGCCACTAGAATATCATTCAATTTGGGACTCGCTTTATCCGTATCGATTACATACGTAATGTAACCTTCAATTATCATTCATATAGTTAGTAAGATTATGTCGTTTGACTATAAATTCTTTTTTCTATTACTTATCAGAAAAACTTACAACAGATTTTTCGGGCAAAAATGTCAATGTCCTATTATGATAGTCAAGGATAGCTTGATTTGTCACTAACCAGTCTATACCCAATATCACATCAAAATCATACATGTCTAATAAGATCAGGTCTACCAACATATTATTGTCTCATATTTTAAGCCTACAGTCCCTATACAGTTGTCCAGTCGTTTGACTATCTTTCATTGGTGTCCTAATCATTAACATTCTGCCTAATGGTTTAGGTTATACATAGGGAGACAATTTACATGAAAACATGGGTGATACGAATGAATGAGTTGCACCAGAGTCAAATAAAACTAATACTTTAATATCAAAAATCAGAATAGTACCTTTAAATGCTTCAGTTGGTGCCTCAGCTTCTGTCGCTCCCTGTTCGAGGGCGTACACTTGCCTTTGTCCTGAAACCTGCTTGCCCTTCTCTTCGACTGTGGGCATCCTCCTCAGTGTAGAGGTAGTAGCAGGTGCCCTTATCTATTTTGGGTTCCTCTGTGGGGCTGAGTCAACACCCTCGGGACAGTCTCTAGCCATGTGTCCAGTCTTACCACATCTAAAACAAGTTTAGGTCAACAGATAGCAGGGCCTGTTTCCATGATTCCTCCCATAATGCCTGCATATCTCAAAATCAGGTCGAGGTCCTCCGATCTCAATTCCCTTAATAGGTGCTGGGGCCAAATAGGCAAGAGGCCTGACAATCTTACCCTACGACTCCTCATAACCCCTCTGTCGCTTAACAAACGGCCTCCTACCCTCTCTAATACTCTTGTCCTCAGTTGATCTCTTCCAATCCTGATCTTTCCCCTAGCCCATCCTGTTAAACTCAGTGGCATGCGTCTCATAATCTTGTTCACACAACTGGGCTTGGCAAACTACCTCCTCATAAGTACTGAGATCCAATAGGGCTAGTCGAGCTCTAATTAAGGGTCTTAGTCCTTCCATAAACTTTCAGACCTTCTTCATCTCATTACCTATAGTATCCAGATCATATCGTCCCAATGAGGTAAACGTAGACTCATACTCATCCACTGATCTATTCCCCTAATCAAGTTCAAAAATTCTATCTACAGTCTCCTCTGGGCAGTATCTAGAAGGTATTTCCTCCGTAAGGCATCAAGAAACAAGTCTTAGGCAATTACTTCATGCCTGGCTCTTAAGATCAGTTGAGTGGACTTCCACTAGTGTTTAGCTTCTCCCTTCAGTACAAAAGCTGCAAAGGCGACTTTCTTAGTAGAGTTACATCAAAAGAATCCATAGAGTTTATCCATCTGATTTATTCAATCCTCTACAACCATTGGATCCTTAACCCCACTAAAGGATGGAGGCTTGAACTCCTGAAAATACCTCAGCCTCTCCAGTTCACAATCATACCCATTTCGTTACTATACTGTTGTGGGGCCACTAGTGCCGGTGAATGTGGTACAAGTGGGGTTTGTGGCAACGTAGTGGGCGGAGTAGTAGAAGGTTCTTCTACTGGTGGCACTGACGCTATATGAATTGGTGCAGGCGTATTCGGCGTGACTGTTGGTGTAGTTGATACAGTCTGAGTAGCAGTGCCAGATGAGTTATCCAACTTGGCCATCACTTGCCCCACCCAGTTCAGTATCATCTTTATAACTCGTTCCAAGCTAGAAATTCAAGCCTCAAAGATCTCAGTAGGGTTACGAGCAGGCTACTCAACTGTGGGGTCACCCCTTCATTCAGGCATATCCTCATGACCTCAGGATAACCTGACCCTTCGTCCTCTCGGTCGACCACGTGATCTACAAGCCATATATATATGTTCCCCGCGTTCAGTAGCTATTTCCTTAGCGAAACACAGTCAGGTATATCGTTTGTATCTAAATAATATACAATAATGTTGGAGATGTGAACTTTCCTACTCTTTCTCTTACTCCAATCATTGACTCATATCAAGCCAACCGGGCTTTAATACCACTCCTGTAACAACCCGTTATACACACACATTTTGGTTGGGCTATGAGTCGACAATGGATCAGCACAATGAATTTTCGATACACATATGTTTCAAGATAAACAAATTAAATAGAAATCTATCAAAGTACTTTTGAATTAAACAGTACTTTAGTTCTTTTACAAAATATTCATGTCCACATTTTCCCCGGACTCATGTTTCGATTTGCATTACTGTACTTACAAAATTTAGACATAAAATAAATGTATAAGCTGGGTATACCTTTTTACGTAGGAGAATACCTTTTTGACGTATGACTGCATCGTAAAACGTACCTACAAGACAGTCTCCGCTACTGATGAGGCTTTGTGGAGTAAAGTAAGGGATGAGCTTAACATACTCAGTAAGAAAAATCAAGAGGCAAATAGATAAATACACTATCTATCTATACATGCTTGAAACAAATAAAACATAGTTGTATACATATAAGTAAAAATACTATTAAACACATCATCGATATCTTGGAAATTGTACAGCAAAACAATATTTAAAAATCATATATAGTGAATGAAACAATTTCACATAGTATATCATTTCATTCAATCAGTTCAGAAATTTAAATGTATAAGACAAGGCGGAATAAGCATCATTAGTAATCAATAGGACAATTGACCAATGTCAGTGACTCCGGGCAATTATTGATCAAGTGTGCCAAGACGTCAGTTGCCATGGGAGTGGTCAGCTACCCGAATGGCTCACATAGTACATTATATCCAAGACTAGTAACACAATATATCATACTCACATGGGTATTGCACGGTATATCGTACTCTGTGGACCACAGTAACATTCACAGTTCAATATAATTCATCGTCGCCTTTTTGCCTCAAAATCGCATGCGAGCGGGTCAGTGCAAGATCACATAACAATACACGACGGACTAGCACAATTTTATTATCGATAACATTTTAAATCACGAGCGAGTAGGTCAGTGCAAGATCACACCAGCAATACACGACAGACTAGCACGGTTTTAGCATCGATAACACTTTAAATCATGTGCGGGTAGGTCCGTGCAAGATCACATAGCGATACACGACGGCTAGTACGATTTTCAATCAAAACCAATTTATAAACAGTCCATTTTATCCAAACAGTTTCTAAACCTGGATTCAGTATATAAAACAATTTGGAAGGGGTTGTCCTGCCCTTTTTCAGCTAAAAATCACAAGCACAGTCTTTGGGTAACAAATCCAAAATTCTAGATTTTAAACAATAATTAAAACTACTCTGATATTTATGTAAATAAGCTAAATAATACTATACCGAAAATCAGACCGATTTTCAGAGTTTAAAAATTTTTTTCCTAAATTCCAGAGCGATAAATTTAGCCTAGGGTTTTTCTATGGTTCATGTGCCTAGGAATTCCATCCTAAAATTCATACTCACAAATGCCTAGAGTTTATACGTAATTATTATTATTTTTTTAGTAGGTTACAGAGAATTTTTTACAGTAAAAATATTGCCTAAATTTGTATCTACAAATCATTAAAAAATACGTGCATTCATCACTAACAGCACACCATAATTTTCCTTATCTCGATATTTGCCTATAGTCCTCAATACCTCAACATTGCAAGTCAGCGGGTCCGATCCACTTGATTTATTTTACCAAAATTTTGTACCAATATTTGCAATAATACTTTCGAATAGTCTATCCCTTGAATTTTTCAGAATCTTTGTGTACTCTGATCTAACTTAAATTTTATTATTTATTTATATATATAAAAACAATAATATATATATATATATATATAAACATCCTCTTTTTCTCTTCTCTACATTTTTTAAACTCTTTTCCCAAGTTTTCTCTTTCCTCTCTTCCTCTCTGCTTCACTCGAATATACTGTTCATCACTCCCCTCACCCTCTTAGCGCTACCTCGCTTACCTCTTTCTCTGCCATTTTCATACGGCGTTAGTGGTGTTCCCGTTCACTCCATATCCTGTGGCCACACCAGCTTCCCGTTCACCTCTGCCTCTCACAGTCTCCTCTCTGTCTCGACTGATCTCTGTTTCCTAGCTCCTAAAGCTCGTTTCACTACTGAGCAGTAAGGTGATCCCAGAGGTGGCCTCACTGCACACACGACTTCCTTGCAGCTCGGAAGCCTACCCTTAGCAGCCCGTGGTTTCGTTTCTCCCTCCTCTACTCTCCTCTGTTTGGCTTCCTCTTTACTGTTCACTCACGAGCTCCCTCTACCTCTCCCGTTTCCTCTTTCATTTCTAGCCATCAAGTGGGCAGAGGTGCGGGGTTGCAGGACTAGCTTGCAAGAGGTGCAGGACCGGGTGGCAGTGGCCTGGCGTGGAGCAGAGTCCTGATACACGCAGGTCTGGGGTACAGATTGGTGCTAGCGTGCGGATTGGCTATGGCGTGCAGGCTGGTGTGTTGTGGAGACAGGTGCAGCTGGTACGCGCAGGTCTGGCGCCTGTGCAGGATGGGCACAGATCTGGGCACGTTGGGCGATGCAAGCTAGCATATGTTCTGGGGCGTGCAGGCGCAGGCTGTGTAAGGGTACACTAGGCGCGCAGGTCCTGGCGTGGTCGAGAGCAGGTCGGTGCGCAGTGCTAGGCTGGAGTGTCTGTGCACAGTGCTTGGCGCGATGTTTTCCAGCCCTTTTTTTATATTTAAATTTGAATTTAATCTCAATAAATGTGTATATATCTATATACACATTGTTTAATCTTATTATTGTTATTGTTATTTTATTTTGTCTAATTTTTATTTTATTATTATTTATTTATTTGCTCGTAATTCGAGTTTTTAACAAAAATTTTCGGCTTATCTTAATCTCTCATTTCCGACAAAATTAATTTAATTATCCACAAGCAATAGTAAATTAAATCTAAATTCGCTTAAGCCGAGTATCGAAAAAATTGCAGGGTTTACACATCTTGAGATAGAAAAACAATCTAGTTGAACTTTAATAGAGATGACACGTTCTATATTCTATGTAACGACCCAAATTTACAGACATTTTCGTTGGACTACAAGTCGATATTAGATCAGAATAATACTCAGTCTAATTAATTTTATTTCTTAGTAACAAATTTAAATAAAATATGTTCATATTCCCCAAATACATCTTATATTGCATTACTATACTTAAAAAATTTTAGATACAACAAAACTTCTTTAAACTTGGGTATACCTTCGATGTAGAAATGTGTTCTGCGGAATCATAAATGTGCAGAATGCCTTACTAACGGATGCGATCCAAACTACAATGGGGCTTTGTGGAGGAAAGTAAATGGGTGAGCTAACATGCTCAGTAAGAAAAACCTCATAGCAGGTAGATAAATACACTACCTATAAATATTTTTTTTATATTTATCAAATCCGAAATATTTTCACAAATTATACAGATGATTTGGTAATTTCTCAGATACCAGAGTTAGAATTCGAAAAACGGATTTAGTATCGGCAGTGTAATCTTTTGAAATATCTCAATTCATACAGATAATTCAGAAAATATTTTAGATAAACACAGAGGCACTGCGAGTTTAAAAAAAAATCAAAGTCAAAAAATCCATGTCAAATTCAGTATGAAAATGAAACTGAAATCAATACCTTTTTCGAAACTTTAAACAGCTTTTAAAAGGGACGACGATATGGTACTTTGCTCCCGCAAGATTCAAAAGGTGGCCCTCACAGTCTTTTATGTATTAAAATATTCAGTTTCATACAAAAATACATTTACATAGTCATTTTAGAAAGTTCAAATAGACGAGATAAAGCAAACATACTGTATCATATATCAGAAATGACTATTGGCTAATCTCGGTGACTCCAGGCAATTCACGGATTAGGTGTGTCAGGATGTCAATCGCCATGAGAGTGGTCAACTACCCAAACGATTCACAGATCAGAATGTCTGAATACCAGAAACACGGTACATTGTACTTGTGAACCATAGATACAGATACAGAACAGACAAATGTAACGAACTAGCCCAACCGGCCATGTCCACCCCTCTTGGGCCCACAAACAACGACTGCTATGACAACGTTATACAGTAACAGTGCAGCATGATCTCACCAACGCCTTTATCTCAAAATCAGTGCGATTCGAACCATGGGACACACAATCAGCACGCGCACAAGCACAACACATCAGTATTTCTTTATAATCAAATCATTTTTCCTCAAATCACATATAAATTCAATTTGTTTCACAAAATAATTCAAAACAGGCTGACTAGCCCCTTTTTGGATAAAATCCCAGAAAATAATCTATGAAAATTCAAAATTCAGGATTTTCGATATTTAAAACAAAATTCAAGCCACATCAAAATTTATGCAAACCATTTAAATTCAATAAGTAAAATTAGTTTGTTCAACTAGGCTGAAATCTCTAATTTTCAAAGTCATAAAATTCGGACTAGATTTTTCGATAATTTCGGTACTGTGAAATTCAGCCTAAAATTTTATATCTACAAATATAGAAAATTACAGATATTTATATCTAGCAGCAATAAGAATTTTTCTTACCTCGATGTCTATCTGTAGTCTTCGGTTAATCTTAACGTAACGAGTCGACGAGTTCGATCCACTCGAATTATTTCCACCGGAACCCTTTTTTCTCTAATTTTCAAATTCACAATACACTTGTTTCCTTTTTCTTCAATTTTTGTCCTATTCTAATATACATATATATATATATATATATATATATATATATATATATATATATATATATATATATATATTAACCTCCTTTTTTTTTTTTCAAATTATATTTCCTTTCTCGTCACTTTTCTTTTCTCATTCATTTCTTCATCACAGTTACCCGACAGCCCTGTTCCGCATCGTTTGCTTCATTCTTCACCGAAAGGCATCATGCCTCACTTCTCTTCCTTCTCCTTCCCTTTCGATCTTCCATCTTCCTCCTAATATCGGCCAGCTCTGACGTCCTCCTGCTGCCACCACTTCTAACGCCTTCATCCGCCTCCCCTCACATCCGACAACCAGCTACCACTGCCCCTGTTTCGTCTACTGCTTCAACCCTCACTCTGTCGGCTTCTCTACCATTTTTAGCCACCTATCACAGCCCTAAAAAAAAAATAGAAGCTCTTGGTTCTGCAATTCTATCAAGCAGGGGCTGCTGCGTTGCCAGGTCTCTCTACTCTGTACTTCGCTGGCTGTGCTTCTAACAAAACAACAGTTTCCAAACCTCTCTGTACTTTTTCGATCCTAGTAAGAATGAACCTGCTTCAACCTTCTTCTTCTTCTTCACCAGACAGGAGCTACTGCTTCAGCTTTCTCTTCATGCCTGAACTCCTGATTCTTTCTGGTTACATCCCGTTTCAGGCCACAGTTTCTTCCTCCAAAAACTGTCGCTGGGTACTAGCCTTTATGTTGCCTCACGGTTTTCAGTATATCTCAATTGAACGACATCATGTCCTCTACTTACTCTAATATCTCTTTTTTTTATCTCTGTTTTACAAGTGCTTAACAGCATCGAACGGGCCTGACCTTAGCCCCTTTCCCCCTCCGACGCGTCGCTTACTCCAGCCTGGTCACCACGTCTCTACTTCTCTATTTCGTTTCTTGTCCATTGCTGTAGCTTCAGTACCGTCTAGCCTCCCACGTTTGCTATCTCTCTCTCTCTCTATATATATATTGTAGATTTTGGAGCAGTAAATCTCTGCCCTCTCTTCCACTTGCTGCTATCACTTCTTCCTTCAGCTTTCAGGTCTCGATTTCTTCAGTTTCTTCAGTGGTTGCATCAGTTTCATCTATCACCTCTCCCTCACATTTTCTTTCCTGATATCAGTACCCAACGGTGCTCCTATCTAACATATATGTGTATATCTATATATACATATATATATATATATATTGCCCCACTAAAACGCTGCAATACTCTGTCTTCCAACCTGTTTCAATCTCATTTCTTTCTCCCGTGTCCCGCAGCAGCGCCCCCCCTCACTTTTCATTTTTCCTGACTTCCTTATTCCCTAGGCATGAATAGACATTGTCCTACACTATATATATTAGCAGGGCCATGGCAGTTTCGTCTCTTCCTTTTCGGTCCGCTTCACGTTATTCAACATTTTAATTCCCACTTCTCTACCGAATGGTTAACACGCAACCGCCCTTAGACTATTTTAAGTGGATACCTTCCTTATCAATTTGACATCATCTCCCAAAACTAATCTGATAAATGAGTTCGGGTTGGCTTCGAGATGGAGCCAATCATTGTACTTAAGTCATTAAATAAGACTAAAAATGTTAATACTATATAATATCTTAAATTATGATATAATATAGCATTATACTCCACTAGTGTCATGGGGTCGTTCTCTCCTATAGAACTTTTTCCAGTGATGGCTTAAGTTTCTCTAAACTTAGTACAGTCTATCTTCACACTAACCCAAATCCGGGTCAATACGCAGCAATATAACACTCGAGCAGGAAAAAGACTTGACAAAGTATACTAATAAAGCAAATAACACTCAAGCTTTAGAGAAAAGAGTCTTTCTATTAATCCGCAATAAAAAGATTACAAACTTAGCCAAGAAGACCACTCTTAGCTATCACTCTCTTTCTCCCTGAATGATTCTCTCACTGAATGATGAATGAATACATTCTACCCCCTCCCCTGGGGTTTATATAGGCAAGTGAGGACATCTCCCTCACGTAGGCAACTGAGTTTGATTACAATAGAAACTCTATAGAATTAATTCCTACTAAACTAAGGACTCTCCGGATGATCGCCACGCCACCTCAAAGCTCTTCAGAGTTTATATCTGTGATAATCTCCAGTGATTCGGTCTGCCAAGACTTCTCCACTTATTCTGGCTTATGACCCGCATTTATCCTTATCCTTATCCCGATTTTTAAGGATTCGCCTTAGCTTGCCACCCGCAAACTACGATCATCGTCCGTTAGCGTCTCCGTTTCATGCTTGGCAATCCGCCCAAGCCAAGTGCCTGTCTTGCCTGTTTCGGTGCGCGTCCCGTTGCGCCCCGTGCAAAGCTTTCCCGCACTCTGCACTCGTCACAGCGGCCCCAGTCGATCTCTTGCGAGCTGGGCGCCTGGTCAAGTAGTTAGGGTCTAACAACTAGTGTCATGTCATTTTTTTTACTCGTTTGTACTACAAAATAAGATATTTTATTTTATATCTCACTTGTTAAAATATAATTTTAATAAATTTCGAGTCATGCCATTTACTTTTTCTAGCGTAGCATTATGATTGAATCGAAACTTTCACATTTCAAATTTACTATTTGTTTACTTTACTAATAATTATAACCGAATACAAAAAAATTCACGGGGTTTATATTTTCCCCACCTTAAGAAATTTGGTTCCCCAATTTGACAATACATCAGCTCTCGAACAAGTGTGGGTATTTTTCTCGCATTAAACTTTCTAATCCCCACGTGGCTTCTTCTAAAGTGTGATACTGCCACAAACCCTTGACCAAAGAAATTGTCTTAGACAGTAATAATGCCTTTTCCCTTCCTGTCCAGGCCACATAGATCATTTCCTCCTTCAACTTTAGCGGTTCATACTTTACTACATGCATCAGATCTGGATGATACTTGTAAAGCATTAAAATGTGGAAAACACTGTGGGTACTCGATAATTCTGGCGGCAACGCCAATCTAATAGCTCATCTCCTACTCGATTTAAGACCTTGAAAGGTCCAATGTATCGGGGACTCAGTTTTCCTTTCTTTCCAAATCTTGTTATACCCTATCTTTAAGCTGCTGACATATGAGGCTTTTAGTCACAATTTCAATTATATCTCTTATTGTTCCTGATTACCAATATATATTCAAGAGATTTAATAAATCCTATTATTCTCCGAATGCGGGGTATATTTCTGTAAATGAGTTTCTGACGACATCAATTCCTTTAACTATAGATTATTTGGTACATAATTTTATTTTTAAATCTCAATAAATTATCAGTACCAATACCAAAACCTGTTGTAGCACTCATCTGGGTCTGATTACTTACCTTAATATGGTGTTTATCAATACGCTGGGCCTACTTAATTCAATCAATCAAGTCCAGTTTTCAACTCTCAAGCTCGCTACCACGAAATAAATGTCAATATCAGAAAGGAACCACATCCAGTTGAGGTTCACTAAATATTTAAATAACTCATGTCCTTGACCAATATACATAACACCATTCCGTGATCACTTCTGCTCAAAGCACTAACTCGAGTCATCCTTTTTTTGTATTTGGCAGCTTTTGTAAAATTTAATACTTAAACCTTCATTATCAGTAGAATTTCATAATTCTTCACCGTACAAGTAATGGTATCCCGACTTCGAACGCGTATATTACAACTGTCAACTATAGTTTATGGGTTAAGAATCAGGGTACTTTTAGATGCTGTCAAATTTCTCAGGCGTGAGGTATTTTGAAATACCTTCATTAGCCATCAAACTTGACCATATAAACTGGTTAATGATATAAGGGTTCAAGGTTTAGTCCCGATAAGAGGTAAGATACAAAAATTTATCGATATTCTCATTTATCCTTGGTCGCAATTTATTTTCAGTTCATATCACTTAATTTGAATTCATTCACATACCAGAGATATTCTTACCTTGTATACACCTCTTATTCCAATATAACTTGCATTCAGAATTTATCACACTTCAGTGGTTGTCTCATTTCGTTTATCAATTATAACGAAATCATTTTCTTACTCAAATTAAGTCTCCCATTCAAAACGTGAGCATAAACAATTTACAATCCTTAAACTCGAAACCTAATTCATATTCCAGAGTCTCCATATATCTCAAACTCTGAATCATCTTTAAGAGTTTTGGGTCTTTCCTACTGATCCATAATTTATGTTTTAGGAGGATCCAATTGTCACTCGTTCATACAACGTGACTCAGAAGACTTCGGGTCTTCTTAAAATTAATGTCAGTACACTCCTAAGTGGATCACCTGGTCCAATAATATCCTTTTCATGTAATCCTTGTAATTCTTTCTCGACATTTTCAATTCAATCAAAGCCACCGAGTGCAGTGGTCTGAATAATTAATTTGACAGCAGGTGCTAAATCAATTTTAGAACGTCACCATTTAATTTAATAGTAACTCGGACAGATCATCCAAGTATGTGTTGAAAAATTTTATGTCTACTGTGGTGTCTTTTTACTCCGAACACGCCCTAATTTTATCAATCATGGAAGCAGTGTGACCTTCACTTATACTTTTAGTTCTGTAATTCATCTTTTCTGTTACAGTGACTTTACTCTATCATTTTCACTACTTCCTTAGTACATCACTTTTCTGTCATTCTCTTTACCTTTTCATTTTCTTAGTAACCTCGAAATATACATTTCATATTATCACAGTTGCGCATTGCACACTGCTTCCTCAAAATATCATCCAATGGAGCTAATTTAGCTCGATTAAGGATCTTAGTACCTCTTAAGAGTTTTCTGGACTTCCTCCGTTTCACATCTCTACTTATTCGGATTATACTCCTTCCAAATCTATTTAATTTCATTTTCATTCTCGGACTTGTTTCCTTATGTCCGATTCACTCATTTCGTCTATGATTGCCACTTTATTTCATCCGAAATGTGCTGCTGCCTAAGGGCCTTCAGAAATATATCTCATGTAATTCTCTGATGTCGGCTCTCAGATTAATTCGAGAGACTTCCCTCAGAGCTCAACTTTCCATTTCGATACTGATGCTACAAAAGCTATTTCTTTATCGTAGTTCACTTCGAAAGTCCATATAACTTTCACAATTCTTTACCACAAAATTGCAAGAGCAACATTCTCGGTAGAGTTACTACAAAAATTCCATAGGGTTTCTCTGTCTCATTTATCCAATCTTCCATAATCATTCGGTTTCTTAACCTCATCAAAAAACGAAGGCTCAAACTTCTGCCTCTATTAGGTTTACAGTCATACCCTACGAATCCATATGGGTTTTCCAATTTATTTATTCTAGTTTTTCATTACAATGGGATTCTTGTCTCCAGTATAATAGTGTAATATTTTCTGAAATTGTCTCAGTCTTTCTCTCAATCACACCTCAATCATTATCATTATCACAGGACCACTATCACTTGACCCGAAAAATATCATTATTGTTTCCATGTCCCGCTCAAATTTTATGAAGTGGACTCTAAAAATTTTCAGTAAAACTATAAGGTGTACACTCAAACGAGGGTTCACTACACCTCTCGGGCCTATCTCTATGGCCTCGGGGAATGGTTCATTTCCATATGCCAATATGGTTGTAATACCAATCAGCCATATCTATCAATTTTCCTTCATTCACTGACATAATTTCTCAATTAAGCACAGTCAGGTATACCCGTTTGTATCTAAATAATGTACAGTAATGCTGGGATGTAAACTTTTCAAATTTTCTCTCACTTTTAATATCGACTCATATCAGGCCAACCTTGCTCTGATACCAACTCTGTAATGACCCAAATTTAAGGACATTTTGGTTGGGTATACCTTCGATGCAGTAATGTGCTCTACAGAATCATAACTGTACATAATGCCTACTAACGAAAGCGATCCAAACTACAGTGGGGCTTTGTGGAGGAAAATAAGGGGTGAGCTCAACATGCTCGGTAAGAAAAATCCCATAGAAGGTAGATAAATACATTACCTATAAATATATATTTTTATATTAGCCAAATCCAGAATATTTTCACAATGTATATAAATGATTTGGTTATTTCTCAGATACCAGAGTCAGAATTTGGAAAACAAATTTAGTATCGGCAGTGTAATCTTTTACTGTGCAAATACAGAAAATTTTAGAGCTTCCAGTATCAAAATAAACAAATTTTCAGATATCTCAATTCATGCAATTCAAAAAATATTTCAAATAAACACAGAGGCACTGCCAGTTTCGAAAAAAATCAAAGTCGAAAAATCCATACCAAATTCAGTATGAAAATGGAACTGAAATCAATATTGTTTCTGAAATTTTAAATAGCTTTTAAAAACGACGACGATGTGGCACTTTGCTCTCGCAGGATTCAAGAGGTGGTCCCCACGGTCTTTTATGCATTAAAATATTCAGTTCCATAAAAAATACATTTACACAGTCATTTCAGAAAGTTCAAATAGACGAGACAAGGAAAACATGCTATATCAAATATCTGAAATGACTATTAGCAAATGTCGATGACTCCGGGCAATTCATGGGCTAGGTATGTCGGGATGTCAATCATCGTGGGAGTGGTCAACTACCCAAACGGCTCATAGATCAGAATGTCTGAAGACCAGAAACAAAATAAAAAATATGGTACATCATACTCGTGGACCACAAATAAAGATACAGAACAGACAGATGTAACGGACTAGCCCAACCGGCCACCGCCACCCCTCTTGGGCCCACAAACAACGACTGTTGTGACAACGTTATACGGTAACAGTGCAGAATGATCTCAGCAACGCCTTTGTCTCATAATCAGTGCGAGTCGGACCATGCGACACACAGTCAGTACGCGCTCAAGCACAACACATCAGTATTTCTTTATAATCAAATAATTTATTTCCTCAAATCACATATAAATTCAATTTGTTTCATAAAACAATTCAAAACAGGCTGACTAGCCATTTTCGGATAAAATATCAGAAAACAGTCTATGAAAATTTGAAATTCGAGATTTTCAATATTTAAAACAGAATTCAAGCCACATCAAAATCTATGCAAACAATTTAAATTCAATCAGTAAAATTAGGTTGTTCAACTAGGCTAAAATATCTAATTTTTAGAGTCATAAAATGTCACGACCCCCAATTTACCAAAAATCGCTACCATTTTTTTGATCCATTATTCTGTTAGACCTGTGAATTCTATGTACTTTAGCTATGAGGTTACATGATGAGATTTTTAATTTGATGAATGTGGTTATGATATTCCGATGTACACGCAAGTTTCAAATCTAAAGAAGTATAAGAAGATGAAGTTTTTAAGTCTTAAATGTGTATGGATTGAAATATGGTCTATAGAATAGATTGTGGTAAGTTTTGCCTTGAGCTTCCTGCAAATTTATGCAGCAGCAGTGAAATCTATGAAGGCCAGATCGATCTTCAAGGATGAGAGATCGATCTAGTAAGCCCATAAGTATAAGTAAAGGGTTTTTGAGGAGTTGGATCGATATCAAGTGAAGAAGGATTGATCTCATAGGGATGAAAGATCG
Organism: Firmiana major; assembly: GCA_033439115.1. NCBI lineage: Eukaryota > Viridiplantae > Streptophyta > Magnoliopsida > Malvales > Malvaceae > Firmiana > Firmiana major. The sequence continues at coordinate 678,578 of JAVKOW010000026.1, forward strand.
ATCCCATGACTCCAGAATGCAATGAGTATACAATAGCAGATAGGCAGATCGATCTTATAAGGGAACATATCGATCTCTTATTGCCTTTGCCTAGCAAGAATCGATCATGTCACAAAGGCAGATCGATCCCCATTTGTCTCAACCTAGAAGAGATTGATCCCTCTTTAGAAAACAGATCGATCTCCATTTGGTTTTATAAAGAACATATCGATCCCTACCTTCTACCAGATCAATCTTGTAGTTGGTAATTGAGTTGTTGGAATAGTAGAAAACAAGCAGAGATCAATCTCCACGTGATGCTAGATCGATCTCACACACTTTGTCTATATAAGGATCAAGAGACTTTTGCCAGAAGTCGAGTCTCTCTCACCTGCAAACACCAACACTCACCATTTTCACCTAAATCAAGCTTTCTCTCTCTAAAATTCACCTCGTTCTGGTCAAAGTTAGAAAAAAAGGTAAGAGACAAAGTTGTTCTTCTTAGTAAAGAGAATAACATACTAGAGAATCAAGGGTTGGTCTGAACAAAAAGAAAGAGACAAGAATTCTACAAGTTGCTCAAGAGAGGAGAAGCTAGGTGAGCTCGCAAGACCCTTATTTTTAAGTATTATCATTATATATATATATTGGTGAATAAATATATATATTTAGTTGGAAATGTTTAAGCCATGAAGGAACCAACAAATGAGTTTAGTTAGAAGAAGGAATGTGGATGTCTTGTGATAGTCATGAGCTAGCTTAGATGTAGTTTAGGGTGTATAGGTGAAAATAGGATAAAAAGGGATATGTTGAGTTAGAAGAGTAAGAGAAAGAAATCGACAATGAGAATGATGTATATTGACGATTTGATGATGTTTGGACAGCTCAGGAATTTGACACAGGAAACGAGGTTAGTCCGAGACTCGGGGGACATTGCACCACTCAAGATGCAAGAGGTAAGGGAAATAAAATGTTTGTGCATATGGGTTTCTAAATGATGAAAATATCTTTTTAGCATGAAAAAAGTTTGACAAACGAGCATGTTTATGAGAAATGAGTTTATTTGATGCTTTGATGAATGTGTGAGTGTTTTACCGATTTGAGCTCAGTTTTGATGAATTTTGTGTAATTGTGAACATAATGTTTTATACCAGAAATGAGTTTTTCGAGATAACCACTATGAGCTCTACGTGAAGGCAAAACTGTTTTAATACAACAATGACATATTTTATTGAGACTAAGGCTTGTCATGAGATGCACATCGATACCCCACTTTGATAACGTTGAGTGGCCTTACTCTGGTAGCATGTAAGACCGGACCTTGCTCTAGTAACATATAAGACCGATACATTTGTTATGGTAACATGAGATGACCCCGCTTTAGTAGCGATGGGTGGCCTTGCTTTGGTAGCAAGTAAGACCGAGGCTGTACGACTCTGATCAAGTCTATGACGATATCATGGTTATTGATAGATGTCGACGATTTCCCTCTTTTGAGGATGCTCTCCTTAAGGATGATTTGATGTGACGTGATGTGCTTATGACGTTGTTTTTATCTGAGTTTTATTAAATGCCTAGTCTCGACTATTTTGATGAATGACGTGTTTTTGATGACTGTGATTTCTATCACATATTGAGATTTGATGTCATGACGAATTGTGATTTTTATCACGTAAATTATGCTGATGCAAACTGATGCCATTGTTATTATCATTATTACCATAACGTTTTACATGCTCAAATACTTCTATCATGTTTTTAAATGCCCAAATGTTGAGTTGTGATGTGATGATGATTTTATAAAATCTCCCTTATCCTTCTTACTGAGCGATTTGACAGCTCACCCTTCCCCCCCTCCAGATTACTTGCAGTGAGCGAGCTAGTGCCTGCCGCGTAGGTGATATAGGCTGGTGGATAAGATCTCCCCAGGCTATCGCTTGTACACATAGAAGGTATAAATCCAGTTTATTTTGTATCCAGACAATGATGTAATACAGACATTGGTGTTAAGTATTATTGGGATGTAATTAGGACGATAGAAGAGAATGAATTTGAGTTTTGTGGGTTGATCCTCTTTGGATATTGTGTATTTGATTTCATGAAGTAGATAATTGTGTAATCTTGGGGATAATGATTTGTTATAAACACAAGTGATTAAATGACACTGTAAAGGAATACACCTAGAGAAAGAAGTTTAATGAAAGAAAAAAGTTTAAATTTGCCCTATTTTTCGCGCTCTTAGGCTGTCACATATTCTTACCTTCCTCTGATCATGAACAGCTTTACTAACAACAGTTGTGCATCGGTGTTCATCTGATCCAACCATACCATTTCAATTCACATTTTATTTAAACATAAACACTTGCATTTCATAGTCAGAGTTGCAATTTTACATGTGTTTACAATTCTTTACATCCCCAAATGTTACATTCAAAATATTACTGTGTTATTGCATGTCTAGATACCAAACTGTACAAATGTGTATACCTTTATATGATGGGATGCAGCGAACACCAGGAATCAAATCCTTAGTCGCTCTCAATCTATTGAAAGTGATCTGTAGAGGGGGAAAATAAATGGGGTGAGCAACCACACGCTCAGTAAGGCAATCATGCGAGCGCGTAGATTACTGTACTATCTACATGATCGTGATGCCATGCATAAAACCACGCAATTACACGTCATACCCAAAAACATCAGTTCATGCACGTGTTCATGATATATAAAGTAGTTCATGCTATTCAAATCAGTGTACAAGTTGATAAATAAAGCATGGAAAATCATCATGCGAGGTGCACTTAAAACAGTTCATGCTATTCAAATTAGTGCACAAGTCAATAAATAAAGCATGGAAAAATCATCATGCGAGGTGCACTTAAAAAGGTTCATGCTCGACACAAATCAGTACCAAATCACCATCCGTCATGACTCAGCCCCTCCTTCAGACTGTCCTGACCCAGAAGGGTAATATCTAGGACTATGGTCATATCCTCTGTGATCCTAAGCTACATGGATCCTAGTGTGCTGGTGTAAGAACCGATTTTATTGTAAGAGCAAAAGGGAATGAATAGAAATTTACGAGTGCATTTAAAAATGCAAAAGGACTGAAATGAAATTTTCGAACACGTTGAAGCATAAAATGGTCAAAAGATCGAAAGTCGGTATAAATTCGATGAGAAAAATTTATTAAAAATAATGGATTGAGAAATCTTGGTCAATAAAGGTGAAATAAATTTATTCTGGGTTAAATTGATCAAGATATCAATTTATCAGAATTAATCGGGATTTTTACCTCGGAAAAATTATCCCAAAAATAATCGAAAAATATACTGAAAAGTCGAAATAATACTGATAAATTCAATTAGGGATTAATTGAATAAATTAATAATTTTTTTATATATTTTTGACAAAAAATAGTATTTTAATGATTAAAATAATAATAAAAAATAATTAATAAAATTATAAAAAATAAAAGAAGAAAAAAGAAAAAAAGAATCAGAAATTGAAAAACTCGGGAGAACCCAAAAACAGAAAACCCGAAGGAGACCACAAGGAACCCGGCGAGCCCGAGGGCACACCGACGATCCTTGACCACCGACGAGCAGCCGAGGTGAAAGAGGAGAGGCCGACGATCTTCAGGACACTAGAGGCGCGTCGTGTAGTGGCTGGAGGACGCCGATCGGAGGAGAGGAAAAATCGATGAGAAAAGGGGCGATTTTCGGCGGACCATGGTGGCTGGGCTTGAACGGAGGCCACCGACGAGTTTAGGAGGAGGAGCCGATCATTTTGTGACCGGTAGAGGTGGGCGAAACGGCCGGAATCGCTGGCGACAACCAAGACCAAAAATGGGTTCCGACGGCCGAGAGAGAACAGGCCGGACCGACGACTTTCCGGCGGCCTTGGACGAAATCGAGGGCAGATTCGTGCTGCGGACGGCCCAGTGGAGCCACTAGAGGCGAAAGCCGACGGTGAACCGGCCGGCAAGGCCCTGAACCGGTCGAACCGGAGTGAATCGACGGTTCGAACCGGGTCTGAACCGGACCGAACCGGTTCAGCCAAGAAAGAGAGGAAAAAAGGAGAAAAAGGGAAAAAGAAAAAAAGAGAAAAAATTGAGAAAAAATCCCGGCGATGTAATCGAGCTACGGGTAAGTCAGTAGTGGTCGAAATTGACCGATTTAAATTTTGGAATATTTTATTTAATTAATTTTGGACTGAAAATTTACCAGAAAATTTATGAAATTGTGTAGCTCGATAATCGACGTCAAACGAGAGCTCGAGATAGCCTCGATTTACGTACTAGCATGGAATCTCGGGTAAGTAACCCTTATTTATGACAATTTGCATCGTTATGCGTACTTCAGATTTAATTATCACATAAAATAAATTAAAATTTGGAAAGTCGGATAAATTTTCGTAAATAATAAAGTGAGCTATTCGAGAGTTCGAACGAGGCCCAATAAATTGTTGGTGGGCCCAATGAGCCCAATAGGCCTCGATAATGTGAAAATTAAGTGGAAAACGGGCTTAAAGCCGATTAAGGCCCATTAAGGTGCAATCGGGCCCAATAGGGGTAAATGGGCCCAATGATTTAAATTAAGCCAGAAAATAGGAAATACAATTAAATTGTATGATATCTGACCTGAGGAATATTTATACGCAGTTTCAGACATTGGATTGGGAGTAAATCGGACTGCGTGACGAGATAGCAGTGGAAAAGGAAAGGTACTCTATAGAAAAAAAGGTAAGGGAATTCTACGGACTGCTAGAGGTAAACTTTACAAAATTTCAATGTCATATGCAGTCTTTTAAATTATCTGAAGGGTCTAGAAGTAAGTTAATAATTTTAGTGCCCCGAATGGGCAAATTACCAAAATAACCTTGTTAAGGGTAAAATTTACAATTTTAGAAAAAATTGGGAGGAGCAAGAACAAGAGGTTCCTGCTCGTTCTGGAGGTGTTTTGACGCATGCATGAGTAGGCTGGCTAACCTTGAAAGAAAAATGCACAGCATTGCATATTTTCAATGATGAAATTGTTTTGAAAACTGTTTTAAGGAAACAGAGCCGCCTACGTGTTTTTATTGACATATGACGTGCTAGAGCTCAGCTCGTACGATGTTTTGATTTGTGTGATGCATGCATTAGTGCTGGAGTGAGAGCTCGCACTAGAGTTTTACATGCATTGGAGCTGGAGTCTAACTCACAACTGATTTTACATGATTTTCGTGATACGGTGCTAAAGTCTAACTCGTACCAGGTTTTATATGATTTTCGTGACAGGGTGCTAGAGTTTAACTCGCACCAGATTTTTCACATGACTTGATGAGAGTGCTAGAGCTTAGCTCGCACTAGTTTTACTTGAATTGACGAGAGAGCTGGAGCATCGCTCGCACCCCCCACTGATTTTTATGAGAACATGCGATGAATCGTGCTTGGAGCATCGGGTAGACTGTGTGTCACCGATTAAATAGGCCCGCACGTGCCTTTTGAGACATGGCATGAGTATAGAGATATGATATGGGTCCACGGAGTACGATGTACCATGCAAGTAGCATGGAGTACGATGTACTGTGTGGCATCTTCGGATGTGTGGTATCTTCGGATACGGGGTATCTTCGGATACGGCATCTTCAGATGCGTGGGATTGGATAAGACTGACAGGTTGGATTAACCCACCTCCTGGGTGGTTCCCGATCAAGGTGAGACCCCGCACACTAGGATCCGTGTTGCAAAGGGGCTCACAAGGACACACGGCCATAGTCCTGGTTATTACCGATATACAGATGTTGCCTAGTCTCACATGTTGATGATCTTGACGATGATTAAAATTGGGTTTTAAATCAGATTTGCATGATGTTATTTCCATGCTTTTTAAACCCATGTGTGATGTAAACTGATTTTCATGGTTTTGTGTGAGTCAGGACCACCCGAAGGAGGGGTTGAGTCCTGACTTTATTGTGAAATTTTTAAATGAGGAAGAAATGATTTAAAAAGAGTTGCATGTTGAATTTTCCATGCAAACTTGTTTTACATAACATCATGAATCATAGCATCAGTTTTAAAATGTGTGGAGAAATGGTGGTTTATACATGGCACCACATTCATGTAGGTAGTATGGTTACCTATTTGTTCGTAGGATTGCCTTACTGAGCTTGATGTGCTCACCCCTTTCATTTTCTCACACAGATAATCTCCAGTAGATGTTGAGGCGACTGAGTATTGCATTCCAGATATCCGCTGCTGCCCATCATTTAAGGTATATACACTTGTACAAATTGTATCTAAATAAGCATAGCACAGTAACATGTTTGTAAGTAACTTTAGGGGATGTATAAATATTGTAAACATTTATAAATGACTGAGAAAGAATTAATTTGGTGGAACTGGCATTGACGCACAGCCCAATTGTTAGTGGAGTGTGGTCACGATCAAAGGACAGGTAAGCATGAAAGAAAATAACAAAACACAAAAAATTTACTTTGATTTTTGGGTAGTTTTAGGTCGTGACAGCTGGGCATCATGCCTATCTACTTCTGTACAAGATGTGGGTCACGTCCTAGCCGCCGGTCCATAGAAAATTTTACCTCGTTCGAAAATGGTATATATATATCCAGGCACGGTACAACGTACTCCATGCTACATGCACGGTACAACGCACTCTGTGGACCTATATCATCATATCAAATCATGCCACATATTAAAACGCATGTGCGAGTCTATTTAATCGGTGTGACACAAAGTCTACCCGAAGCTTCCAGCACGGCTCCCAACATGTCATAAAATCATGTGCGAGCAAAGGTCTAGCATGGCTATAAATGTATAGTGAACATCTAGTGCGAGCAACGTTCCAGCACTATGTCATAAAATCCATGTGAAAACTAGTACGAGCTAGCTCTAGCACTCATGTATGTAAAACTCTAGTACGAGCACAGCTCCAACACTAATGCATGTATGAAAATGTCAAATCTCGTGCGAGCAGCGCTCTAGCACGCTTTATTTCCACAAAACCCATGTAGGTGTTTAATTTTTTTTGCAAAGAATGGTTATTAAAATTAAATCAAGTTGTTCTCTTACAAACCATTTAAATGCTAGCCAGCCTACCTATCCTATGCTAATAGCAGTAAAAGACTCAAGAACATCTTGTTCTTGCTTTTCATGATCTTTTCAAAAATCCCAATTTTTGCCCTTCCCAGGGAAAGATGATAATTTACCGTTCTAGTCCCCTTAAAACATTATTTCTTTTCTATGACTCTCAGATATTTTTAGGAAATTGTAAATGCGCTCGAAAACGCGTATAGCTATCTCTATGAGACAGCAAAATTCCTTACCTCAAATCACTCGGAAGCTGCTTCTTCCTCCTTTCTCGCTTTTTGTGATTGGGTCTAATTGGCTCTGGATATATCCTCGGGAGCTGTAAATATTCATTAATCATATCAGTCAACGATGATAACTCATTATTCTGACTTCATCATAGTCAATATATCTTATTGGGCCTATTTGCTCTTATTAGGCCTAATTACACCATAATGGCCTTACCCTATTTTAAGCTCATTCATAAAATACTATTTATTTCACCTAGGGCCATTGGGCTCTTTAGGCCCATTATCTCTCATTGGATTGAATTCTAGGCACATTGACCTTATTGGGTCAATTACATCAAGATTGGTCTATGATCACATTCGACCATGACATGGTGGCCGAACACCTATTACGCCACCATGGCCGAATGCTAGCCATCATCACACCATTCCTAGCCAATTTGGCTAGCAAACTCACTTAGTTATTTTATCAAGCACTTGAAATGCATGCTTTAACCTTAGTTTTTCATTCATTCATGCATTTTCACAAACACCTTATATTCACACTTCATAACTTTATCCAATTCAATAAACTGATTTCACAAAACCATCTTAAAATCATGCATATAACATCACCAACACCATAGTCTAATCAATTCATCATTAAATCAACCATAGCTCACTTTCTCACACTAAACCCATATTTGGTTATGGATGATTAAGCATGCTCAAGGATGTTTCAGCCAACCATACATACATCAATCAACTCATAAAAATGTCTAAATTAACATAATTGAAGTTGGTGTATTGAAAACTCACCTAGCTTAACCTTTCTCTTTTGGCCAAAATTGGGGAAACACCTTGCTCCTTCAATCTAAACATTTATCTACCAGTTTTTTACTATGTTGTTCTTCTCATCACTAGGAACAAATTTGCTAAGAGTAACCTTTTCAAATCTGCTTGGAAGATGATGATATTTTAGAGTGAGAAGGAACTTATTCACTTTGCTATGGAGAGGTATTTGATATTCTGGGGAAGAAGACTCGCTGTCGGGCTTTTAAATAGAAATGAGTGTTGTGAGATCGATCTCCAAGGGTGAGAGATTGATCTTCCTTTGGTTGAACTACACAAGTATTCAGTAAGTGAGTTGTGGGATCGATCTGCTATTGGGAATGGATCGATCTGCTCTCTTGGGAAGGGATCGATCTGCTCTTGGGAAGGGATCGATCTGCTCTTGGGAAGGGATCGATCCTTTCTAGCCAAAAACCATTCGAGATCGATTTGTGTTTGGGAAGGGATCAATCCTTTCTATGCAAAATCACCTCAAGATTGATCTGCTTTGGGAAGGGACCGATCTGCTTGTCTAGAAAACCTTTGTGATTTCATTTTGGAATTACAAGATCGATCCTGTCGTGTAAGGAGATTGATCTGGCATTCATCTGTAAGATTTTAACTGCTAATTTTTCCAGAATTTCAAAGGAAAGATTGCTTTTAAATGCTGCATTAATCATTTTGCATTCTAATCACACTCAGAGTATAAAAAGGTCAATTTCTTATGATTCACATACTATGTAACTTGTGTGTATAGCATGGAATCATAAAGGGTAGATAGAATTCATGGGCCTTACATTATCATTTCATGTTTTAAGTCCTTATATTCAGTCGGAATGGTTTAAATTCTATTCGTTTAGTCGGTGGCCACTTTAGCCCTTATTTAACCATTACATGGATTCATGAATATTCATTCATTCTCTTTGTAATTTCATTCACGCAAAAGCTCTTCTTATGATTTAATTTAACATATGGAAACGTGTACATCATATGAATCATAAGGAATACATCACCAAAAGTGAATCTTATATAAAATTTGGCTTAGATTTTTCGATAATTTCGGTATTGCAAAATTCAACCTAAAATTTTATATCTACAAATATACGAAAATTATGCATATCTATTTCTAGTAACGATGATAATTTTTCTTACCTCGGTGTCTATCCGTAGTCCTCGATTAGTTTTAATGTAGCGAGTCGGTGGGTCCGATCCACTTGGGTTATTTCCACCGGAGCCCATTTTTTTCGGGTTTCCAAATTCTCAGTACACTTATCTCTTTTTTCTTCAATTTTCTCCGATTCCAATATATATATATATATATATATATTTAAAATATATATATTTCAAATATATATATATATTACCCCTTTTTTTCAAATTATATTTCCTTTTTTCGCCACTTTTCTTTTCTCTTTCATTTATTCATCAGAATTACCCGACAGCCATGTTCCTCATCGTTTGCTTCATTCTTCTCCGAGAGGCGTCACGCCTCACTTCTGTTCCTTCTCCTTCCCTTTCGGTCTTCCATCTTCCTTCTAATATCGGCCAGCTCCGATGTCTTCCTGCTGCCACCGTTTCCAACGCCTTCATTTGCCTCAGCTCACACCCGACAACCAGCTACCACTACCCCTGTTTCGTCTACTGCTTCAGCCCATACTCTGTCGGCTTCTGTACCCTTTTTAGCCATCTATCACAACCCTAAAAAAATAATAGAAGCTCTCAATTATGTAATTCTATTAAGCAGGGGCTGCTGCATTGCCAGGTCCCTCTGCTCTGTCCTTCGCTGGCTATGCTTATAACAAAACAACAGTTTCCAAACCTCCCTGTACTTTTTCGATCCCAGCAAGAATGAACCTGCATCACCCTTCTTCTTCTTCTTCACCGGACAGGAGCTACTTCTTCAGCTTTCTCTGCATGCTTGAACTCCTAATTCTTGCTGGTTACATCCCATTTCAGGCCACAATTTTTTCCTTCATAAAATATCGCTTGGTACTGGCCTTTATGCTGCCTCATGGTTTTTAGTCTATCTCAACTGAACGACATCATGTCCTCTGCTTACTCCAATATCTCTTCTTTTATCTCTATTTACAAGTGCTTAACAGCACCGAACGGGCCTGACCTTAGCCCATTTCCCCTTCCGATGCGTTGCTTGCTCCAGCCTGGTCACCATGTCTCTACTTCTTTGTTTCATTTCCTGTCTATTGCTGTAGCTTCAGTCCCATCCAGCCTTCCACGTTTGCTATATATATATTTTCCAGATTTTAGAGCAGTAAATGTGAGATCTAAGAATTTTAAACCTATTTTAATTATGTAATAAGAACTTGAAGTGTAATTTATTGAGCTAAGTGAATTGTGGAAATTATATTTGGAGATTTATGTGTATGTGCTTAACCAAGTGGGAAGCTATGAGGTCAGATCAATCTTAGAGAAGAAAGATCGATCTGGTAAGTTAAAAATGACAAGGAAGGATGATAGTAAGTGAGCAGATCGATCTCCAATGGAAGAGGATCGATCTCCTTATGATTCTGTTTGAGAGAAGATCGATCTCATGAGGAAGGGATCGATCTCCAAATGTTTCTGTTTGGGAGAAGATCGATCTCCTCAGGAAGCAGATCGATCTCATAAAGCCATAAAGAGATCGATCTCACCCCTCGACAGATTGATCTCCTAGGCATAAAATTGCCCAAAATCGTCTCCAAATTTAAATGCAGATCGATCTCATCAAGAGCTAGATCGATCTCCTACCCTCCGTCTATACAAGGAACCCCTGCTTTCTCTTGCAATTTCATTTTCTCTCTCTTTAAAACCCTATTTTCACCCAAGCCCTAGCTTTCTCACTCATCCAAAGCACCAATTTTCATCCAAATCAGAGGTTTTGGTAAGAAGGAAAGTTATTCCTCATCAAAGGGAGAACAACTTGAAAATCGAAAGACGGATTGAATCGAGGCAAGAGATAAGCTCTCCACAAGTTTTGGGTAATTTTTAAACCTCGTTCTTGATATTTGAGATGATTTTGGTGATAATGGTTGTTAGTATTGAGTTGAAATAGTTGGAAAATGATTAGGGATTGATGAAATTACAATGTAGTTGGAGTGATAATGATATTTAGCAATTTTGGTAATTTTGGGAATTTTGAGTTATAAATGGAAATTTAGACAATGTGGTGAATTAGCATAGATATTGTGGCATGAGAAGTGTAGGATGTTGAGATGTTGTGAATGAGATTGTGGACTGTGATAGAGTTATGAGAATTGAGAGATTTGAAGTGTTAAGAGTAATTATGCTCGATTTTGAGAATTGAGGTTACTGTGATGATGAGTATTGATGTTTTAACATCGTTTGGACAGCTCGAGAGTTTCAGAGTGGGATGCGAGACTAGTCCGTGACAAGGGGGAAACAATTGCACTATACGAGGTGCAAAGAGGTAAGGTAAACTAAACCATTTGTGTATGTGATTTGTGAACTATTCTAGCATGATTTGCGATTTATAAAATAAACATGTTTGATGTGTTGTGTTTTGATGAGAAGGCACACGATTTTTATAGCCGGTTGGAGCCCAATATTTTTATGAGTTTATAAGCTACGCGTGAAACCGCTTTATAAACCGTTGAGTTTTTGTGAGAAATGAATTGGGCTCTATGTTAAGGCAATATTGAGATTTGAGAAATGTGTGCATGTTTTGTCGGTTGGGACTCGGTTTTAATATGTTTTGTGTTGAGTACAAAACGGTTTTAAATGAGTTTTATGAGAAAGAAACCACTATGAGTTCTACGTGAAGGCAAACCAGTTTTATATGATAATGGCTATTGATAAAGACTTAGGTGTGTAATTTTGAGTACACACCGGGCATTGCTCTGGTAGCATGTAAGTCCGATTCTTCTCCGTTCTGGTAACGTGAGATCCCCCATTCTGTGGCTGTGCCACGTATATTTGGTGGCTGTTGCCATGTGAGATCCCCCATTCTGTGGCTGTGCCATGTATATTTGGTGGCAGTTGCCACGTGAAACCCTATTCTGTGGCTGTGCCACATGTGAATCTAAATCAATGGCTATGCCACATATGTTTGGTGGTTGCGCCACGTGCATTATTATTACAGTGATTTTATCACGTTTATTGAGAAAGCCATTATCGCATTATTTTCACATGCTCGTTACTGCTCTATATTGAGCCTTTTACTTCATGTTTCCACATGATTGTAAGATATGAGAATGTTGTTTTGGGAACTTTCATGCTATGGTTTTCAAATGAGTATACTGAGTTTCACATGCAAATAAATATTTTATGATGTTCATTATGGTTTATATAATGAGTCCCTTGCCCCCTTACTGAGCGATTTAGAAGCTCACTCTGTTTTCTTTCCCCCCAGATTTCTTCAAGTGAAAAGGGTTTTCCTGCGACGTACGGAGTAGTGGCTAGTGGAGGACTTGAGCTTTAAGCCATATATTGTATTTTGAGGTATCATTTATCTTTTCATGTACCCAGACAATTATTGTAATTATATACACTTGATGTATAACTTCGTATGGGATGTATTAGGATTAATTAACTTAATATTGAGTAATGTATATGATACGATACATGCTATCCAATGATGAGATCCTGAGGTATGATATGTATGATGATGTATGACACTGCACAGGAATGCACCCTTAATTGTGATTTGATGAGTAAAAAGTTTTTAAATTTGCCATATTTTTTGCGTTTTCGAGGTGTGACAGTAAATCTCTGCCCTCTCCTCCACTTGCTTCTATCACTTCTTCCTTCAGCTTTCAGGTCTCGGTTTTCTTCAGTTTCTTCGGTGGTTGCCTTGGTTTCATGTATTACCTCTCCCTCACGTATATATATATATATATATTCCAGATTTTAGAGCAGTAAATCTCTGCCCTCTCCTCCACTTGCTGCTATCACTTCTTCCTTCAGCTTTCATGTCTCGGTTTTCTTCGATTTTTTCGTTTGTTGTCTTGGTTTCATCTATTATCTCTCCCTCACATTTTCTTTCCTGATATCAGTACCCAACGATGCTCCTATCTAACATATATGTGTATATCTATATATACATATATATATATATTTGCCCCACTAAAACACTACAGTACTCTGTTTTCCAACCTGCTTTAGTCTCATTTCTTTCTCTCGTGTCCTGAAGCCACCCCCCCACTTTTTATTTTTCCTGACTTCCTTATTTCCTAGGCATGAATAGCATTGTCCTACACTGCCTTATATATATATATATTAGCAGGGCCATGGTAGTTTCGTTTCTTCCTTTTCTGTCCGTTTCACGTTATTCAACATTTCAATTCCCACTTCTCTACCGAATGATTAACACGCAACAGCCCTTAGACTATTTTAAGTCGATTCCTTCCTTATCAATCTGACATCCTCTCCCAAAACTAATCTGATAAAGGAGTTCGGGTTGGCTTCAAGATGGAGCCAATCATTGTACTTAAGTCATTAAATAAGACTAAAAATGTTAATACTATATAATATCTTAAATTATGATATAATATAGCATTATACTCCACTTGGTATCATGTCATTTTTTTGTACTCATTTATACTACAGAATAAGATATTTTATTTTATTTGATTTCTCGAAGTCTCACCTGTTAAAACATAATTTTAATAAATTTTGAGTCATGCCATTTACTGTTTCTAGCGTAGCATTGTGACTTAATCAAAACTTTCACATTTCAAAATTTTCATTTGTTTACTTTACTAATAATTATAACTGAATATAAGAAAATTGGTGGGGTTTACACTCTATGTTCAACTGAGATAATTAGGTGACGAAAGGATCGAAGTATATGGTAATTTCTCATAAAAAGGTTTTCGTCAACTTACTAATATTTTCATTACTTGAGTAGTCATAATGCATTGTTACTGCCAATTTTGACTTGTGATTTATGGATAAGATTATGAATCATTGCCAATGTAATTTAAAGGGTCATACACAGTAAGAGTATAATCAAAATAAGGCAATTAGAGTTGGATTCATGTGATGAATCCTAATACAAGTAGGATTCTTAGTGAGACTAAAATCTTGTTTCAACTAGAATTTGGGATTTAATTAATAGTAATTTTAACTCGAGATGTTGAAGGATATTTTGGTATTTTCAATTGTGATGAGATTATAATTATGAATTATTAATTTAGTAATTTATGGTTGGTCTAAATTAGTAATCCAAATACATGACCAATTGGTTGTAATGCAAGTGAGAGATTGTTAGAGCATGCCATATAAGTCAATTAGATTTGGATTAAGTAATTTTTAAAAAGGCCATAATAGACCTAATCTAGTTGGACTAAGGCTAAGACCTTTTTAGGGTTTTTGGTGATGCCCTTTGGACTGACTAATGCCCCAGCTGCATTTATGAGCCTTTTGAATGATGTCTTTCGAGAATACCTAGATTTGTGATAGGGTTCATCGATGACATCTTGATCTATTCTACATCCCGAGAAGAGCACGAGTAGCATTTGAGGATTATGCTCCAGACTCTCCGTGAGAAGAAACTATATGGTAAATTTAGTAAGTGTGTATTCAGGCTAGAGTAGATTTCCTTCCTCCGACATGTAGTATCTAAGGATGGGGTGTCTGTAGATTAGTCCGAGGTAGATATAGTATTGAGTTGGGAAAGACCGAGGACAGTCACGAGGTCAGAAGCTTCTTGGGATTGGCAGGGTATTATTGAATATTTATCGAGGGGTTTTCACGGATAGCAGCTTCATTGACCAGACTGACCCGTAAGGAGGTACAGTTTGCATGGTCTGAGCAGTGTAAGTAGAGTTTCCAAGAACTCAAATGTCGGTTGACTATGACACCAGTCTTGACCATTCAGAGTGGTTTTGGGGGATATGTGGTGTATAGTGATGCTTCCCACCAGGGTCTCGGCTGTGTGCTGATGCAGCATGGTAGAGTGGTAGCTTATGGATCCCGTCAGCTAAAGGATCATGAGTGGAATTACCCCACTCACGATTTAGAGTTAGCCGTAGTAGTTTTTGCACTCAAGATATGGCGACATTATTTATATGGAGAAAGATTTCAGATCTTTACTGACCACAAGAGTCTCAAGTATTTGTTTGATCAGAAGGAGCTCAATATGAGACAGCGGAGATGGATAGAGCTCCTGAAAGACTATGACTGTGTGATCTTGTATCATCTGGGCAAGGCGAATGTAGTAGCTGATGCCTTGAGTAGAAAAGGGTATGGTGTCCTACATGATGATTAGAGAGTGGGATTTGTTAGGATAGTTCGCCAAGCTCAGGCTCAGTGTAGATGAGGTTGAGCATGGATACATGGCTAGCCTACGGATGGAGCTCAGTATACTAGATCAGATTAGAGCTGGACAGAGGAATGATCAGAAATTACTGGATATGGTTAGCCAGGTAGAGGAGAAATCATTGTATGAGTTTACGATCAGTGATGATGGATTACTAAGATACAAAGGCTGTATCTGCATGCCACACAATGACAGCTTGAGATAGAGCATACTGAAAGAGTCCCATTGTTCTAGATTCACCATGCACCTGAGCAGTACCAAGATGTACCAGGATCTCTTAAAGGTGTATTGGTGGATTGGGATGAAGAAAGATATGGCAGACTTTGTAGCTAGATGTCTAGTTTGCTAACAGATTAAGGCTAAGCACTAGAGACCTGCAGGAATATTGAAGTCACTACCGATTCCTACTTGGAAATGGGAGCATATTATGATGGATTTCATTATGGGGTTACCAAGGACCCAGAGTGGTCATGATGCAGTCTGGGTGATTGTGGACAGACTGACTAAGAGCCCTCACTTCCTTGCCATCAAGAGCACAGATTCACTGGATAAGCTAGCTGATTTATATGTCAGAGAGATAGTATGGTTGCATGGGGCACTTGTGAGCATCACATCTGATAGAGATTCTCACTTCACTTCTAGATTCTGGACTAGATTTCAGGAAGCTATGGGGTCTCGACTGAACATAAGGACCGCTTATCATCCTCAGACAGATTGTCAGTCCGAGCGAACTACACAGACCTTAGAGGACATGTTAAGAGCTTGTGTCTTGGACTTTATGGGCTCATGGGACTACCACTTGCCTCTTGCAGAGTTTGCTTACAATAACAGTTATCAAGCTAGCATCGAAATGGCTCTATATGGCAGGAGATACAGATCCCCGATTGCTTGGGAAGAAGTAGGCGATAGAAAGATATTGGCTCCCGATTTAGTTGAACAGGCTGCTAGAGGTGTTCAGTTGATCTGTGATAGGTTGAGGACGACACATAGTAGACAGAAGAGTTATGCAGATGTGCGAAGACGTCCTCTTGAGTTTCAAGTTGGGGACTCCATATTTGTTAAGGTGTCACCGATGAAAGGTATAGTACGTTTCGAGAAAAGAGGAAAGCTGAGTCCTCGCTTCATTGGTCCATTCGAGATTTTGAGTAAAGTGGGAGATGTAGCATATCGGCTAGCACTACCTTCACAGTTGTCGGGTATACATGATGTCTTCCATGTTTCGATGTTAAGGAAGTATCATCCGAACCCTTCTCATGTCATCGAATACGAGCCACTTGATATTCATGAGGACATAGTTATGTTGACCAGTCGATTTAGATTCTCGACAGGAAGGAGAAAGTTCTAAGTTCTAAGACTATCCCACTAGTGAAGGTTCTCTGGCGACATCATGAGACAGAAGAAGCTACCTACGAGCTGGAGAGCCAAATGAAGGAGAAGTATCCTTATCTATTCGATGGACCAACTTGAATTCAGAGGACTGAATTTTTAAAATGTGAGGAGAAATGTGAAACCCAATATTTTTCCATATTATGATTCTTATGAGAAGTAAATTATAGCTCAATGTGACGTTTTGCAAGCCCGTAGACGACTAAAGCACTCGGTTCTAGCATGGGGCCCGATGACACGCAAATCGAGGTAAGGTCCTAGACTCAAAAATTAATTAGAAATGCCATGTTTCATGCATGAAATGATGTGTAGAAAGAAAAACTAAGTGATTGGAGATGAAAAAGTGAGTTAAACTCGGGTTTTATATTAAATCGAGAAAACGAACCTAATAAGGGAAATAAATTTGAATAAAATTTTAAAAATTCGTGAAAATTATTCTAAGGCCATATAAAATTAATATAAGGTGAAATTGACATGAGAAATAAAAATCATGAAGAAATATGGAGATTTAGGGGTCCAAATGAATTTTTGAAGTTAATTGAAACCTTAATTCCATTTTGCTCGGTATTGGCTAAATTGCGCAAAATGAGCTCGTTCGTGAAATGTTTCTTAAAAAAGTGACCACAAAATTTTTATGGGACACACTATAGACATATTATAACAATTAAGAAGTGAAATTTTGAAGAAATCTGATCAGGATTAATTTTGGTAATTTTTCTAATACCGAACAATCATTTCCCCTGCATATTGTAATCTGTCAGCCAATGAAAACACACCAATTTGATAACCTTCTAGATGTTTGTTGTTTTTGATATTTTAAAGTCTAAAATTCAACTGGATAAGCTTCATAAAAAGGTAAAATTCACCCCGAAATGAGCTGAAACCCGAGAGCTATCCCTCACCCATTCTGCCACAGGTGGTACCTTTGCTTCTGATTGGCGTGAATTTGCCGGCCACCCTCCGGATAGTTTCAGGTGACGGCCCCTTGACATGAAATCTTTCTCTTCCTTCCCTTTATCACATATAAACAATTCAGACCTAATCAAAGTCATTTACCTCCTGAAAAGTTAGAGAGAAGAACATGATAGAAAACTACCCTGTTCTGAGGTAAGTAAAGATGGAATTTTTGGATGAATTTGATGAGTTTCTTGGATGATTCTAAACACCTCTAAGCTCTATACATTGTTTATTACAGCTAAGTGGCAATTTGGAGACTTGAAATCAAAATCAAAGTTGGTCAAAGGAGTGAAGAAGTTGAGGTATGATGATGATGATGAGATAGGTTGTTAAATTGTGATTTTTGGATGAATTTTTGTTGAAGGAAATTTGATGGAATGATTTATATGATGGAGTTCAGTTGCTTCTAGCATGATTTAGTTGCTGTAATGATGATATGGGATGTAATTAAAATGAATTTACAGTTAAAATTATACTGCAAAGGTTCAGTTTAGTGTTTAACTAGGTGAATTATCGAAATAATGCAAGAATCGATAATTTAAGGTCTTGTTTGAAGTGGAATGAGTTGCTGGAATGTAAGACACGATGTAGAGGTATTGAAAATGAATTTAAAGGTGTCGAACATGTTAAGAAAGCTTAAACCGAGGCCTAAACCGATAAAATCAAGAAAAACGAGTAAAGTAGCAAAAAGTCAACTTTTGGTCAACATTTTAGATGTAATCACATATTGAATATATTAACATGATTTGAGCTATATGTGATGAGATAACTTGGTATGTGATAGCTCGGGTTATAGGCACGCATTTCAAGATGAGCTCAAAAATCGAGGAACGTGCATTACCTCCGACGTTAAGAGGTAAGGGATATAATTTAGAGTAGCATTAGTACTTTCCTACCTTACCAAATGTCTATGTGGATAATTAGTTGAGTTTTCTATGAAAAATGCCTTTCTTGAAAGTCGAAATGAGCACTATTCACTTAAAAACTGAAACAAATTTATCCTAGCCTTTCAAAATGACATTTATTGCATGAGAGACATTTTAATAAGTATGTTTATTGTATAAAAAAAAAAGATTTTCACTTATGGAATGATAGCAGAATATGTTTTCCATGAGTTTATGGGTTAAAGTCCCGGAAATGTTTTACTAAAACTATGTTTTCAGTATATGGAGTAGATTGAGATAACCAAGAACTATGTTTATGAAAAACATGTTTGATATGTTGAGACTATAGCAAGATGTATTATGTTATGAGGTTATAGTGATCTGGGGTCGATCTTGTATACTGAGAAAAGGGTGCAAGAACGATCAAGGATCTTCTTAGCCGACGACCAGGGAACGGGCAGGGCTCTGACGAGATGAGATGACTTGTGGTACCATGTAACCATTTAAAGTTCGTGCGTTGAGACTGCTTAGAGACTGCGAGTCCTTTACAGGCACGTAATGAGTCACCCCACCATTGCCCCGTACCACGCAGTCCAGTAGGGCACTGTACGACCCTGATCCAGTCTTACAGTTCCCTATACTATGGCTATATGTACTAGATATGTTGACGATGTCATTTGGGACCAGTTATGATGAAGCCATGTCTCCACGAGAAAGAAATATGTTTTAGCACATTTCATGCTACCTTATATGTTATTTGTTAGTTAGCACATGTTTTTCTATAATGTGATTTTTAAGGTAGCCCATGAGTTGGGTTTTTATGAAATGTGCATATGAAAGTTATGTTTTCACTTTTAAAGTGAACAATATGATATACATGATTTGAGACCTATGAGATGCTTTATGATTGTTTACACTAATGATATGTTTATAGCATGATACGTTTTACGAAAAAGATGCAGAGGTGTAAACTAATGATTTTAAAGCATGTTTTTACTGCTTTTATAAATGTAAGCATCTCTACTTTCATACATGTTTATGCTGAGTTGTGAAATCACGTGTTTTACTTGTTTTAAGTGCTAAGGTTACTTTAAATGTATCTGTTGCTGAGCCTGAAAAGCTCACCCCCTTCCTTTCCATCTTCCAGATTACTTACAGTGATTCTACTACACTCACGCTTCAGAGGTTGTAGACGAGGCGGTCCGACCTTTCCTCAGATCATTTTGTAGCGACGAGGTATAGCCTTACTTGTATTCCAGACCTAATGTACAACATAGACACTACTGTACATATTAGTGGGATGTAATAGATGTAAATGATTTTGTACAGAGTTTTAGTTATGCAGTGTAGATGAATGTATATACTGAATGTCATGAGATCTTGAGATGAGAATTGAAATTGTGTTGCGGATATGGGTTGAAAATTATAAACTGCATTTTAAACTCTGCAGGTTGGGTTAAGTCATAATGCAGCCGTTATGCTGCCGAATTTTATAAAAGAATAAGAGTTAAGAAACTAATATAGATAGGAACACAACTTAGTTAAATAGGTTAAAAAGTTTTAAAATTGCCCCATTTTTCGTGTTTTCGGGCGTGACATAGGGCAATCACACAGAACCTCCTACCGGTGCTAGAGATGGCTCTCACAGGACATGACTGCCACACAGGCATTTTCAGGGATCACTAGCATTCTCAAAAATAAATCACCAGGATAGGTGTACAGTATAAATACAAAATCATTTCGATTCAAAACCAAGGTTCAGGGAAGTAAACCTTTGACTTTAAAACGTGCAACATCATTTCAAATAGACAACCATCATTAGGTTTAAAACATTGCACTTTTTCGAATCACATTCAAAATAGCCCATGCAAACAAGTAACGAAAATCATGCAGTAGTGAAGGAAATGATAAAATCAAAAGATGCGGCACTTGCACGTAAGTTTGGGTTTTGTCATTTTCAAAATCCATTAGCATAAAGCGAAATATTCACCCACGTAATAGCGCTTTGACTAAAGCTAGCAATTTCAAACTAAAATAAATGTAGTAGGATTGAAAATCAAGTAAAGTACATAAATATATTAAATAAATCTTAAAAATTCTCACTAACCAAATGGTCTATGGTTTTCTAGGTAAATTGTAACTAAATCTAGGTATCCCACTAGCTATAAGTCATATAAATCCCTTACCACAATTGCGACGCACACTAATTACCCTTATCGCCTTTTGCACGCATATATGTGCCTAAGCTTCCTCGGTAGCTGGGGGTGTGATCCAGCATCAAACTCTCCAATTCCCATGTGGCATCTTCCATGGTGTGATGTTGCCACGAAACCTTAACCAATGAGATTATCTTGTTCCATAACACCTTCTCATTTCTGTCCAATATCCGGATCGGTTCCTCCACATACGACATGTCCTCCTTGAGCTCTAATGGCTCATAGCTAATTACATGTGTTGGATCGGGATAGTACTTTCGAAGCATAGAAACATGGAAGACATTGTGGACTTCTGCTAGCTCATGTGGTAAGGCTAGCCTATATGCTCCATCTCCCACTCTATCCAAAATCTTGAAGGGACCAATATAATGAGGACTTAGTTTTCCTTTCTTCTCGAACCTCATTATTCCCTTAGAAGGGCATACTCTCAAAAACATGGACTCTCCCACATCAAACTCAAGTGGTCTCCATCTCTTGTCAGCATAGCTCTTTTGTCGACTTTGAGCTGTTCGCAGCCTCTCACATATTAGCTGAACATCTAAGGAGGCTTGTTTAACCAGATCGGGAGCGAGAAACTATCTGTCACCAACCTCCTCCCAACCAATGGGTGATCAACATCTACAACCGTATAGTGCCTCATAAGGGGCCATACCAATACTTGAGTGATAACTGTTATTGTAGGCGAACTCAATCAATGGCAAGTGATCGTCCCATGAGCCTCTAAAATCCAGCATGCACGCTCTCAACATATCCTCCAAGGTCTTTATAGTCCTTTCTGGCTAACCATCTGTCTGAGGATGAAAAGCAGTGCTAAAGCTCAATTGGGTCCCCATCGCTTCCTGAAAATGTCCCAAAAAGTGAGAAATGAAGCGGACATCCCGATCAGAAACAACACCCACTGGGACTCCATGCAACCTCATTATCTCCCGTACATACAAGTTCATCAATGCACTTAAGGTATTTGTAGATCTCATGGCTAAGAAGTGTGCTGATTTCGTTAACCGATCTACTATAACCCATATAGCATCATGGTTCTTATGGGTTCTCGGTAACCCCATCACAAAGTCTATAGTGACGTGCTCCCACTTCCATGTCGGTATCGGTAGAGGTTGTAATAATCCTCCAGGTTTCTGATGCTCAACCTTTACCTGCTGACAGATGAGACATCTAGCAATATACTCAACTATGTCTCTTTTCATTGCAGACCACCAATATACTTTTCAGAGATTCTGATACATTTTACTACTCCCCAAGTGTAATGTATATCTTGATGAGTGAGGCTCTGATAATATCAACTTCCTCAGCTCCGAATCCTTAGGAATACATATTCTATTCCTGAACCTTAGTACTCCATCTGAACTCAATACAAATTCCGTACCCTTACCCTTCTGGATTTGGCTAATCACATCAATGAACCATTGATCAATCTGTTGAGCTTGCCTAATTCTCTATACCAACTCCGGTTCTAATCTCAAGCTAGCAATAACCCCATAGCTGCCAATCTCAGGTAGGGTCATATCCAGATTAAGGTTCGTGAATTGTTCCAACAACTCGTGTTCTCTAACCATTATATGTGATACCAACCCGAGACTCTTCCTACTCAATGCATCGACAACCACATTTGCCTTCCCCAGGTGGTACAAAATTTCACAATCGTAGTCTTAGAGGAGTTCTAACCACCTTCTCTGTCTCATATTTAACTCATTCTGTGAGAATAGATACTTCAGACTTTTATGATCCGTAAAGATCTAAAATCTCTCACCATACAAGTAGTGGCGCCATAACTTCAATGCCAATACTACGACCACCAACTCTAACTCGTGAGTGGGGTAGTTCATCTCCTGATCTTTTAGTTGCCTAGATCCATAAGCTACTACCCTTCCATCCTACATCAAACCACAACCCAATCCTTGAAGTGAAGCATCTGTATACACAGAGTAGTTTCCTGAACTGTTAGACGTGTATCCGCAAGTGCACAGGTCGTACAAGTAATAATGGGATTTGAGTGCCGGATTATCATCCCACAGAGGAGTTGATTAGCCTAATTAACTACCGGTTAATCTTACCCTAAGTATATCCTAGTAAATTATGAATTTTTCAGTGGGTGATCTACTAAGACTATAATTAAAATTACTGGAAAACAATAAAATAATAAAAAATAAAAATAAATAAAATGGAGCTTGAAATTACTTACAGAGCTCCAAGGAATTAAAAGAAACAACCTTAAACAGCCTAGGACATTCAGCAAAGCAACCTACTGTGAGATCTGAGAATTTCAGACATATTTTAATGATGTAATAAGAATTTGAAGTGTAATTTATTGAGCTAAGTGAATTGTGGGAATTATAATTGGAGATTTATATGTTAAGTGTGTAAAATAAGCATGAACCATGAGGACAGATCGATCTGGGAGAAGGAGAGATCGATCTGGTGAGTTAAAAATGACGAGGAAGGAGGAATTTGAGGAGCAGATCGATCTCCAATGGAAGAGATCGATCTCCAAATGATTCTGTTTGAGAAAGAATCGATCTCATGAGGAAGAGATCGATCTCCAAATGATTCTGTTTGGGGAGAAGATCTATCTCCTTAGGAGCAGATCGATCTCATAAAGCCATAAAGAGATCGATCTCACCCCTCGACAGATCGATCTCCTAGGCATAAAATTGCCCAGATCGTCCCCAAATTTCAAACGCAGATCGATCTCATCAAGAGGCAGATCGATCTCCTACCTCCAGTCTATATAAGGAACCCGTGTTTTCTCCTACAAACTCACTTTCTCTCTCTTCCAAACCCATTTCCACCGAAAACCTAGCTTTCTCACTCATCCAAATCACCCATTTCCGGTCGAATCAGCTGTTGTGGTAAGAAGGAAAGTTGTTCCTCATCAAAGGGAGAACAACATACTTGGAAATCGAAGGACGAATCGGATCGAGGCGTGAGTTGTGCGTCTCACAAGCTTTGGGTAATTTCTAAACCTCGATCTTGATATTTGAGCTGATTTTGATGATATTGGTGGTTGTCATTGTGTTGAAATAGCTGAGAAATGATTAGGGATTGATGAAATTTCAATGTGGTTAGAGTGATAATGATATTTAGCGATTTTGATAATTTTAGGAATTTTGAGCTATAAATGGAAATATAGACAATGTGGAGAATTAGCCTAGATAATTGGCATGAGGAATGTAGGACGTTGAGATATTGGGAATGAGGTTGTAGTTTAGGGTTGAGTTACGAGAATCAAGAGATTTGAGGTGTTATGAGCAATTATGCTCGATTTTGAGAATTTAGGTTGATGTGATAATTGAGTATTGATGTTTTAACATCGTTTGGACAGCTCGGGAGTTCCAGAGTGGAATGCGAGGCTAGTCCGTGATACGGGGGAAACGATTGCACTATACGAGGTGCAAAGAGGTAAGGGAAAATCTAAACCATTTGTGTATGTGAATTGCAAACTATTTTAGCATGAATTGTGGTTTATAAAACAAGCATGTTGAGTTTTGTGTTGAGATTTAATTGCACACGATTTTATAGCCGGTTGGGGCCCAATGTTTTTATGAGTTTATAACTGGGCTCTACGTTAAGGCAATATTGAGATTGGAGAAATGTGTGCGTGTGCTTTGCCGGTTGGAACTCAGTTTTATTACGTTTTGTGTTGAGTACAAAACGATTTTCAAATGAGTTTTATGAGAGAAAAACCATCATGAGTTCTACGTGAAGGCAAACCAGTCTTACGTGATAAGACTTAGGTGTGTAGTTGTGAGTACACACCGGGCATTGCTCTGGTAGCATGTAAGCCCGATTTCTTCTCTCTTCTGGTAACGTGAGAACAACCCATTCAGTGGCTGTGCCACGTTATACCCCATTGGTGGCTGTGCCACGTTGAGAAACCCCATTGGTGGCTGTGCCACGTTATACCCCATTGGTGGCTGTGCCACGTTATACCCCATTGGTGGCTGTGCCACGTTATACCCCATTGGTGGCTATGCCACGTTGAGAAACCCCATTGGTGGCTGTGCCACGTTATACCCCATTGGTGGCTGTGCCACGTTGAGAAACCCCATTGGTGGCTGTGCCACGTTATACCCCATTGGTGGCTGTGCCACGTTATACCCCATTGGTGGCTGTGCCACATTGAGAAACCCTATTCTGTGGCTATGCCACGCGAGAAATTAAATCAGTGGCTTTGCCACGTGTGTTTTGTGGCTATGCCATGCGAGAAATTAAATCAGTGGCTTTGCCACGTGTGTTTTGTGGCTATGCCACGCGAGAAATTAAATCAGTGGCTTTGCCACGTGTGTTTTGTGGCTATGCCACGTGAGAATTTAAATCAGTGGCTATGCCACGTGTGTTTAGTGGCTGTGCCACGTGCATTACTATTTCGGTGATTTTATCCAGTAATTGAGAAAGCGTTTAACGCGTTATTTTCACATGCTTTGTTATTGCTCTAGAGTGAGCCTTTTACTTCATGTTTTCCCATGACTTGACACATGAGAGTGTCGTTTTGAGTACTTTCATGCTATGGTTTTCAAATGAGTTTCACATACAAATAAACCTTTTGTGATGTGCATTTTGGTTTATGAAATGAGTTCCTTACCCCCTTTACTGAGCGATTTAGAAGCTCACCCTGTTTTTCTTTCCCCCCAGAGTTCTTCAAGTGAATAAGGACTTCCCTACGACGTACGGAGTAGTGGCTAGTGGAGGATTCGAGCTCCAGGCTATATATTTTGTACTTTGAGGTATATTTATCTTTTCATGTACCCAGACTATTATTGTAATTGCAGACACTCGATGTATAACATTATATGGGATGTATTAGGATTAATTAACTTGAGATGGATTAATGTATTTGATATGATATATAAATCCTAGTGATGAGATCCTGAGGCATAATAATTATGATGATGTATGACACTGCACAGGAATGCACTCTTAATTGTGAATTAATGAGTAAAAAGTTTTAAATTAGCCCTATTTTTCGCATTTTCGGGGCGTGACACCTACAGCATGATTTCTTTCTCTTCTCTGCAACATTGCTCTTGTTGCACCGGACTGCTGCTTCCTTACGTCACGTACAACAATTGGTCATCAAAAGTTCATCCTCAAGCAGCGGCCTTGTACCGGTAATCTGCAACAATTTATGCCAGCAACTGCTCCTCAACACTCCTCCAGGATCCGTTTCAAGTCAGACCAAAACCATCTGTTGTACCTTGTTTCGCAACAATTTTTTTTATACTGAAATCTTGTCCCCTGTACTGGACTGCCACATCTAGTTCCTGCCCGTTGCTCCAGTTGTGCACGTAACGCTGATGTATTAATAGAGCTCCGAGCAATTAAAAGCAACAACCTACAAAAATAATTAAAACAATTAAAAATTCATTAATGCAATCAAAATAAAATGCTAAAATAAAGAAACAAAATTAATTAAGCTAAAATTGAACAAACCTAACTACTTAATCAAAATGCAAATTAAGCTAACTTAAGATTTAATGAAATAAAATCTTAGAAAAATTAAGAAATAACTACAAATCTAAAAGTCTAAAATATTAACTCTAAACTAATCCTAACTATATCTAATTACAAACTTAACAATAAAATCTAACTAATGCATGAGAAATACTATTTTTGGATTTTTTAATTTAAAATGAAAATTTAACAATGCATAAACTGATTTTAATCTAAGTGAATCATAAATGCAACTCATACAATACTAAACTAAAATTAAGTCCAAAAACATATAATATAAAATTAACTATTAACTAAATTAAAACTAACAGTTAAATTAACAAACAAACTCTATAACTAACCTATTTAACAATTAATCCTAACTTAACAACTAATGCAAGGAATGGAAATACTAATAAAAATGCATTAAACTATAAAATGGCAAAATTGAAATATGGCCAAACATGGCCTTAACCGAAATGTCACAGCTGGCCTCGTGGTCCCTCCATGCACTGGTCATTGTTCTTTTTCAAAATTCATTTCTATGTGCTCACGGTTTGTCCAGGTACTATGCTGGTTTTGCTCCCGGTCTGTCCAACTGCTGGTTTATGTTGTCTCCAGTCTGTCCGTGACCTCTGCACCAGCTGTTGCCGGTTCTGTCCAGGTTTGTTGTCCTGCGTCGCCTCCTGGTACAATCCTTTACTGCAGTTGTTCATGCTGCACATTCTCGTTATCAACTGCTGCAGCCTATCATGCTTTGCATAGCAGCACCGTTTCTCCTGGTTTGTATCTCCACAACTGATGCCATCAAACTAGCAATATTCTGCCTTCACGCCAGCTCTGCTTCAACTGATACCTGCTTTGCCCATCGACTTAATGCTCTACAAAATCAAGCTCGATAACAGCATACTACCGAGAGCAACAGGATGTTCACTTCACCTTGCACCTTCTTGCAACCGAGAGAAACCTTGAAGCAACTTTGGTATAAATGATTGAACAGCACAGGAATAAACCAACACGAACAGCATCAACTATAGAAAATTGCAGAAAAGAAAATAACTAAACTATAGTGAACAGTAACAGGACACAAAAACAGAGATAAACAGAGGATAAGAACTGATGTTGAAGAAACATACAGGTTGAATATCAACTATAAAAAAAATGACAATATGAAACTACTAGAAACTAAGAAGTAAATATAAGCAGAATATGGAAATTAAACATGATCAGGGAACCAAAGTCGCAGTTCTTGGCACAGCAAACATTCAAACCCGAAGTAGCCATAAGCAGAAGAAAGCAATGAAAGCTACTATTAAAATCCAGTAAGAGCTGAATTCATGAAGTGCAGACAAATGAGGATACAAAAAAAGAAAAAAAAAAACAAGGCATTGCAGGACATAAGCTTAAAACCAAAAAGAAATAAGTAAAAATCAACAACTGCAAATCAAAACAAAACTATCAACACCCGTAAAGCAGATAAACGTGAAAAACTAGCATCCTCGGTTTGCTTCTAATCCTCCTCCTACTGTTGTGATCCCACATTACCATTGATGTGGAAATAATGCTGGGCATCAAGACCACATCAAAGCATCAGAATCAAGGACAGTGATGGAGGAAAACGATTTACTCAAATGAACATTGAAGAACAGAGGGTGATTCTGAAGAATGAACAAACCGAGAGCTACCAATAGGAAATATAATCTTTGTATTAAAACTTGAAAAATAAAAGAAATGATTTTAACAAAAGAAACTTGAAAAGCTTTTAATAAGTATTGAAATTGCTATGAACAGTAGCAAAAGAAAATGGTGGTAAACAGAAAAAGAAGACTATTCTAAAAATTACTTAACCCTAAATTAAAACTACTCCTAAATTACTGTACACTACTCCTACCCTAGGCTACTTCATTTTTTCAATTGCCATCATATTCTATTTATATACACACTTAGGGGTACAATGGTACTTTTTCATCCTAGATGAGTTGACATTGTTTGGCTACTTGTCTTCATTTTATTTCCTGTAGAGTAGATATTTCCACGTCATTAGTCTTTTTATCCAATTGACTGTGCAATGTGGCCCGACGTGTGTCTTCCAGAGGGTTGGCACGGTGTCCTTCGATCTTATCGTTTCAGAGCGAATAAAATACGGACACCTGACATCACGCGTGTCCAGACGACTAGTGACTCGGTCTGTAAATTAGAAGTGGTCCAGTTTCCTTTAGCCCGTTTTCAGCCCAATTTCGACTGAAACGACTGAGTTTCATCCGGATTTAATTTACCTGCACATTAAAGAATTTTAATTAAATAAAGGGGATAATTAATAAAATAAATTAGGGATTTAAATAATTAATTAGGAAATGAAGCACAAATAATTCTATTAAAAATAGAATTATCACACCCCCAAACTTGAGATTTTGCTTGTACTTAAGCAAAACAAAACAATTGTAGGAATGACAAGTACAAAACATAATAATTTTCCCAATATCATCCTCAAAGAAAAAGTTCAAACTATGATCTCAAAGATTCACAATACAAGTCCAACATTCAGAATCATTCAATCATAAGTCCTAACCCAAATTGGACTTATCGTGTGTGTGTGAAAATGTCAAAGCCACTTCACAGTACATTATCCAGATCAGATTATGTAAACACAGTGAAGGCAAAGTCAATGACAAGTGATCATTCCCATAAGTTTGCTTTTCACTTATCTCTCCACTAATGTAGTCACACTCAATCAAAGATCAATAGGACTTCATTAAGCTTGTAATGTAAGGTTGGGGCTAAGGTATTGTAAAGTCGATTTAGGTTTAATTACCCCTTAACATGCATTACTTCTAGGATCTTTAATGTAAGAGCTCAAATTATTTCCCCCAAACTTATTTCTTTTGCTAGACATTTTATTCTATTTTTCTTCTTCTTCTTTCTTCTCCTTTTTCTTTCATTTTTCTTTTTATTTTTTATTTTTTTTATTTTTTATTTTTTGAATTTTCACTATCACCAGATACCCATATGTATAAAGCTCACAATATATCCCAATGACTTTTCATGCTTTCGGGGTAAGGGATAGGAAAAGAGTGTTTAAGCTAAGGAAAATTATGCAGGTGTATTTACAGAGAAAAGCTTATTTGGCCTAGATGGGTGACTAGGGGTAAAATATGTACAGGGATGGCTAGAAAGGCTCAAACGATCCAAAGATGGCCTAAATCATCTCCTTAATTAAATGTGATCTAATATTTCACCTCGAGACATGATCAAACAAATTCTAGAATATGATGCACAAAATTAATTGAACAAATGCAATCCTATGTCCACATAAGCTTTCACTAAATAAATATACAAATTCATGACATGACATGTGCATAAAATGAGGAAATCACAATCAGAATCAAGACAAATTCAAGAACTCAACTTCATGCTTTTCCTATAATCATGCTTCTCATTTAATCAAAATCAGACTTAATCATGGGGTCATATCATCGGAATATGGGAAAACTACATGCTAAATACTAAATCATCACAAAATCAAACAATTTAAGCTCAGATTTTCGAAAAATTTTGAAAACTTTTTCAATTTTGCCTTAATTTTCAAAAAATGCTCAAGTGATATCCCCTCCCCCAAACTTAAAGTGCATAGTGTCCTCAGTGTGCAAATAATATAAACATTTAAGTTCAAGAACAGAGTACTCCCCTATCTGCTGATGATGATGATGAACAACTGAAGTTTGATTGAAAAGGTAATGCTAGAAAAGAAATCTGTAAAATAAACAAAGAAAGAAATAGCAGAAAAGAAAATAACTGTATAAAAAAGTGAAAAAGAAAAATAAATCCACTTCAAATGCAGCTAAAGGACACAACACTCAGTAGCAGGACGAAGAGTAGGAGGGCCAGCCAAAGTGGTGACAGGGTGCTGACAATCAAATCCTAATGAGCCCTATCTACTTCCCTCATTCTTTCATATTTCTTGTGCTTAAGCCTTATATACTCATTAACCTTCACCTCCTGATCTAGGACTCTTATAGTCAACTCGCCCTTTTGTACATCAATTAATGTTCTACCAGTTACTAAGAAAGATCTGCCTAGTATAATGGGGACTTCCTTATCTTCCTCCATGTTTAATACAATAAAATTCACAGGGAAAATAAATTTGTCTACCTTTACTAAAACATCCTCAATGACCCCCTTCGGATATTTAATTGGTCGATCAGCCAACTGGAGGGTCACTGTGGTGGGTTTGGCATCCCCTATTCCTAACTTCTGATAGATAGACAAAGGCATCAAATTTATACTAGCTCCTAAATCACACAAGGCTCTACCAAAGAATAAATTTCCAATAGTACATGGTATGGTAAAACTCCCGGGATCCTTGAGCTTGGGGGTTAATCTCCTCTGGATAATGGCACTACATTCCTCAGTTAAGGTCACCGTCTCATAATCTTCCAATCTTCTTTTCCTAGAGAGGATGTCCTTCATAAACTTAACATAGCTTAGCATTTGCTTTAAGGCATCTGCGAAGGGAATGTTGATGTGAAGTTTCTTAAAAACCTCAAGGAATTTTGCAAATTGTTGGTCCAGTTTTTGATTTTGAAACCTCTGAGGAAAAGGAACTGGTGGTCTAACAGGAGAAGATGTAGTGGAAACATTTATAGCATTGGAGGACAAAGAAGGTTGTGACAAAGAAATAGGTAGAGGTGAAGAAATGCCTGGCTTTGTTTCCTTTGCAGCTTGATCTTTTATTCCTGCTCTTTCTGAGCTGCTTCAGTAGAACCTATGGGTTTTTCAACTATGGGCTTGTCAGGTCTGGACTTAACTGGTGGAACTACTACCTCTCTGCCACTCCTAAGGGTGATGGCTTTCACATGGTCCTTACCCTCCCTTTACCTAATAGGATTAGCTTTAGTGTTACTAGGAAGGGTCCCTTGAGGACGTTGACTAAGAGCGTTTGCTGTTTGTCCCACCTGAACCTCTAGGTTCTTAATTGAAGCTGCTTGATTTTGCAGGATCGTTGTGAACATTTCCTCAAGCTAGGGCTTCTTTTCAGCTGCTGATAGGTACTGGGGTTGTGGTGGTGGTGGTTGATGGAAGTGGGGTGGATGATGTGGATACTGAGGTGGTGGGTGGTGAGGAAATTGATGCTGTGGTGGTATCTGAATCGGTGGAGCTTGAAAACCAGGGGGTCCTACTGGTCTAGAATTAGAAGTTTGCCCTTGGTTTTGGCTCCAAGAAAAGTTAGGATGGTTCCTCCACCCTGGATTATAGGTGTTTGAAAAAGGGTTGGTCTGTTGCTTAGGGGGCAACGTACTAAACCAATTCTAAGTTAAGTGGACACCTATCTATAGAGTGGGTACCACTACACAGATCACAAGAGAGAAAAGGACTTTGGACAGAAAACAAAGGGTTAGCATTGGTGGAAGGATTATGCTGGGTACTGAGCGACTCTACCTTTTTCGTAAGGTTAGCTATTTGAGAGGTCAAGGTAGATAGCGTGTCGAGCTCATAGATACCTGCCACCTTCTTAGGCAGTTGCCTCTCCGAAGACCATTGATAGTTGTTAGCAGCTATCTTGTCTAACAGCTTGTAAGCTTCCTCCTCTATTTTTCACATTAGAGCTCCACCCGCAGCACCGTCAACGATGATCCTATTTTGGCTAGTAAGTCCATTGTAGAAGGTCTGGACTTGCAGCCATAAAGGTAGGCCATAATGAGGGCACTTCCTAAGAAGCTCCTTATATCGTTCCTAAGCTTCATAAAGAGATTTAGAATCGAATTGGGCAAAGGAAGATATGTCACTACGGAGTCTGGCCATTTTAGAGGGAGGGAAAAACTTAGCTAAAAATTGATGGGCTAACTCGTTCCAAGTAGAAAAGGATCCTAGAGGTAAGGAGGTTAACCAGTGTCGTGCCCTATCCCTAAGCAAGAAGGGAAATAATCTAAGCCTAAGCACATCATCAGATAATCCATTGTGCTTGAAGGTGTTGCACAGGTCCAGGAATTGCCCTAGGTGAGCATGTGGGTCGTCATGAGGGAGTCCACTAAACTGTAGTGAAGTCTGGATCATCTGGAGGACGGAAGGCTTAATTTCAAAATTGTTTGCTTGGACAACTGGTGGCCTAATGCCGATATAATATCCTTCAATCGTCGGAACTGCATAATCTCCAACGGCCCTAATTTCTCTCTTTTATGCCATAGTGTTTTGCAACAGAGATATTAATTTCCTAGAATCCTTTCTAATTTTCCTAAGAATTCTTTCAATTTCAGGATCTAGAGGAAAGCAATCAAAACGCTTGGCTCTACGCATACAAACATGAAAAAGTCCTTAGAAAAAAATTATTTTTTTAAATTTTTTTAATTTTTCAATTTTTTTTTATGATAGAGAAAATTAACTAATCTATATTAAAGCTCTAAATATTTATAACCTAAGTATTTACAAGCTAGAATTACACGTAAGCATAATTTCACCGATATTAATTACTAGCTAATTAAGACTTCCCCAGCAACGCGCCAAAAACTTGGTACGAACTACGCCCACTTTAAGTGACCTAGACGTGTATCCGCAAGTGCACGGGTCGTACAAGTAATAATGAGATTTGAGTCCCAGATTATCATCCCACAGAGAAGTTGATTAGCCTAATTAACTACCGGTTAATCTTACCCTAAGTATATCGTAGTAAATTATGAATTTTTCAGTGAGTCTTCTACTAAGACTAAAATTAAAATTACTGGAAAACAATAAAACAATAAAAACTAAAAATAAATAAAATGGAGCTTGAAATTACTTACAGAGCTCCAAGGAATTAAAAGTAACAACCGTAAACAGCCTTGGACATTCAGCAAAGCAACCTGCAGCACGATTTCTTTCTCTTCTCTGTAACATTGCTCTTATTGCACCGGACTGCTGCTTCCTTACCTCACGTACAGCAATAGGTCATCAGAAGTTCACCCTCATGCAGTGGCCTCGTACCGGTAATTTGCAACAATTTCTGCCAGCAGTTACTCCTCAACAGTCCTCTAGGATCCGTTTCATGTCAGGCCAAAACCATCTACTGTACCTTGCTCCACAACAATTTTTTTTTGTGCTGAAATCTTGTCCCCTGTACTGGACTGCCACATCTAGTTCCTGCCCGCTGCTCCAGCTGTCCACCTAACGCTGATGCATTAATAGAGCTCCGAGCAATTAAAAGCAACAACCTACAAAAATAATTAAAACAATAAAAATTCATTAATGCAATTAAAATAAAATGCTAAAATAAAGAAACAAAATTAATTAAGCTAAAATTGAACAAACCTAAAATGCAATTAAGCTACTTAATCAAAATGCAAATTAAGCTAACTTAAGATTTAATGAAATAAAATCCTAGAAAAATTAAGAAATTAACTACAAATCTAAAAGTCTAAAATATTAACTCTAAACTAATCCTAACTATATCTAATTACTAACTTAACAATAAAATCTAACTAATGCATGAGAAATACTATTTTTGGAATTTTCAATTTAAAATGAAAATTTAACAATGCATAAACTGATTTTAATCTAAGTAAATCCTAAATGCAACTCATACAATACTAAACTAAAATTAAGTCCAAAAACATATAATATAAAATTAACTATTAACTAAATTAAAACTAACAGTTAAATTAACAAACAAACCCTATAACTAACCTATTTAACAATTAATCCTAACTTAACAACTAATGCAAGGAATGGAAATACTAAAAAAAATGCATTAAACTATAAAATTGCAAAATTGAAATATGGCCAAACATGGCCTTAACCGAAATGTCATAGCTGGCCTCGTTGGTCCGTCCATGCACTGGTCATTGTTCTTTTTCAAAATTCATTTCCATGTGCTCACGGTTTGTCCAGGTACTATGCTGGTTCTGCTCCCGGTCTGTCCAACTGCTGGTTCATGCTATCTCCAGTCTGTCCGTGACCTCTGCACCAGCTGCTGTCGGTTCTATCTAAGTTTGCTGTCCTGCGTCGCCTCTTGGTACCATCCTTTACGGTAGTTGTTCATGCTGTACATTCTCGTTATCAACTGATACAGCCTATCATGCTTTGCATAGCAGCATCGTTTCTCCTGGTCTGTATCTCCACAACTGATGCCATCAAACCAACAATATTCTGCCTTCACGCCAGCTCCTGCTTCAGCTGATACCTGCTTTGCCCATCGACTTAATGCTCTACAAAATTAGGCCCGATAAGAGCATACTACCGAGAGTAACAGGATGTTCACTTCACCTTGCACCTTCTTGCAACCTGGAAGCAACTTTGGTATCAATGATTGAACAACACATGAATAAACTAACACCAACAACATCAACTATAGAAAATTGTAGAAAAGAAAACAACCAAACTATAGTGAACAATAACAGGACATAAAAATAGAGATAAACAGAGGATAAGAACTGATGTTGAAGAAACATACGGGTTGAATATCAACTATAAAAAAATCAAAATATGAAACTACTAGAAACTAAGAAGTAAATATAAGCAGAATATGGAAATTAAACATGATCAGGGAACCAAAGTCACAGTTCTTGGCACAACAAACACTCAAACCCGAAGAAGCCATAAGCAGAAGAAAGCATTGAAAGCTACTATTAAAATCCAGTAAGAGTTAAATTCATGAAGTGCAGACAAAGGAGGATAAAAAAAGAAAAAAATAAGGCATTGCAAGACATAAGCTTAAAACCAAAAAGAAATAAGTAAAAATCAACAACTGCAAATCAAAACAAAACTATCAACACCCGTAAAGCACATAAACGTGAAAAACTAGCATCCTCGGTTTGCTTCTTATCCTCCTCCTACTACTATGATCCCGCACTACCATTGAAGTGGAAATAATGTTGGGCATCAAGACCGCATCAAAGCACCAAAATCAAGGATAGTGATGGAGGAAAACGATTTACTCAAATGAACATTGAAGAACAGAGGGTGATTCTGAAGAATGAACAAACCGAGAGCTACCAATAGGAAATATAATCTATGTATTAAAACTTGAAAAATAAAAGAAAGGATTTTAACAAAAGAAAGTTGAAAAGCTTTTAATAAGTATTGAAATTGCTGTGAATAGTAGTAGAAGAAAATGGTGGTAAACGAAAAAAGAAGACTATTCTAAAAATTACTTAACCCTAAATTAAAACTACTCCTAAATTACTCTACACTACTCCTACCCTAGGCTACTTCATTTTTTCAATTGCCATCATATTCTATTTATATACACACTTAGGGGTAAAATGGTAATTTTTCATCCTAGATGAGGTGGTATTGTTTGGCC
The DNA here is from genome assembly GCA_033439115.1 of Firmiana major. Classification (NCBI taxonomy): domain Eukaryota; kingdom Viridiplantae; phylum Streptophyta; class Magnoliopsida; order Malvales; family Malvaceae; genus Firmiana; species Firmiana major. Next base: position 714,116 of record JAVKOW010000026.1, read on the forward strand.
ACTTGTCTTCATTTTATTTGTTGCAGAGTAGATATTTCCACGTCATTAGTCTTTTTGTCCAATTGGTTGTGCGATGTGGCCCGACGTGTGTCTTCCAGAGGGTTGGTACAGTGTCCGTCGATCTTATCGTTTCGGAACGAATAAAATACAGATACCTGACATCACGCGTGTCTAGACGACTTGTGACTCGGTCTACAAATTAGAAGTGGTCCAGTCTCCTTTAGCCCGTTTTCAGCCCAATTTCGACTGAAACGACTGAGTTTCATATGGATTTAATTTACCTACACATTAAAGAATTTTAATTAAAGAAAGGGGATAATTAATAAAATAAATTGAGGATTTAAATAATTAATTAGGAAATTAAGCACAAATAATTCTATTAAAAATAGAATTATCAGTCTCGTATTTAACTCCTTCTATGAGAATATATACTTCAAACTCTTATGATCCGTAAAGATCTGAAATCTCTCACCATACAAGTAGTGGCGCCATATCTTCAATGCCAATACTACGACCACCAACTCTAAATCATGAGTGGGGTAGTTCATCTCATGATCTTTTAGCTGCCTAGATCCATAAGCTACTACCCTTCCATCCTGCATCAAAACACAACCCAATCCTTGATGTGAAGCATCTGTATACACAGAGTAGTTTCCTGAACCGTTAGGGATGATAAGAACTGGCATGGTGGTTAATCTACGCTTAAGTTCCTAAAAGCTCCTCTCACATGCTTCATCCCATGTAAACTCCACATTCTTTCTCGTATGACGTGTCAACGGAGCAACCAGTCTAGAAAAACCCTCTACAAATCTCTTGTAGTAACCTGCCAAACCCAGAAAATGCTTAATCTCTGAGACTGTCCTGGGCTACTCCCACTGAACTACGGCCTCAATATTGGATGAATCCACTGACACCCCATCCTTCGATACAACATGTTCCAGAAAGGAAATCTACTTTAGCCAAAAATCACATTTACCAAGTTTGGCATACAACTTTCTCTCTCGGAGGGTCTACAAAATAATCCTTAAGTGATGCTCGTGATCTTCCTTGGACCTTGAATACACCAATATATCATCAATGAAAATAATCACAAACTGGTCTAGGTATGGCTTGAATATCTCATTCATTAGAGCCATAAAAGCTGCCGGTACATTCGTAAACCCGAAAGGAATCACCAGGAATTTGTAATGACCATAGCGTGTGCGAAAAGTTGTCTTGGGCACATCCTCCTTTCGAATCTTTAATTGATGAAACCCAGATCTCAGATTTATCTTGAAAAAGATCTGCGCTCCCCGAAGCTGATCCAATAAATCATCGATGCGCGATAAGCGGTACTTATTCTTGATGGTAGCCTTATTCAATATCCGATAATCGATTCACAACCTGAGGCCCCCATCTCTCTTCTTCACAAACAATACCGGAGCTCCCCATGGTGAGACGCTCGGTCTTATAAACCCCTTATCTAGCATATCTTGCAACTGTTTCCTTAATTCCTCTAGCTCAACTGGAGCCATCCTATACGGTGACTTGGATATCGGCTCTGTTCCAAGTGTCAAGTCGATACCAAATTTCATTTCTCTATCTGGTGGCAATCTTGGTAGGTCGTCTGGAAAGACATCAGGGAATTCTCTAACAACTGGAATGTCCTCCATATCCGGATGTGTCTTGTCTAAATCCACCACATAAGCAATAAAACATTCAAAACAACGTTCAAGTCATTTATACCAATGTACTTTACTTGTCACAAAATTCAGGATTTTATTACTTCTCTAAAATCTTACAACACATTCTTCAGGTAGAGAAAATGTAATAGACTTAGCGTGACAGTCTAAGACAGCATGAGTGGTAGCTAACCAATCCATTCCCAAGATTACATCAATATCATACATATTTAACAAGATCAAGTTGGTTGTCGCACACTTATCTCCTACCCTCACCTTACAGTCTCTATACACTTGTTCAGCCAATTGGCTAACTCTCATCGGAGTACTTATTAACAAAGTCCTATTTAAGTGTGTGGGTGTTACAAGACCTGTGAACTTTGATGCACATACAGGTGATATGAAAGAATACATAGCACCAGAATCAAACAAAGCTATAGCTTCCAAGTTATAAATCAAGATTGTACCTTTTATCACCTCAGAAGAGGGATCTGTTGATACCTGGTCTATCGCATATACCCTGCATTGACCCACAACTTGCTTCCCTTTTTCTTAATTAAACTACCTGAAAAGGTATTGAATTTAAATAACCTAAATAGTAATAATAAATATCTTAATATAATGCAAACATAGGTACAGAAGAAAATGACACTCGACCATGTACTAGTCTGCCACAAATACCGCTACATAATTTTTGCACTGAAATGCCATCCATTGTACTATCACTAGTATGCAACGCATTGGTGCTGACATTTTCTTCTATCAGACGCACACCATTTCCTGCCACTTCAATCTAACAGCCAGCTCGTTACCATGCTCAGCAACACAGAGTATACCAGTGAACGTCCAGCAACGTCCGTCGCTGCCCAATCACCACATCCTGCAGCTGCTCAACCCAGACTCTAGTAAGGCAGAATCTAAGACAGGTCACCTGCACAGCAGAAACGTACTGTTGCATCTGCTACACACGTCCCGGGAGCCTTGCAACGTTGCTTCACACGTCCCTGACAGTCTTACCACAGCAGCAAAGCTATAGCAATGAATGGAAACAGTAAGGGAATATTAACAAGATATAAAAGGATTAATATCAAACATTAATAAGAAATAGGATAACACAAAAAAACATATGAACATTAAAAATAAACTAAAACAGAGCAGAATAGAGGATGACTATAGCATCAGCCTCGTTTGCCATGCATTCAGCCATGAACCAACAAGCACCCTGCAACGTCCATGCAACAGCTCGTGCCTCTCCCTTCTACTTCTGCTCGTTCTACTTACTGCTACAGCACCAATAGGGGTGACTAGCACATAGCTCACAGCAGTAGCGCTCGTCCAAGCAGTCATGCAGGAACCCAATTCGGGAGCACGAACCTTGGCTACAGCAAACAAAAGCAGATGCGGTAGCCAGAACGAGAAACAAAACAGAACATACACTTCTCAGGCAATAAAGCAGCAGCGATGTTTTCCAAGGTAAAAACAAAATCCAAAGCCGCAGTAAGACACGCCTCTGCTCTGCCCTAAAAACCAATAGCAACGTAAACTACCTAGCTAAAGAAATTGAGACCTTACAACAATGCTTAGCAGTAGTTCAGCCCAGTATAACACCCAGAATCACAACAGGAAATAGTAAAGAATGCAGAATCATAACACATAGCATAACAGAGTACAGATGTGACAACACAAGAAAACTGAATGAAATTTTCAGTAAACTCAATTGTTCAACCAAAACTTAATTAAATAGATCGATAAACTAATGTAAACTATTCTTTAAATTACTCTTAAAGCATAAAAGAAAGTACTTAAAAAAAGGTCTCAACTTAGAACTGTAGCGAAGTTAGAGAAACCAAATCAAAGAAAAATTAAAGAACAAACGATGAAGAAAGATTATGGCTGCTGTCAATGACTAATGTTCTTCCCCCTTTTAATCTAATCTAAGACAATAAAAAAAATTGTTAACCTACTGCCTAAGCTATGAAAACATTAAAGAAAATTGCTGCCACAGTTTGCAGAAGAAAATAATGTTGAAGAATAATAGCTACAGTCACCAGCCTCTCTTCCCCATTTTTATGCGGCCGCTCCTTCGAACCAAATGATGAAGCATATAAACTAGCTAATATAATATAAACAAGTATAAAATAGATTTGCAGGAACCGAAAAAAATGGCAATCGGGTTGAGTAATATGGCTGTTGTCACCAACCATTCTTCACACTCGAAAAATGAACAGTAGGAACAATACAGAAAATCGAATATTAACAATGAAGTTTTTGAAACTAAATAATCTTTTTCATTACCAAGTTTCACTGTGTAAGAATCCAAGGAAACAAAACTTGCTGAAGCCTATTTCAAGGGCGGCTGAAAAGAAAAGAAAAACTAACGTGAAAGGTAAAACTAAAACCTAGGAATAAAAACTTTAACCTAAAATTAAACTATTCTAAAACTACCTCTACTCCTACTTTTACCCTTGACTACTCGGTTTCCAATTGCTCATCATATTCTAGTTATACAAAAAATTGGAGGTACAAATGTAATTTTAATCCTAGATGAATTGGCATTGTTTGGTCAGTTGTCTTCATTCCATTCGCTGTAGAGAAAATATTTTCACATAATTTGTCTTCTAGTCCACTTGGCTGTGCGATGTGGCCCGGCGTGTGTCTTCCAAAAGGTGGGCATGGTATCCGTCAATCTTATATTTTTGAGGTGAATAAAATACGAACACCCGACATCACACATGTCTAGACGAATGGTGACTCAGGCTGGGAAATGGTAATGGTCAGTATCTTTTTAGCCCGTTTTTAACCCATTTTCGATTGAAATTCATCCGGATTTAATTTACTTGCACATAAGAGAATTTTAATTAAATTGAGGGGATAATTAATAAAATAATATGGGGATTAAAATAATTAATTAAGAAATTAAGCACAACTAATTCTATTGTAATAGAATTATCACACCCCCAAACTTGAGCTTTTGCTTGTCCTCAAGCAAAACAAAATACATGTAGGAATGACAAGTACCAAACATAATAATTTCCCCAATATTATCCTCAAAGAAAAAGTATAAACTATGATTTCAAAGATTCACGATTATAAGTCCAACACTGAGAATCATCTAATCATAAGTCCTAACCTAAATTGGACTCCTCGTGTATGTGTGAAAATGTCAAAGCCACTTCGCAGTACATTACCCGGATCAGATTATGCAAACACAGTAAATGCAAAGTCAATGACAAGTGATCATTCCCATAAGTTTGCTTTTCACTTATCTCTCCACTAATGTAGTCACACTTAACCAAAGATCAATAGGACTTCATTAAGCTTGTAATCTAAGGCTGGGGTTAAGGTATGATAAAGTCGATTTAGGTTTAATTACCCCTCAACATGCATTACTTCTAGAATCTTTAATGTAAGAGCTCATAATTGTTTCCCCCAAACTTATTTATATCGCTAAGCATTTTTATTCTATTTTTGTATTTTTGTATTTTTTTCTTCTTCTTCTTTTTCTCTCTTTCTTTTTTCTTTTTCCTTTTTTTTTTGAATTTCACTATCACTTATAACCCATATGTTCATAGCTCAAGATATATCCGAGTGAAATTGCGCACTTTCAGGGTAAGGGATAGGAAAAGAATGCTTAAGCTAAGGAAAAATAAGCAGGTGTATTTACAAAGAAAAACTTATTTGGCCTAGATGGGTGACTAGGGGTAAAATATGTACTGAGATGGCTAGAAAGGCTCAAACGATCCAAAGATGGCCTAAATCATTTCCCTAATTAAGTGTGATCTAATATTTCGTATTAAGATCAAATCAAACAAATTCTAGAATATGATGCACAAAATCAACTGAACAAATGCAATCCTATGTCCACATAAGCTTTCTCTAAATAAATATACAGATTCATGACAGGACATGTGCATAAAATGAGAAAATCACAATCAGAATCAAGACAAATTTAAGAACTCAACTTTATGCTTCTTATTCAATCAAAGCTAGACTAAATCATGGGTTATATCATCAGAATATGGGAAAACTACATGCTAAGTACTAAATCATCCTAAAATCAAACAATGTAAGCTCATATTTTCGAAAAAAAATTTCAATTTTGCCCTAAAATTTTCAAACATGCTAAAGTGATATCCCTTCCCCCGAACATAAAGTGCACAGTATCCTCAGTGTGCAGATAATATAAGAATTGAAGCTCAAGAATAGAATACTCCCCTATTTGATGATGAAGAACAATTGAAGCTTGACGAGAAGGTGATATTATAAAAACAATCTGCAAAAGAAGCAAAGAAAGAAACAACAAAAAAGAGAAAAAAATTGTACAAAAAGTAAAAAAGAGAGATAAAACACATCAAATGCAGCTGAAGAAAATGACACTCAGCAGCAAGGCGAGAAGTAGGATGGTCAGCCAAAGTGGTGATAGAATGTTGACAGTTAAATCCTCCTTAGCTCTATCTACTTCCATCCTTCTAGTAGATTTCTTGTGCTTAAGCATTCTTTCTTCCTTAACCTCCATCCTAAAACAATCTTTGAGAGTCATCAGGGAACTTCAAAGGTTTGAAAACATTAAATGTCACCTCCTAATTTAGGACTCTCATGGTTAATTTCCCCTTCTGTACGTTAATCACCGTCCTACCAGTAGCTAGGAAAGGTCTGCCTAGAATGATGGGGACTTCCCTTTCTTCGTTCATGTCTAATACAATAAAATCTGCAGGAAAAATGAACTTGTCCACCTTTACTAACATCCTCAATGACTCCCTTCGGATACTTAATGGATCTATCAGCTAGCTGATGGGTCACTGTGGTAGGCTTTGCATCCCCTACTTCTAACTTCTGGTAAATAGACCAAGGCATAAGATTGATACTAGCTCCTAGATCACACAAGGCTCTAACAAAGAATTGATCTCCTATGGTGCAAGGTATAGTAAAACTACTTGGATCTTTGAGCTTGTGGGGTAATTTCCTCTGAATGATGGCACTACACTCCTCAATCAAGGCCACCGTCTCATAATCCTCTAATATTCTCTTCCTCGAGAGGATATCCTTCATAAACTTCACATAGCTAGGCATTTGTTCTAAGGCATCTGCGAAAGGGATGTTAATGTGAAGCTTCTTAAAAACCTCAAGAAATTTAGCAAATTGCTGATCGAGCTTCTGGTTTTGGAACCTCTGAGGAAAAGGCACTGGTGGTCTAACTGGTGGAAGTGTAGTGGTAACATGTGTAGCATCAGATGAAAAGGAAGGCTATGAAGAAGAAGGTAAAGATGAAGAAGCGTCTGACTTTGATTCCTTTGCAGCCTGATCCTGATGTTCCTGTTCTTTCAGAGCTGCCTCTTTAGATCTTATGGGCTCTACCAATGTGGGATTTATAAGACTGAACTTAACTTGTGGATCATCTAGCTCTCTACCGCTCTTAAGGGTTATGGCTTTCACATGTTCCTTACCCTCCCTCTACCTAACAGGGTAAGCTTCAGTGTTACTGGGAAGGGTCCCTTGTGGACGCTGGCTAATAGCACTAGCTATTTGTCCAACCTGAACTTCTAAATTCTTAATTGAGGTAACTTGATTTTGCAGGATAGTCGTGAACATTTCCTCAAGTGAGGGATTCTTCTCAGCTGCAGCTGCTGGTGCTGGTAAGTGTTGGGGCTGCATAGGTGGCAGTGGTGGTGGATGATGCTGAAATTGAGGTGGTGGATGGGAATGATTAGGTGGATGATGTTAAAATTGCTGATGTGGTGGTACATGAACTGGTGGAGCTTGAAAACCAGGGGGTCCTACAGGTCTAGAATTAGAAGATTATCCTTGATTTTGGCTCTAGGAAAAATTAGGATGATTCCTCCACCCTGGATTATAGGTGTTCGAAAGGGGTTATTCTGTTGCTTCTGAGGTGGGGCAACATATTGAACAGACTCTAAGTTAAGCAGGCACCTATCTACAGAGTGTGTACCACCACACATATTGCAAGAAATGAAAGGACTTTGGATAGCTAGAATAGGGTTAGGACTATTGGTAGAATTATGCTGGGTACTGAGTGACTCTACCTTTTTCGTAAGATTGGCTATTTGAGAGGTTAACGTAGACAGTGTGTCTAACTCATAGATACCCGTCGATTTCTTAGGCAGCTGCCTCTTCGAAGACCATTGGTAATTGTTAGCTGCCATCTTATCTAAGAGACCATAATCTTCCTCTTCCGTCTTGGACATTAGAGTTCCTCCTGCAGCAGCATCAACGATAGTCCAATTTTGGCTAGTGAGTCCATTATAGAAGGTTTGGACTTGCAGCCATAAGGGTAGGCCATGATGAGGACACTTCCTAAAAAGGTCTTTATATCGTTCTCATCCTTCGTAAAGGGATTTAGAATCGAATTGGGCAAAGGAAGAAATGTGACTACGGAGTTTAGCCATTTTGGAGGAAGGAAAGAACTTAGCTAAAAATTGATGGGCTAACTCATCCCAAGTGGAAATGGATCCTGGAGGTAAGGAGGTCAACCGGTGTCACGCTCTATCTCTAAGCGAGAAAGGAAATAGCCTAAGCCTAAGCCTAAGTGCATCGTCTGATAATCCGTTATGCTTAAAAGTGTTGCACAGATCTAAGAATTGCCCTAAGTGAGCATATGGGTCAACATGGGGAAGCCCACTGAACTGTATCAAAGTTTGGATCATCTGGACGATTGGAAGTTTAATTTTAAAATTATTTACAGGGACAACTGGTGACCTAATGCTCGTATAATAACTTCCAATAGTCGGGACAACATAATCACTTACAGTCCTAATTTCTCTGTTCTCTACCATCGTGTTTTGCAGTGGAGCTACTATTTTCCTAGAGTTCTTTCTAATTTTTCTAAGTGTTCTTTCAATTTCAAGATTTAAAGGAAAGCAGCCAAAGCTCTTGGCTCTACGTATGCAAACATCTAAAAGTCCTCAGGAAATTTTTTTAATTTTATTTTTTTAATATTAGAGAGAGAAAAATTAACTAATCTAAACTAAAGCTCTAAATATTTACAACCTAAGTATTTACAAAAACTAGAATTATACCTCAGCATAATTTCACCGATATTAGTTAATGGCTAATTGTGATTCCCCGGCAACGACGCCAAAAAACTTGACACATCGCCCACTCTAAGTGATCTAGACATGTAAACCGAAAGTTCACGGGTCGTACAAGTAATAATGAGATTTGAGTCCCGGATTATCGTTCCACAAAGAATCTAATTAGCCTAACTAAGTATCAGTTAATTTTACCCTAAGTATATTCTAACAAATTATGAATTTTAAGAGGGTGGTCTACAAGTTTTAAATTAAAAATACTAGAAATCCATAAAAATAATGAAAATTATAAAATAAATGAAACAGAGCTAAAATTACTTACAAAGTTCCAAGCAAATAAAAGCAATAACCTGCAAAAGAACAATACTGAAACTAAAATTAATTAGTGAAAATAGACTAAAATGAAAATATAAGCAAATGTAAAATAAAATAAATAACACTAGAAAATTCTAATAAAATTGCATGTAATTTAATTTAATGCAAAATAATCTATCCTATGATCTAATTCTATTCCTAAACCTAACTCTAATATAAATGTCTAAAATAATGACTCCAATTAAAAGTAACTATCGCTAATTACTAACTTAATAAACTATCTAAATACAATAAACTATAAATGACGCATGAAAAATAAATATTTTCTAAATATTTGCAAGAAAATTAATTAAATTAAAATTTCAATTGCATGAAAAATTAATCTAATCTAAAGATCTTAAATCTAACAACCCTAAACATATGCAATTAAACTAATGAAATATTAATTAAACTACTTTAAAAAGTATTAAATTTAAATAACCTAAACTAGTAATAATAAATATCTTAATATAATGCAAACACAGGTACAGAAGAAAATGACACTCGGCCATGTACTAGTCTGCCACAAATACCGCCACACAATTTTGCACTGAAATGTCGTCCTTTGAACTATCACTAGTATGCAACCCATTCATGTTGGCTTTCTCTGCTATCAGATGCACACCATTTCCTGCCACTTCAGTCCAACAGCCAACTCGTTACAATGCTCAGCAACACAGAGTACACCAGGGAACGTCCAGCAACGCCCGCCACTGCCCAGTCAGCATTTCCTGCAGCTGCTCAGCCCAGACTCCAGTAAGGCAGAATCGAAGACAGGGTCACCTGCACAGTAGAAACGTACTGCTGCATCTTGTAGACATGTCCCAGGAGCCTTGCAACGTTGCTTCACACGTCCCTGACAGTCCTGCCACAACAGTAAAGCTATAGCAATGAATGGAAACACCAAGGGAATATTAACAAGATATAACAGGATTAATATGTGAGATCTGAGAATTTTAGACATATTTTAATTATGTAATAAGAACTTGAAGTGTAATTTATTAAGCTAAGTGAATTGTGGAAATTATATTTGGGGATTTACATGTTAAGTGTTTAACCTAAGTGTGAAACTATGAGGTCAGATCGATCTTAGAGAAGAAATATCGATCTGGTAAGCTAAAAATGACAAGGAAGGAGGATAGTAAGTGAGCAGATCGATCTCCAATGGAAGAGGATCGATCTTCTTATGATTCTATTTTAGAGAAGATTGACCTCATGAGGAAGGGATCGATCTCCAAATGTTTCTATTTGGGAGAAGATCGATCTCCTCAAAGAGCAGATCGATCTCATAAAGCCATAAAGAGATCGATCTCACCCCTCGACAGATCGATCTCCTAGGCATAAAATTACCCCAAATCGTCCCCAAATTCAAATGCAGATCGATCTCATCAAGAGCCAGATCGATCTCCTACCCTCCGTCTATATAAGGAACCCCTGCTTTCCCCTGTAATTTCATTTTCTCTCTCTTTAAAACCCCATTTTCACCTGAGCCCTAGCTTTCTCACTCATCCAAAGCACCCATTTCCGTCTAAATCAGAGGCTGTGGTAAGAAGGAAAGTTGTTCCTCATCAAAGGGAGAACAACATACTTCAAAATCGGAAGACGGATTGAATCGAGGCAAGAGATAAGCTCTCCACAAGTTTTGGGTAATTTCTAAACCTCGATCTTGATATTTGAGATGATTTTGGTGATAATGGTTGTTGGCATTGTGTTGAAGTAGCTGGAAAATGATTAGGGATTGATGAAATTACAATGTAGTTGGAGTGATAATGATATTTAGCAATTTTGGTAATTTTGGGAATTTTGAGCTATAAATGAAAATTTAAACAATGAGGTGAATTAGCATAGATATTGTGGCATGGGCAGTGTAGGATGTTGAGATGTTGTGAATGAGATTGTGGATTGAGATAGAGTTAGGAGAAATGAGAGATTTGAGGTGTTATGAGCAATTATGCTCAATTTTGAGAATTGAGGTTACTGTAATGATGAGTATTGATGTTTTAACATCGATTGGAGAGCTTGGGAGTTCTAGAGTGGAATGCGAGACTAGTCCGTGACAAGGGGGAAACAATTGCACTATACGAGGTGCAAAGAGGTAAGGGAAACTAAACCATTTGTGTATGTGATTTGTGAACTATTATAGCATGATTTGTGATTTATAAAACAAGCATGTTTGAGGTGTTATGTTTTGATGAGAATACATAATATTTTTATAGCCGGTAGGAGCTCAATGTTTTTATGAGTTTATAATTAGGCTTTACGTTAAGGCAATATTGAGATTTGAGAAATGTGTGCGTGTTTTACCGGTTGGAACTCGGTTTTAAATATGTTTTGTGTTGAGTACAAAACGATTTTAAATGAGTTTTATGAGAAAGAAACCACTATGAGTTCTACGTGAAGGCAAACCGGTTTTACATGATAATGGCCATTGATAAAGACTTAGGTGTGTAATTTTGAGTACACACCGGGCATTGCTCTGGTAGCATGTAAGCCCGATTCTTCTCCATTCTGGTAACGTGAGATCCCCCATTTTGAGGCTGTGCCACATATATTTGGTGGCCGTTGCCACGTGAAACCCTATTCTGTGGCTGGGCCACGAGTGAATATAAATTAGTGGCTATGCCACGTATATTTGGTGGTCGTTGCCACGTGAAACCCTATTCTGTGGCTGTGCCATGTATATTTGGTGGCCGTTGCCACGTGAAACCCTATTCTGTGGCTGTGCCATGTATATTTGGTGGCCGTTGCCACGTGAAACCCTATTCTGTGGCTGTGCCACGTGTGAATCTAAATCAGTGGCTATGCCACGTATATTTGGTGGCCGTTGCCACGTGAAACCCTATTCTGTGGCTGTGCCACGTATATTTGGTGGCCGTTGCCATGTGAGAAACCCCATTCTGTGGCTGTGCCACGTATATTCGGTGGCCGTTGCCACATGAAACCCTATTCTGTGGCTGTGCCACGTATATTTGGTGGCCGTTGCCACGTGAAACCCTATTCTGTGGCTGTGCCACGTGTGAATCTAAATCAGTGGCTATGCCACGTATATTTGGTGGTCGTTGCCACATGAAACCCTATTCTGTGGTTGTGCCACGTGTGAATCTAAATCAGAGGCTATGCCACGTGTGTTTGGTGGCTGCGCCATGTGCATTATTATTACAGTGATTTTCTCACGTTTATTGAGAAAGCCATTATCGCATTATTTTCACATGCTTGTTACTGCTCTATACTGAGCCTTTTACTTCATGTTTCCACATGATTTTGAGATATGAGAATGTTGTTTTGACAACTTTCATGCTATGGTTTTCAAATGAGTATACTGAGTTTTACGTGCAAATGAATATTTTATGATGTGCATTATGGTTTATATAACGAGTCCCTTACCCACTTACTGAGCGATTTGGAAGCTCACCCTATTTTCTTTCCCCCCAAATTTCTTCAACTGAAAAGGGTTTCCTTACGACGTACGGAGTAGTGGCTAGTGGAGGACTTGAGCTCCAGGCCATATATTGTGTTTTGAGGTATCATTTATCTTTTCATGTACCCAAACAATTATTGTAATTACAGACACTTGATGTATAACATTGTATGGGATGTATTAGGATTAATTAACATAATATTGAGTAATGCATATGATACGATATATGTTATCTAATGATGAGATCCTGAGGTATGATATGTATGATGATGTATGACACTGTACAGGAATGCACCCTTGTGATTTGATGAGTAAAAAGTTTTTAAATTTGCCCTATTTTCTGCATTTTCAGGGCGTGACAGAGTTCTCTTGGTATCAGAGCTTAGGGTGTTCAGTACTGTTAGTGTCGGTTAAGTGAAATAGAATACATCCCAAGTGTCTATATAAGTCTGGTCATGAACTGAATTTGAGGATTGAGATTTCAATTGATTTTGATATGTACGCGCAGGAGACGAGTTGAGATAGAGAATGAGTGGACGACGAGGTCGTTCGAGGAGGCAGACAGAGTCCCCTCCGCCACCTGCCCCACAACCAGAGAGTCTTAACTCTCGATTTAATCCGATTGAGATCGATGTGAGGTAAGGTTTTGAGCAGATGGCAGTGCTATTCGCACAACACTTTGGAGTTAATGCCTCGGGTACTACTCCTACACCACCACAAGGACCTCCCATACCTCCAGTACAGATGGACCCAGTGCCTCCCGTCACTCAGCTTGATGATAGAAGTATGGTCCGACTGAAGGATTTTCTGAAGATGAATCCGCCCGCATTTAGGGGAAAGAAGGATCCTACAGAGGCTGAGGAGTGGCTGACGGAGTTGAGAATTATATTTGATTATCTGGGGTGCACCGATGCTGAGAGGGTCAGTATGAGTATCTATATGTTGAAGGGGAGAGCTCGAGATTGGTGGGGTACTACCTAGGGTATTCTGATGTCCGGCCAGGATGTGATTAGTTGGGAAGAGTTTCAGACAGCCTTTAGGACCCAATATGTACCACGAGCCGCCCAGAGAAAGAAACAGGCTGAGTTTTTGAGTTTGGTACAGGGTGATATTGTCACGCCCTCCTCCCACACGCGACTTTACCAAAAACCACAATAAATTTTTCGCTTTTTACTTACCTTTATCTCCTCAACAGTTGGGCTGTGAATAGGCATTAGTCTCCTCATCCATGCATACCTTACCATTCTTTTTCGTATCATACATACATGACATTTATATCATAAGTAAATTCGTATTCTTAAATATAATTACATCATTACATCCCCCATATTAAAACGTGTACATCACTGTGTTTATACATTGTTCAGATACAAAAGAGTACGCGTGTGTATACCTTTCGCTAGATGGGGAGTGGCAGCGGATCAAAGGAATGCAATACCCTGGCCGACTCGATCTACTGATGAGAATCTGTAGAGGTGGGGGGAAAATGAATGGGATGAGCTATCAACGCGCTCAGTAAGGAAATCAGGCAAGCAAGTAGACATCCATACTATCTACTTGAAAATAGTGCTTTGCCTTTCCTTCTCTCATTTCGAAAGCATGTTTTAAATATATATAATATAGTACAGATTTAAAATCCCATGTACTAAACACATGCTGGTTTATCAATCAGAGGCATTCATGCAAAACAGTGCATATTTAATCATTTAAGAATGCCTTTATATAAAATATGCCATTTACATTCAAAACACAGTAAATATGGCATTTCTGATCACAACACAAACAAATCAATCGGGTTTCGACCCATCCCTCAGGTCTACCCGTATCGCAAAACACATGTGATATATCATGCGAGACTCAGTGGCTAAATGCAATCTCTCTAGACTATGTAAGAGAGCCTCCCCGCCGAACAGAGCCTCCCCGCCGAACAAGCTTAAGGATGTTGGGCTTAAGGATCTTACCGTAAGAGAGTATCTCCGGACTATGGCCATATCCTAACAATGGTGATCCCAGGCAACACAGTACTCGGTGTGCGGGGCAATCACTGCTGTAACGGGTGGGGGGTCAGTCCATCACAACCGCCAGCTATCAACACACTCCTCCACAACTCCACAACACAAAACACGGTACAATGTACTCCATGCCACATGCACGGTACAACGTACACCCGTGGACCCATACATCATGGTCGGGGTGCCTACCATAGGTCTTAGCCTCTCATACCATGGAAATACATCATAGTTGGGGTGCCTGCCATAGGTCTTAGCCCTCATACTATGGAATCAATGCCACGTCTCTAAATCCACGTGAGAACATCTCAACAGTGTGACACTCAGTCTACATGGAGGAAATCGTCACGGTTTTTCTAACATGTGTATATATCACGAAAAACTACAGTGCGCGTCTTGAGTGTGACACACAGTCAACACTCCGCCTCAAAACACTGTATATGCATGTCAAAATATCAACACTAGTGCGAGTAAACCTCCAGCACCAGGTCATGCATAGTTCTCATTACAAATCAAGTACGAGCAAATCGCTCAAGTACGATGTCATGTACAAATCATGAAAAATCGAGTACGAGCAACGCTCCAGCACTCTGTCATGCATCTCATGTAAAACTCGAGTACGAGCTAATCGCTCCAGCACTCTATCATGCACAAATCACATAAAAACTGAGTACGAGCAATGCTCCAGTACTCTATCATGCATGTCAAATAAATGTAGTGCGAGTCAACCTCCAGCACTAATGTATGTGAAAAACATCTGAACTCAAGTGCGAGTTATGCTCTAGCACGATTGTTTCCACATAATTCGGTAGATGGCTCTTTAAAAATAGGGATGTTAAAAATCACTAAAATCAGCACTATAAAGTGTGCTTAATTTACATCGACCTCAAAACATTAGCCCATCCACCTACTCTTCTGCTACACAGCAGTAAAAACCACTCAAAACATCATTTCCATGCTTTTTACCACTTTTCCCAAAATTTCACTTTTTGCCTAACTAGGGGTAAAATCGTAATTTACCCATATCGGGTCCCTAAAATTATTATAGATTTTCTCTGACCCTCAAACAATTTCAGTGAATGTAAAATCCAACGAAAATATGCACAGATATCTCTAGCTACTTACAAGAGTCCCCTACCTCGGATCACGTCGTGTGACCTCTCTTCCTCTGTGCTGTCTAATCTCGCAGTCTGGTCAACTCTCAATATGACTTTGGAACTGCATTTAATCATTCACTGAGTTAATTACACTTTTCTTACTGTATTACACATTTAATACAGTTTATTTCACTTAAATTGGCCCTTTTACGCTTAATGGGCCTTAATCACGTTAATCGGGCCTTAATCCGTATTAAGCCCGTTCATCAAGGTCTATCGACTCATTGGGCCTATCAATACCCATTGGGCTTTATTCCAAGCTCTTTGGATAGCCCGTATATCATTTACGACATTTTATTCAATTTTCTGAATATAATTCACTAAATCCAAAATTTAATCCAAAATGCGTAAATTAAATCTTAAATACGCATAAATCACATAAATTGTCGTAAATGAGCTTTACTTACCCGAGATTGTGCGATGGTGCGCGAATCGGAGTTCGATCAGGCTTCCGTTCGGAAATAAATCGTCGAACTGCACAATTTCGTATATTTAACTCCGGGTCAATTTCTGATTAAATATAATTTAAATAAATTTATCAGAAATTAAATTGGTCACTTTTGACCTCGTATCGACTTACCCGAAGTCCGGTGAAATCCCAAAAATTTTCCTTTTCCTTTTTCTTTCCTTTTTTCCCCTTTTTCCCCTTTTCTCCTTGGCTGAACCGGTTCGGTCCGGTTCAGCACAGTCACTTTTCACTGAACCGGCCGACCGGTTCAGGCTCCTTTCGCCGTTCCGGTGCCGTCCGACCGGTTCTCTGGCCGATTCCACCGCCAAATGGTTCGGCCTCGCCTCTAGAGGCTTCTTTTGGCCTCGTCTGGGGTTTACCGACGCTGGATTCCGTCGAATCCGTCTTTCTCTCCCACGGTTTCCCTCTCGCAGATCTCACCGCCGGCGGCGTTTCCAGGCGCGTGATGGCCGTCGAGCTTTTCCCCGGTGCTGGTCGTTCCGTTGCCCAGCCTTCCTTGCGCTGTCGGTCGCTGGTTCGTCGCCGGTGTCTCCCTCTCTCTCGGTCGGCTTCGTGCGTTTCTCTCTCCCCGAAAACTCTCTTCGTTTTCTGTTTCCAATTCGTTTCTGTTTTTTTTTTTAATAATGAATTTTTATTATTATTTTATTCATTAAAATAATAATAAAAATCCCAAAAATATCCCAAAAATTCTCAAAAATTCTAATTAAATTCATTTAATCCGTAAGTGAATTTATCAGTTTGATTTTACCTTTCCGGTATATTTTTTCACTATTTTTGGGCTCGTTTTTCGAGATAAAAATTCCAAAATATTAATTAAATTCATATCTCGATCAATTGGACTCGAAATTCAATATTTTCCTCGTTATTGATCAAGATTTCTCGATTTCATATTTTTAATGAAATTTTCTCATCGAATTTATATCGAATTTTGGTCAATTGACCGTTTTACCCCTGTACTTGCTCGAAAATCACTTTAACCCTTATCTTGCTATTATGTAGCTTACATGCATTTTTTAAATTCTCAATTAGTCGATTGCATGATAGTAAATACTCTTCTTATGATTCAACTATGAAATATAACGTTCATACGCATAGGAATCATAAGGTACAAGCTACATACGTAAATCGAAAACTCGGGTCTGACAGATATGTCTGTGGATGACTATGAGAGCCAATTCACTGCGCTATTGAGATATGACCCAGAGACCTTCAAGAATGAAGAGCTCCGCACAGAGAAGTTTGTGTATGGATTGAAGCTCGTCATCAGAGATAGATTGATAGGGCTATGTATTACTGCGTTTGGAGATGCTTTGAGACGAGCACAAGAGATTGAAAGAGGAATTGAAATGGTACAATCGCAGAATGAGCTCAGAGCAGTGAATAGAGATAAGGGCAAGAGGCCAGCGATTTTTCAAACAGATGCTCGGAGAGGTTCCTTCAAAAGAGGAAGGATTGAGGTGCAGAAGGGCAGATTAGAGACACCCAGAGTTTACCCTAACATCAGGGAGACCCCTCGAGATGTCAGGCCTGAGCTAAGGTTTTGCAAAGATTGTGGCCGAATGCATGAGGGAAGTTGTACTGGGTCGATCCATGGATGTTTTAGATGTGGAGACATGGGTCACATGGTGAAGGATTGCCCTCAACCTCAGAAACCACATGTCTTGGAGCCCACTAGACAATAACCTCAAAGAGTGAACCCCCAGAGACGGGCCACTGTTGCAGAGAAAGGAAAGAGACTTGTTTCACAAAGATGTGTGTTTGCCCTAGATAAGGAGACCGCTGACACTTCTGCAGAAACTAGAGGTACACTCTCTGTCTATAACCATAAGGCTCATGTGTTGATAGATCCAGGATCCACGCATTCGTTCATTTCTGAGCATTTTGCATGTAGATTAAATTTGAAGTTTGAACCCCTAGAGTATATACTACATGTAAATACCACTATGCGTGAATCCCAGAGAACTGAGTTAATCTGTAGAGGATGTGAGATAAAGGTGGGAGATAGAGTGATGTTAGCAGATCTAATCATGTTGAGTATACATGGATTTGATGTAATTTTGGGAATGGATTGGCTAGCAACCAATCGAGCAAGTTTAAACTGCTACACTAAGATTGTAACTTTCTCCTTAACTGAACCTTACAGTGTACGGTTGAGATATTGAGGAAATGAATATGTGGAATTCTAGTAAGTAATTTGAGAATTTTAATATTATTTTGGAGAATATTAAATATGATTGTTCATTTGAAGGTTATGAGACACTCATCTCAGACGATGAGTGGGAACATCCGAGGATTAAGGATATGCCTGTGGTTTGTGAATTTTCGGATGTTTTCCCAAATGAGTTACCAGGTTAACCACCAGAGAGAGAGAGCTGGAGTTTACCATTGATTTGGTACCAGATACTCAGCCGATCTCTAAACCTCCCTACAGGATGGCATTAGTGGAACTTGAGGAATCGAAGAAACAACTACAGGAGTTATTGGATCAAGGGTTTATTAGACCCAATGTTTCGCCGTGGGGAGCACCAGTTTTATTTGTTAAGAAGAATGATGGCAGTCTCAGATTATGCGTAGACTACTGGTTGTTGAATAAAGTCACGGTGAAGAATAAATACCCACTGCCCAGGATTGATGATTTACTTGATCAGCTGAGAGGGGCATCAATCTTTTCTAAGATTAATTTGAGATCGGTCTATCACCAATTAAGGATCAAGGAAGAAGATATTCCAAAGACGGCCTTCAAGACGAGGTATGGCCACTATGAATTTCTGGTGATGTCCTTTGGATTGACGAATGCCCTGCAGCATTTATGAGATTAATGAACGAGGTGTTCAGAGACTATATAGATAAGTTTGTGATAGTCTTTATTGATGATATCCTGGTGTACTCTCGGTCGTATGAGGAGCATGCATAGCATTTGTGGTTAGTACTTCAGATACTCCGAGATAAGCAATTATATGGGAAGCTTAGTAAGTGTGAGTTTTGGCTGGATCGAATAGCTTTCCTTAGTCATATAGTCTCAGAGGAAGGGGTATCAGTGGATACAAGTAAAGTAGAGACTGTGCTTAACTGGGAAAGACCGAGGACAGTTACTGAGGTGCGAAGCTTCCTTGGTTTGGCAGGGTATTACAGAAGATTTGTGGAAGGATTTTCCAGGATTGTCGCTCCTTTGACTAAACTCACGCGCAAAGAGACTCCGTTCATATGGACTGATCAGTGTAAGCTCAGTTTTCAGGAGTTAAAGAGGAGATTGACAGTGGCACCTGTGTTAACTATTCCAGAGGGATCAGGAGGATTTTCGGTGTATAATGATGCATCCCATCAAGGACTGGGGTGTGCGCTTATGCAGCATGAAAGAGTGGTCGCATATGGATCACGACAGTTGAAAGACTATGAGCGGAATTACCCCACGCATGATTTGGAGTTCGCCGCTGTGGTATTTGCCTTGAAGATCTGGCGACACTACTTATATGGGGAAAGATTCCAGATCTTCACTGATCACAAGAGTTTGAGATATCTCTTTGATCAGAAAGAGTTAAACATGAGACAAAGGAGATGGATGGAACTCCTTAAGGACTATGACTGCGAGATTCTATATCATCCGGGTAAGGCGAATGTAGTTGTTGATGCCCTGAGCAGGAAGAGTATGATATCTGCTATGATGATCAGGGAATGGGATTTACTGGAGCAGTTCGTCGAACTCCGGATCAGAGTTAAAGAGATAGAGACTGGATTTTTGGCTAGCTTGCGGATAGAGCCCAGGATCATGGATCAGATTAGAACTGGGCAGCGCAATGATCAGAGGTTGATAGATGTGGTTAGCCAAGCTGAATAGAGTTCGCAGTCGGATCTCACAGTCAGTGAGGATGGATTGTTTAGATTTAGAGGACAGATTTGTGTACAGGACGATGATACCCTAAGGAGATAGATACTGAGAGAATCTCACTGCTCGCGATACACCATGCACCCAGGGAGTACTAAGATGTACCGAGATTTGAGAAAGGTGTACTGGTAAAGTGGTATGAAGCGAGACATGGCAGAGTATGTGGCCAAGTGTTTAGTATGCCAGCAAGTGAAAGCTGAGCATAGAAAGCTCGGGGGACTACTACAACCTTTACCTGTGCCTACATGGAAATGGGAGCATGTCACTATGGACTTTATTATGGGTTTACCGAGGACCCGAAAAGGTCGTGACGCTATATGGGTTATAGTGGATAGATTGACCAAGAGTGCCCACTTCCTTGCCATCAAGAGCACAGATACTATGGATGCCTTAGCTGAGCAGTATGTCAGCGAGATAGCCAGATTACATGGGGCTACAGTGAGTATTACTTCTGATAGAGATTCTCGGTTTACTTCCAAATTTTGGACCCAGTTTCAGGAGTCCATGGGATATCGATTGAGTTTTAGTACCGCCTATCATCTTCAGACAGATAGTCAGTCAGAGAGGACTATTCAGACCCTAGAGGATATGTTGAGGGCGTGTACGATGGATTTTAAGGGATCATGGGATGATCACTTGCCCCTAGCAGAGTTTGCATACAATAACAGCTATCATGCGAGTATTAGAATGGCACCTTTTGAGGCTCTATATGGTAGGAGGTGTAGATCCCCTGTAGCTTGGGAAGAAGTCGGTGACAGAAAGATAAATGCTCCCGAGCTTGTTGAGCAAGCTGTACAGAGTGTGAAACTCATATGTGAGAGGTTACGGGCTGCACAGAGTAGACAGAAAAGCTATGCGGATGTGCGTAGACGGCCACTCGAGTTTGATGTTGGTGACTCAGTATTTCTGAAAATATCACCAAGTAAGGGTATAATGCGATTTGGGAAGAAAGAGAAATTGAGTCCTCGATACATAGGACCATTCGAGATTCTTGAGAGAGTGGGAGAGGTAGCCTATAGATTGGCATTACCCCCATAGATGTCTGGAATACACAATGTTTTTCATGTGTCTATGTTGAGGAAGTACCACCCGAACCCTTCTCATGTCATAGAGTATGACAAGATGGACATACAAGAGGACATGAGCTATACTGAGGAACCCGTCCAGATTCTCGATAGAAAGGAGAAGGTACTGAGAACTAAGAGCATCCCATTAGTGAAAGTTTTGTGGAAACATCACTCAATGGAAGAGGCAACATGGGAACTAGAGAATCTCATGAAGGAGAAACACCCCCATCTATTTGACTAGTTGAGTTGAGTTTGGAGGACCAAATTCTTTTGAGGTGGGGAGGATGTGAGATCTGAGAATTTTAGACATATTTTAATTATGTAATAAGAACTTGAAGTGTAATTTATTGAGCTAAGTGAATTGTGGAAATTATATTTGGGGATTTACATGTTAAGTGTTTAACCTAAGTGTGAAACTATGAGGTCAGATCGATCTTAGAGAAGAAAGATCGATCTGGTAAGCTAAAAATGACAAGGAAGGAGGATAGTAAGTGAGCAGATCGATCTCCAATGGAAGAAGATCGATCTCCTTATGATTCTGTTTGAGAGAAGATCAATCTCATGAGGAAGGGATCGATCTCCAAATGTTTCTGTTTGGGAGAAGATCGATCTCCTCAAAGACCAGATCGATCTCATAAAGCCATAAAGAGATCGATCTCACCCCTCGACAGATCGATCTTCTAGGCATAAAGTTGCCCCAAATCGTCCCCAAATTCAAATGTAGATCGATCTCATCAAGAGCCAGATCGATCTCCTACCCTCCGTCTATATAAGAAACCCCTGCTTTCCCCTGTAATTTCATTTTCTCTCTCTTTAAAACCCCATTTTCACCTGAGCCCTAGCTTTCTCACTCATCCAAAGCACCCATTTCTGTCTAAATCAAAGGCTATGGTAAGAAGGAAAGTTGTTCCTCATCAAAGGGAGAACAACATACTTGGAAATCGAAAGACGGATTGAATCGAGGCAAGAGATAAGCTCTCCACAAGTTTTAGGTAATTTCTAAACCTCGATCATGATATTTGAGATGATTTTGGTGATAATGGTTGTTGGCATTGTGTTGAAGTAGCTGGAAAATGATTAGGGATTGATGAAATTACAATGTAGTTGGAGTGATAATGATATTTAGCAATTTTGGTAATTTTGGGAATTTTGAGCTATAAATGGAAATTTAGACAATGAGGTGAATTAGCGTAGATATTGTGGCATGGGCAGTGTAGGATGTTGAGATGTTGTGAATGAGATTGTGGATTGAGATAGAGTTAGGAGAAATGAGAGATTTGAGGTGTTATGAGCAATTATGCTCGATTTTGAGAATTGAGGTTACTGTAATGATGAGTTGATGTTTTAACATCGTTTGGACATCTCGGGAGTTCCAGAGTGGAATGCGAGACTAGTCCGTGACAAGGGGAAACAATTGCACTATACGAGTTGCAAAGAGGTACGAAAAACTAAACCATTTGTGTATGTGATTTGTGAACTATTATAGCAAGATTTGTGATTTATAAAACAAGCATGTTTGAGGTGTTATGTTTTGATGAGAATGCACACGATTTTTATAGCCGGTTGGAGCTCAATGTTTTTATGAGTTTATAACTGGGCTCTACGTTAAGGCAATATTGAGATTTGAGAAATGTGTGCATGTTTTGCCGGTTAGAGCTCGGTTTTAAATATGTTATGTGTTGAGTACAAAACGATTTTAAATGAGTTTTATGAGAAAGAAACCACTATGAGTTCTACGTGAAGGCAAACCAGTTTTACATGATAATGGCTATTGATAAAGACTTAGGTGTGTAATTTTGAGTACACACTGGGCATTACTCTGGTAGCATGTAAGCCCGATTCTTCTCCGTTCTGGTAACGTGAGATCCCCCATTCTGTGGCTGTGCCACGTATATTTGGTAGCCGTTGCCACGTGAGAAACCCCATTCGGTGGCTGTGCCACGTATATTTAGTGGCCGTTGCCACGTGAAACCCTATTCTGTGGCTGTGCCACGTGTGAATCTAAATCAGTGGCTATGCCACGTATATTTGGTGGCCGTTGCCACGTGAAACCCTATTCTGTGGCTGTGCCATGTATATTTGGTGGCTGTTGCCACGTGAAACCTTATTCTGTGGCTGTGCCATGTGTGAATCTAAATCAGTGGCTATGCCATGTATATTTGGTGGCCGTTGCCACGTGAAACCCTATTCTGTGGCTGTGCCACGTATATTTGGTGGCCGTTGCCACATGAGAAACCCCATTCTGTGGCTGTGCCACGTATATTTAGTGGCCGTTGCCACGTGAAACCCTATTCTGTGGCTGTGCCACGTATATTTGGTGGTCGTTTCCACGTGAAACCCTATTCTGTGGATGTGCCACGTGTGAATCTAAATCAGTGGCTATGCCACGTATATTTGGTGGCCGTTGCCACGTGAAACCCTATTCTATGGCTATGCCACGTGTGAATCTAAATCAGTGGCTATGCCGCGTGTGTTTGGTGGCTGCGCCACGTGCATTATTATTACAGTGATTTTATCACGTTTATTGAGAAAGCCATTATCGCATTATTTTCACATGCTTGTTACTGCTCTATACTGAGCCTTTTACTTCATGTTTCCACATGATTTTGAGATATGAGAATGTTGTTTTGACAACTTTCATGCTATGGTTTTCAAATGAGTATACTGAGTTTTACGTGCAAATGAATATTTTATGATGTGCATTATGGTTTATATAACGAGTCCCTTACCCCTTTACTGAGCAATTTGGAAGCTCACCCTGTTTTCTTTTCCCCCCCCCAGATTTCTTCAAGTGAAAAGGGTTTCCCCGCGACGTACGGAGTAGTGGCTAATGGAGGACTTGAGCTCCAGGCCATATATTGTGTTTTGAGGTATCATTTATCTTTTCATGTACCCCGACAATTATTGTAATTATAGACACTTGATGTATAACATTGTATGGGATATATTAGGATTAATTAACTTAATATTGAGTAATGCATATGATACGATATATGTTATCTAATGATGAGATCTTGAGGTATGATATGTATGATGATGTATGACACTGTACAGGAATGCACCCTTAATTGTGATTTGATGAGTAAAAAGTTTTTCAATTTGTCCTATTTTCCGCGTTTCCGGGGCGTGACATAATATCATACATTAACAAGAAACAGGATAACACAAAACAACATATGAACAGTAAAAATAAACTAAAATAGAGCAGAACAGAGGATGACTATGGCATCAGCCTTGTCTGCCATGCATTCAGCCATGAACCAGCAAGCACCCTGCAACGTCCGTGCAACAGTTCGTGCCCCTCCTTTCTACTTTTGTCCATTCTACTTACTGCCACATCACCAGTAGGGGCGACTAGTACATAGCTCACAGCATCAGTGCTCGTCTAAGCAGTCACGCAGGAACCCAATCCGGGAGCACCAACCTTGGCTCCAACAAACAAAAGCAGATGTGGTAACTAGAATTAGAAACAAAACCGAACATGCACTTCTCAAGCAGTAAAGCAGTAGCAACGTTTTCCAAGGAAAAAACAAAATCCAAAGCCGCAGCAAGACACGCCTCTGCTCTGCACCAAAAACCAACAGCAACATAAACTACCTAGCTAAAGAAATTGAGATCTTACAACAATGCTTAGCAGTAGTTCAGCCCAGTATAACACCCATAATCACAGCAGGAAATAGTAAAGAATCCAGAATCATAACACATAGCATAACAGAGTAGAGATGTGACAACATTAGAAAACTGAAAGAAATTTTCAGTAAACTCAATTGTTCAAGCAAAACTTAATTGAATAGATCGATAAACTAATGTCAACTATTCTCTAAATTACTCTTAAAGCATAAAAGAAAGTACTTAAAAGAAGGTCTCAACTTAAAACTGTAGCGAAGTTAGAGAAACTAAATCAAAGAAAAATTAAAGAAGAAACGATGAAGAAAGATTATGGCTGCTGTCAATGGCCAATGTTCTTCTCCCTTTTAATCTAATCTAAGACAATAAAAAAATTAACCTACTGCCTAAGCTATGAAAACATTAAAGAAAATTGCTGCCACAGTTTGCAGAAGAAAATAATGTTGAAGAAGAATAGTTACAATCACCAGCCTCTCCTCCCCATTGCCATGTGGCCGCTCCCTCGAACTGAATGATGAAGCATATAAACTAGCTAATGTATGATAAACAAAGTATAAGATAGATTTGCAGGAACTGAAAAAAATGGCAATCGGGTTGAGTAATATGGCTGCTGTCACCAACCATTCTTCACACTCGAAAAATGAACAGTAGGAACAATAAGGAAAGCCAAATATTAACAATAGAGTTTTTGAATCTAAATAATCTTTTTCATTAACCAAGTTTCACTGTGTAAGAATCCAAGGAAACAAAACTTGCTGAAACCTATTTCAATGGCGGCTGAAAAGAAAAGAAAAACTAATGTGAAAGGTAAAATAAAACCTAGGAATAAAAACTTTAACTTAAAATTAAACTATTCTAAAACTACCACTACTCCTATTTTTACCCTCGATTACTTGGTTTCCAATTGCTCATCATATTCTATTTATACACAAAATTAGGGGTAAAAATGTAATTTTTAATCCTAGATGAGTTGGCATTGTTTGGCCACTTGTCTTCATTCCATTCGTTGTAGAGAAAATATTTCCACGTCATTTGTCTTCTAGTCCACTTGGCTGTGCGATGTGGCCCGACGTTTGTCTTCCAAAAGGTGGGCATGGTATCCGTCGATCTTATCTTTTCGAGGAGAATAAAATACGAACACCCGACATCACATGTATCCAGACGAATGGTGACTCAGACTGTGCAATGGTAATGGTCAGTCTCCTTTTAGCCCGTTTTCAGCCCATTTTCAACTGAAATTCATCCAAATTTAATTTACCTGCACATAAGAGAATTTTAATTAAATTGAGGGGATAATTAATAAAATAATATGGGGATTAAAATAATTACTTAAGAAATTAAGCACAAATAATTCTATTTTAATAGAATTATCAAAATGACCGGTTCAACCAAGGAAATAAAGAAAAAAAAGAGATATATATATATATATAGAAAGAGGAACAAGGAAAATGTTGAAAGTCCAGAAAAATAAAAAGAGCTTCGGGGAGAAAATTAACCGAGTGGACCAGGTCCACTGACTCCAGATGCTAAGGAAATTAGGATTACGAGTAGGCACCGATGTAAGAAAAATCCTGTGTGCTGCTAGAGATAAATTGCACGTTTTTCTATCGATTTGTAGATACGAAATTTGGGAAATATTTTTGCTGTATAAAAATCTCCGTAAGCTGCTAAAAATAATTGTGTATATTTTATGGGTGTTTGTGATTATGAACTTTAGGATAAAATTCTTACTCACCAGAAACATAGAAAACCCTAGGCTGAATTTACCACTCTAGAATTTAGGAAGAGATTTAAAACTCTGTAAAATGGCTCGATTTTCGGTATAGTATTAATTAGCCTATTTAAATAAATATTAGAGTAGTTTTTAATTATTATATAAAATCTAAAATTTCATATTTTTACCCAAGGATTGTGTCTTGTGATTTTTAGCTGAAAGAGGGTAAGACCAGTCTTTCTAGTTTGTTTGATTTACTGAATCGAGGTTTTAGAAACTATTTTGATAAAATAGACTGTTTATGAATTGGCTTTAAACGAAACCGTGCTAACCGTCGTGTATTGTTGTGTGATCATGCACTGACCTGCTCACATAAGATTTAAAGTGTTTTGATATTAAAATTGTGTTAGTCAGTTGTGTATTGCTGTGTGATTTTGCACTAACCTACTCGCACGAGATTTAAGGTGTTTGATGTTAAAACTGTGCCAGACAGTTTTGCATTACTGTGTGATCTTACACTAAATTGCTCGCACTTGATTTAAAGTGTTTTGATGATAAAATCGTGCTAGATAGTCGTGTATTGCTATGTGATCTTGCACTGACCTGCTCGTACGTGGTTTGAGGCAAAACGGGCGATGATGAATTATACTGAATTGTGAACGATGACGAGGTCCATGGAGTACGATGTACCGTGCTGTGTGCATGTGAGTATAATGTACCGTGTTTTCGAAATAGTGTACTGTGTAAGTCGTTTGGGTAGCTGACCACTCTCACGACACCTGATATCTCGGCACACCTAATTAGTGATTTCTCGAAGTCACTGACATTAGCCCAATTATCCTACTGATTGATTATTGATGATGAATATTCAGCATTGTCTCACTCGTTTAAATTTCTGAACTGATTTGGATGAAATAATATACTGTGTGAAATTTGTTTTATCTACTGCATTTAATTCAAGTGATATTTTGTAGTACAATTTCTATGATGCCGATATTGTGATCGATGGTAAATCTTACTGTATTTTTATACTCAACTTTGTATCATTTATTTCAGGCCGTATAGATAGATAATGTATTTATCTACCTGCCGCTTGATTTTTCTTACTGAGCACGTTAAGGTCACTCATTTCTTTACTCCACAGAGTGTAAACACCCCAAAATTTTCATGTATTGGATTTTATCAATGAGTAACTATTGAGCCATTGGGATTGAAAACATGTTCCTACTATACGACTTAACTGAGCTATATTTGGGATATAAGGTTACGGGAGGATAGTTAATTCATTTTGCATTTTTGACATAAGAACTTGGGTGAATCAATTTAAGTGCAAATATAAGATTTTTACCTTACACTACATGGAAAATTTAATCAAGTACTCAAATATGCATAATTATATCAAGGTAAGTGATATTTTATTTATTCCTCAAGTAAAATGTGAAGCTTATATATATACATGTACAAATGTATATATTTATATAAATATACATATGTTATATATATATATATATATATGGACACACATGAGCTCATGGATTGGCTTTCAAAAAAAAAAATGAAGCCAATCCCGAAAAGACCCCTTGGTGGCATAAGTATATGTACGGGAATGAAATTGGGATGATGATGCTCGGTTGTGAAAGGAAAGGAAGAAGGTTGACAAGTAAATGATGCCCAGTCAAGAAAGAAGTATGGGAAAGCCGAACGTAAATGAATAAAGGGATTGAAATGTGAAGTGTTGTTGCAAGGCTAGGAAACACAGTAAGTACAGAGAAACTTAAGGTAGGAAAGAGGTAAGGTGAGGCTGTCTAACGAGGAAACTGGAGTGTGGCAGTGGGTATATATGTCAATAAATATTACATATTAAAGTTTAACGAAAAACCCGAGGAACTTCATCACTAGCTTGTACATATAAAGATGCATGTATATGTACATATACAAATACAAGAAAGGATAGTGGAGGGGCATGAAAAGTGAAAGGAAAAAGGAGAAAGAAAACGTGGAAAGGGCAGTGAAACTAAGGGCTTAGAGTCTAAAAAAATGGTAGGTGGTGTGGTGACAAAAAAAAGGATGAAATGAGATGACATAAGTCAGAGTAGGGAGGCTGCTTTGGGAAAATCGGGTACCACCTAACCAATTTTCCATACCTGCTCTGCCTTTGGCAAAGAACTTTCCCATCATTCCTTATCATGCCAGACTATCCTTCCCTACCCTTTGGCACAAAAAACCTGTAGTGAAAAGAATGAAACATATAGGAAGATGCGTGAGGTAGACGAGAGAAAGGAAGAAAGAAATGTAGAGGGTGAAAAACCAGAAGAAAGAATTTATAAAATAAAATATAAAATGAAACAAAAGATAGGAGTGGCGGTTAGTGATGCAGTAGAAATAGGAATTGATATATTTCCATCTCTGGCTGCTGTGAAGTGGTGAGGTGAAAGGCTAGAATCGTCGGGTGTCACCAACATGAACCAGATGAGCATACATGATGAGAAAGTTGAGGTAATAAATGTGAAACAGGAAAAGAAGGAAGATTGAGTTGATATGAACGAAAGGAAAAATCGTGTCATGGATACTTGAAACGGAGGGACGATGTATGGCACTTGGAAACAGAGGACACGAGGTCCATAGCAAGCCAAAGTGGAAGAAATAAGGTGATGATGATGGTGATGATGACCGAGACATGGGGATGATGAAAGGAGGCGAAAATCGAGAAGGAGTGAACTGGGTAGAAACGGAGTAGTGGAGAAGCAGGAGCAGGCGAGGAAGAGACCCAAGGAAGATAGGTCAGGAAGCGAGATGGAAACTGAAATAGAAAAGAAGAGAGAGATCAAAGAAGCTGAAGTCGTCGACTGCCAGCAAATCGAGAAGGAACTCGAGCAGTGATATAAGTGAAATAGAGGAGTTGCTTCCATTTCTTTTCTTGGTACTGGAAACAAAGGTGGACAGAGGAGAAAGGTATGGACGCTAGAACCTGGAGATGTTGGGAGGACACCAGCGCCAGGCAGAGATAGGAGGCAGAGGAGATGAGGACAGACTGAAGAATGAAGATGGAGATTGATGCAGAGCCATTGGAGAAAGAGGTGAATAGTGGCCAAAATCGAGAAAGAAGAAAACAAAAAAAAAGAGGCGGGAAAAGAAAACTAATTTAGAAAAAATGATATATATAGTAATATATATATATATATATATATATATATATTAGAAAGTAGAAGAAAATTGAGGAAAGAAGACAAGTGTACTGAAAATTTGGGAAAACGCGAGGGAAGGGGCTTCGGTGGAAATAACCCGAGTGGATTGGACCCGCTGACTTGCTACATCGAGACAATCGAAGACTACGAACAGACATTGAGACAAGGAATTTATGTAAGTTTTTAGAGATAACTGTACGTATTTTATGACCCCCCGAAAGCTAAGTAGATACTGTAGAGAATATAGAAAATGAAAAATCTAGGTAAACACCAAAAGATAAAAAACTCGATATTACCCCTACGTGTAGATTGAATTGAACTAAAAAGTGTAGAAAAATTCATAATTGCATAAATTTCATGTTTCAGTGTTTTCAGCATTGAAATACCGTTTCCAATGGTATATGGATAGGTTGGCTATTGCTTTTACTGTCTGCATAAAATAGCATGTTCTACGAAGTTAAGCGTGCTTGAGTGGGAGAAATTTCATGATGGGTGACCTCTTAGGAAGTCTCCACTCACGCATCGTTTATGCACTATTTTTATACAAGAACATTGATTTCTATATCATTTTTTGAAGAATTGAACCACCTATCCATTTTTTGAATGAAAACAGTGTTAAAGCCCTCGTGTAGACTCTGTGTCACGCGAAATTGCTCGCACTGGATTTTAATACAAATTATGAGTAAAATGGTGTTGGAGCCATTGTGTATTGCTGTGTGATCTTACACTGACCTGCTCCCACTGGATTTTGAGACAAGGTAATGGTTGATATTGATGTTGGGGGGCAAATCCTTGAGATTACTTGGTGCCCTAGTCATATTGTATTGTATCAGGGTCCACGGAGTACGCTGAATCGTGTGGACGCACATGGACTATGTTGCATCGTGTATTAAGTCTTCGGATACTGAATTGAATTGAACTGAACTGAACTGTATTGTATTGATTGGCTGACAGGCTGAACTGACCCATCCCCTTTAAGCCGTATGACACTCGCGTACACCTGGCCGTGAGGCGTAGGGTTACTGACTATGGCCATATGTCGACTGTATTATTATTAATTGAATCCCAACCTAGCCTCAACAAAACTAAATTGTTTATTGATAGAAAGAAAAGTGAATTGAACTGTTTACCGATGAATTGAAATGTTTTAAAGAAACGAATTCAAGTGTTTTACTGCATTGATTGAACAGTAAATTGTTTCATCATACCGACTACATTGAATGCATATGTTTTACATATGGTAAAGTATTGTATTGGAAATGGAGTGTGATTGAAATTGTTTTCAAAGAAAATGCATTGATTATGAATCATTTTCAGTATTAACGAATTGAATTATATGGAAGTGTTTTGCAATGTTTTATAACTAATCATGACATGCATGATAGGCATGTAGATAGTATTGTTGTCTACTGCTTACATAAGTTTCTTACTGAGCATGTTGAGACCCTTACTTTCCTCCACAGAGCCAATCGGTAACTTAGACTGCTTCTATTAGTAAGGCATTTCGCACAACTGTGATTCCGCGGAGTATATTTCTGCGTCGAAGGTATACCCAGTTTTAAGAAATTCTTTTGTATCTAAAATTTCTGTAAGTACAGTAACGTAGATGAGATGTGCTTGGGGGAATGTGAACATGACTATTTGTAGAAGAAATTTAAGTGAGGCTGTTAGATTTCATTATTTGATCTAATATCGACTTGTAGCCCAACCAAATTCTGTGGAAATTTGGGTCGTTACATAGAGCCCCTCGGTAACTCGAACCGTTTCCGTTAGTAGGGCATTTCGTACAACTGTGATTCCGTGGAGCATATTTCTACGTCGAAGGTATACCCAGTTTTAAGAAATTCTTTTGTATCTAAAATTTTTGTAAGTATAGTAATATAGATGAGATGTGTTTGGGGGAAAGTGAACATGACTATTTGTAGACGAAATTTAATTGAGACTATTAGATTTTATTGTTTGATCTAATATCGAATTGTAGCCTAACCAAAATGTGTGAAAATTTAAGTCGTTACATGCAGTCTCTGCAAACCATAATGTCTAGTCTGGCACCTCAAGGGGTCTTCGCAACATTGGGTGGAATCCTAGGTCTATCAACTCTCACCCTAGGCCCTTCGATTTTCCGTCTCTTAAATGAACCCCTCCTAAAATCTATTCTGGAAGCTTTAGGTCACTTATCCTTATCTCTGACTACTATCTGGGATTCAGACTGGGATTGTATTAAGTCTAGTCCCCTCTCGACTTCCTGTGCCCGTCTCAGAGCATCTTTAAACTCAGTAATGTAGAACTCCATCAATCTATCTCGGATGACTGGTCTCAGCCCATATACAAACCGCTCTGTACGACGCTCCTCGTCCCTAACAGTCTCCGGATCATATCTCAACAAAGTGGTGAATCTGTTCTCATACTCGTTGACTGTCATACTGCTCTGTACTAGATTCAGAAAATCTACTTACATTTTCCTCTGGGCAGCTCAAGTGGCATACTGGGTAAGGAAAGTTGACTGAAAAGCATCCCAACTTATCACCTGATGGCTGGTAGACAATATACTTTGGGTGGTACTCCATGAACATCGTGCTTGTTCCTTAAGCATATAAGCACTCATACTGATCCTCTCTGCATTAGTGCACCCCAGGAAATAAAAAATTATCCTCATATCTGTCAACCACTCCTCTGTCGCTATGGTGTCTTTCACCCCCTTAAATGCCAACAGATTCATCTTAAGAAAGTCTCGTAATCGACCCATACCTCTGTCAGTGGGCCTGGTCTGTGTCGAAGGCTAAGTGGCGGGTGGCATCGGGTGAGTCTCTAGGGGAGGTGGGGGTGGATCCTATGGTGGTGTAGGTGTAGGTGTAGGAGCTGGGGTAGGTGTGGTACCTGAGTTATTAGCCCTGAAATGCTGCGCAAATAGCGCTGCCTTCTGCTCGAACCCCTGTGTCACATCCTGCTCCAACCGATTAATTCGAGAGTTAGGACACTCAGGTTGTGGGTCAGGTGGTAGAGGTGGCTGTGCCTACCTCCGAGGATGACCTCGTCTCCCTCTCATAAAGTAAATCTATGTACCTGTACATACACGTCAAACTTGATCAAAATTTTAACCGATATATCCAATTCATAACCAGACAAGTATAGACACTTGGGATTTAATATATTTCCAACTGACTGACATTGACAGTACTAGACACCTTTCACTCTGATACCAAAAAATCTGCGACACCCAGGAAACGTGGAATTTAGGGCTAGTTTTTTTTTTATATATATAGTTCAACTTCCTACTCAAGGTGTATTCATGTACAGTGTTAGTTTACTTCTTGTCTTATCGTTATTACTCTTTCTCATATCCGATTATACTTTATCATTTTCAACAAAAATCTGGCAGCATAACCCCTTATATATATATATATCCCTATTCTCCTGCGAATTTCCAAAAACAAATACAAATATCCATAATCTAACAACTCAATATACACAATTCAGTTGATTTTACTTTCTTTCATCCACAAAGAAGTCATGAAGCTTTCAAAACATCAACATTCCATCTAATCACATCACATAGTATCAAAATGACCTACTTCTCCAATTTACATACATGTACGACTCGATTACATCTCATCTTAAACTTATATACAAGTGTCTGGACAACGTAAATTCTCTGGATAAAAAATGAATAATACCTTGGGCGTGTACAAGCAATAGCCTGGGGAGAGTCTCTGTGAAACCTAGAATTTTCCCTCACTACTAATCATTTTAAGTTAAGATGAGAGGTCTAAGATTTATGTGAATTTTAATGTAGGGCCCAGAATGCTCGAGCAAAGCCCGAGATAGTGGCACGAGGCCCGAGGCACGTACTTCAAGGTAAGAACTCGAGTCTAAGTACTATTCATAAAATGTGAATTAAAGTATGAATTGATGATTAGAAAGTGAAACTAAGAAGTTAGATGTGAAAAAGTTGGTAAAACTCGAGTTTACGATAAACCGAGCAAATTGGCCCAATAAGAGAAATAATTCCATAATAAACTCTAGAAATTCACAAAAATTATTTCGAGATGATAGGAAATTCACATAATACATACTTAACATGAGCAATGAAAATGGAATGGAAACATTAAGGTTTTAATGGCTAAATGAATTTTTAAAGTCAACCGAAAACCTTAAGTTTTATGGATCGGTATAGACTTAGTCCCGTAAAAAGGGCCCAATCGAAAACTTTTTCTTAAACAAATGGGCCCAAAATTTTTATGAGAGATACTAGAGACATATTAGGACACATGAGAATGAAAATTTGAAAGAAATTAGACTAGAAATATTTTTTAAGGATTTTTCTAATTGGACTAGTGGACTACCCTGTTCAGGCAGCTTGACCCATCAACAATTTAGCCCAAGTTAAGGCCCATCACAAGGTAAAAAAAATCCAGCCTTCTCCATATTTTAACTAAATTCCCTAACCTTTCTTCAGCCCTTGGAAACACCCCAAAAGCTTTTGCCATTTGAGAGAAACAGCTCCCTTTTCCCAATATAGGCATCCTAGAGGGCAGAGGAATCCACGAATTGTTAAGGCCTCTTCCAGCCATTTTCTGAGTTCGGTCAAGAAGGACCGATTCTTCCCAATTAAACCATTTACAACATATAAACATATCAGCTTCATTTAAGGTCATTTTCTAGGTGAAAACCTGGAGAGAAGTTACTAGACAGAAACTGTCCTATTCATGAGGTGAGAGAAAGCTTGATTTTAAATATTTTTGGTTGGATTTTGTTGTTATTTTGGATGATTTTAAGATCTAAAATTGTTGATTTACAGTTGAAGAACAATTTGGAGAATCAAAAGCTTGGTCAACATGGGTGAAAGGTGTGAGAAGTTGATGAATGATAAAGATTAAGAGATATGTTGATGTTTGGTTGTTTTTAAGCATTTGTAGTTAAGTGAAATTGATTGAGATAATTTGTAGGGTGCTTATGAATTTTGGCCAGCCTAGGGTCTTTAGGTAAATGGTGAAATATGGTTTGATTTAATGTTATTAGGTGTTCATTTAATACCGAAGAAACTCGATTTATAGCCCAGTTAAGTGAAAAACCAAAAAAGAGTGAAAATTGACCAATTTGGCTATTTTGAGTGGTTATATAGAGTATGGGATAAATGTTTAAGCTATTGAGTTGATAAGCCTAAAAAAGTTGTGGAAAGAAAATAAATGAAATAGCTTAAACTAGAATTTATCGGTAAAATCGAGAAAATAGAGAAAGTGATCAAAAAAGGGTTTGAATGACCCCATTTTAGTTTTGAATGAATAGAAGTGTGAAGTAGAGGTATAATGAGTATCTATTGATGGTTTGACATTATTTTGGGCAGCTCAAGAATTTGACACGTGAATCGAGGCTAGTCCGAGACCGGGTATATTTCATCGTCTAAGGTGCAAGAGGTAAGGGATGCAACCATTTTGTACATATGTGTTCTTTATCGATGAAAATGCTTTTGTAGCATAAAATAATATTATAAACGAGCATATTTCTTGAGAAAAGTGTTTAACTTGAGATTTATTACTTGAGTGCATGTTTTGCCGGTTTGAGTTCGATTTTGTGATTTGAATGTTTTGTGAACAAATATATTTTTATATTTAAACAAGATTTATAAGCAAAACTATTATGAGCTCTACGTGAAGGCAAAACTATTTTCAGCATAATAATGGCATGTTTTTGAGACAAGGACTCTTCATGATATCTGCACATCGATGCCTCCATTTTGGTAACGTGAGATGCCTCGGCTTTGGTAGCGTGAGATGCCTCTGTTTTGGTAACGTGAGATGCTTCCATTTTGGTAACATTAAATGGCTGCGCTTTGGTAGTGTAGAGTCGAGGTTGTACGACCCTGATCCAGTCTACAGCGATGTCGTGGCCACAGATAGATGATTCCCTCGTTTGAGGATGCCCTTGTTGAGGATGATGTGATGTGATGATTGCTTTCATGACCCTTATATTATGCCTAGTCTCCATAACTATTTTGAGATATAACGTGTTGTGAAAATGAGATAATAATGTTTTGATGAATAGTGATTTTAATCACATGTTTATAATTATGTGAAATTATGCCATTATTACACTTATGCTTTTATGATGATTTCTAAATCTCATATGCACTCCTTACTGAGCTAGTTGAAGCTCACCCCTTCTTTTCCTCCCCCACAGATTATTTATAGTGAGTGCAAATACTTGTTGCATATGTAATATAGGCTGGTGGACGAGACTCTCCCCAAGCTATTTCTTGTACTCGCGTGAGGTATAGTTCAATTCATTTTGTATCCAGACAATTATGTAATACAGACACTTATATTTAAGTAACGTTGGGATGTAATCAGGATGGTAGATGTTTATAAATTAGAAAAAGTGGGTTGATTTTGATATCATGTTATTTGATTAAGTAAATGTTGATGTTGAGAGATCCGTGGGATATTGGTTGATGAAATAGAAATAAAACCAACTGGATTGTAATATTGAACTATTTTGTTTTTTTAAATTTGCAGGAGGATAGTGATAAATATAAGGGGAGATGTTGTCGAATTTTCGTTAGACAAAAGGCATAAGTATAATTAAGTAAAAGCAGTTTAATAATGAATAGATATGAGATTAACTAACAGTGTACAGGAATGCACCTCGAGTAGGAAGTTTAATTTAAGAAAAAAAATTAAATTAGCCTTATTTTTCATGCTTCTGGGATGTCACAAATTAAGTGGTATCAGAGTGAAGGGTGCCTAGTACTGTCAGTGTCTATCAATTGGAAATAGATTACATCCCAAGTGTCTGTACTTGTCTGGTTTTGAATTAAATTTAACGGTTACAATTATAACCAAGTTTAATGTATACGTGTAGGTACATAAGAATTAAGATATGAAGGGAAAAATGAAGTCGTCCCCAGCGGCAGGCACAACCACCTCCACCACCTGCCCCACAGCTAGAGAGTCTTAACTCTTGAATTAATCGGTTGGAACAGGATTTGAGACAGGGGTTCGAGCAGATGGCAGCGCTATTTACGCAACATTTTGGGGCTAATGCCTCAGTAACCACACCTACCCCAACTCCTACACCTACACCACCACAGGATCCGCCCCTACCTCCTCTACAGACTGACCCAGTGCCACCCGTCACTCAGCCTCTAGCATAGACCAGGCCCGATGATAGAGATATGGGTCGATTCTAAGACTTTCTTTAGATGAATCCGCTAGCATTTAAAAGGGTGAAGGGTCCCGTAGAGGTAGAGGAGTGGTTGACAGAGATGGAGAAAATTTTTATTTCCTAGGGTGCACTGATGCAGAAAGGATCAATATGAGTGCTTATATGCTTAACGAACAAGCATGATATTGGTGGAGTACCACCCAGAGTATATTGATTGCCAATCATCTAGTGATCAACTGGGAAACTTTTCAAACAGCCTTCAGGACCCAATATATCCCTCGCGCTACCTAGAGGAAAATGCAAGCAGATTTTTTGAATTTAGTTTAGGGCAGTATGACAGTCGATGAATATGAGAACTGGTTCACCACTTTGTTGAGATATGATCCGAAGACTGTTAAGGATGAGGAACGTCGTACAGAGCGGTTTGTATATGGGCTGAGACTCATCATTCAAGATTGATTAATGGGTTTCTACATTACTGAGTTTAAAGATGCTTTGAGATGGGTACAAGAAGTCGAGAGGGGACTAGAGTTGATACAATCCCAATCTGAGTCCCGGGTGATAGTCAGGGATAAGAGTAAGAGACCTGCAGCTTCCCAAACAGACTTTAGGAGGGGTTTTTTTAAGAGATGGAAGATCGACGGACCTAGGGGAAGAGTTGATAGACTGAGGGTTCCTCCCATGGTTATGGAGACCCTTCAAGATGTCAAACAAGATAGTAAGATTTGTAGAGACTGTGGTCGGCTAGATGAAGGGAATTGTTTTAGAATGATACGAGGATGTTTCAGATGCTGGGACATGGGTCAGAGGGTGAAGGACTGCCCACAACCTCAGAGGCCACATCTCCAAGAGCTTCCTCGACAGCAGCCTCAGAGAGTGATTCCCCAAAGACAGGCCACAACTGCTGATAAGGGTAAAAAGCCTTTCATAGATGGGCGTGTATTTGCTATGGATAAGGAGACTGCAAA
This sequence comes from Firmiana major, assembly GCA_033439115.1. Lineage (NCBI taxonomy): Eukaryota > Viridiplantae > Streptophyta > Magnoliopsida > Malvales > Malvaceae > Firmiana > Firmiana major. The sequence goes on from JAVKOW010000026.1 coordinate 751,835, forward strand.
CACTTCGTCCGAGGCTATACGAGGTACACTTCTTATCTGTAATCATGAGGCTCATGTGTTGTTTAACCCAGGGTCCACGCATTCTTTTATTTCAGTACACTTTGCATGTAAACTGAATTTAGAGCCTGAACCCCTAGCTTATATTTTACACGTAAGTACACCTATGCGTGAGTCACAGAAGATTGATATGGAATGTAGAAAGTGTGAGATTAAGGTGGGAGATAAAGTAATTTTAGCAAATCTAGTTTTATTAAATATGCATGGTTTTGTTGTGATTCTAGTGATGGATTGGTTAGCTGCTAATCGCGTGAGTCTAGACTGCTACACTAAGACTGTAACTTTCTCCCTATCTGAAAAATTCAGTGTACGCTTGACTATTAAGGAATAAAATGTGTAAAGTGTTATGTAAGAAATTGTATGATTTGGTCATCATTCCTGAAATTACTAAATAAATTATTGATGTGAAGGTTACATCGCACTCATCTCTGATGTCAGTCGGGAACATCCGAGGATAGAGGACATACCGGTAGTATGTGAGCTTCCGGATGTGTTCCCAGATGAGTTACCGGCCTCATCACCAGAGAGAGAGCTGGAGTTCACTATCGATTTAGTGCCATATACCCAGTTGATAATTCTATTTTTAATAGAATTATTTGTGCTTAATTTCTTAATTAACTATTTAAATCCCCATATTATTTTATTAATTATCTCCTTTATTTAATTAAAATTTTTTAATGTGCAGATAAAATAAATTCGGATGAAACTCAGTCATTTCAATCAAAATTGGGCTGAAATTGGGCTAAAGGAGACTGGACCACTTCCAATTTACAGACCAAGTCACCAGTCGTCTGGACACGCATGATGCCAGGTGTCTGTATCTTATTCGCTCCGAAACGATAAGATCGACGGACACCAAGCCAACCTTCTGGAAGACACACGTCGGGCCACATCGCATAGCCAATTGGACAAAAAGACTGATGACGTGAAAATATCTACTCTACAGCAAATAAAATAAAGACAAGTGGCCAAACAATGCCAACTCATCTAGGATGAAAAATTACCATTGTACCCCTAAGTGTGTATATAAATAGAATATGATGGCAATTGAAAAAATCAAGTAGAAAGTAGGGTAAAGTAGTGTAGTTAGGGTAGAATAGGAGTAGTGTAGAGTAATTTATGAGTAGTTTTAATTTAGGGTAGTTTAAGTTTTTGAAGTTTTTATTTTAAGATTTCCGATTGTAGTTCTTTTTAGCCACCATTTTATTTTACTGTTCATGCAATCTTAATTTTATGAAAAGTTTCTTTTAATTTATAGTTTCTTAGTATTTTACATTAGCTAATGGCAATCCACTTCCAAGTATTTTTTTTCTTTTCTCGGTTTTGTTAAAGTCATTTCTTTTATTTTTCAGTTTTAAAGCATAGCTTATATTTCCAAGTTGTTAGCTCTCGGTTTGTCCATCCTTAAGATTCACTGTCTGTGTTCTTCATTGATCATTTGGTTAAATTGTTTTCCTCTATCACTGTCCTTCTTGATTCTGGTGCTTTGATGTGGTCTTGATGCCTAGCATTATTTCCATATCAATGGCAATGTGGAATCACGCCAGTAGGAACATAAATTAAAGCAACCCGATAGTCATTTTTTTATTCTCGGTTCCTGCAAATTTATTTTGTATTTGGTTAATCCTGCATTTATCATATGCTGAGCTTAAGCATTTTGTCCAATATTGCTCTAAGGCTGATTTGGAATAGTGAATGGAAGCTAAGTGACCAGTAGTTTGCCTCGGGGTAGAACCAAAGCATCATGTGCAGCAGCCGAGACCGAGAACTACATAGCTTCTCTATTCTCCCCTGTTTTCCCACCAATTTACTGTTCATTTTCTGTATTTTGTTTTAGCTTTCAGTTTCAGTCCCCTTAAGCTGTTATTCTTCATTTAGTAAAGTGCATATTACATATTTTCTTTGCTATTGTTTTCTTTTGTTCCCAGGATAACATTGTTGAGAATTACAGGAAAATCGCATGTGCATGTTCGGCAGGAGTAAGGTGACTTGTGGTTGCTGCACCTAACTTTGCTGGACATCAAATTACTTGGGTTTGCACAGCATGAGCAGTTGCTAAACAAGGGAAACTCAGAATAGCTGAAACAGGTGGGAGATATCGAGAGCAGTTGCAACACGTAAAGCAGAGGACAAGATAGAGAGCAAAGCTGGATCACCTAGAGCAAGCCCTGAATGTGGGTGATGCTCGGTAGGGATATGCTGGGTAAGCTGAGAGCAGACTGACAATAGCCAGTGCAGAGGTCGCGGATGTGTAGCAGGACAGCAACTGGGCAGAGCCGAGGATAGCACTGCCTGAAGACAAATTTTGTTGAAGAAATGAGTACAGTGCAGTTATCGGGACCACTTGGTTGCTGATTTGTTCTAAGGCCATGTTTGGCCACATTACTTCTTTTTGAATTTTATACTTAGTGCATTTATATATTTTTTATTGCTTTAAGAAGTTGATAATTTAGGTTAGTTGTTCGTTGATAATTGTAGGTTTAAATTAGTACTTTAATTTGTTAAGATATTTTTTTTTTAGTTTTACTTTTAGTTAATGGTTAATTTTATATAATATAGGATTTAATTTTAGTTTTGTCTTTATGAGTTACATTTAGGATGCACTAGTTAGATTTATTGTTAAGTTAGTAATTAGATATAGTTAGGATTAGTTTAGTGTTAATATTTTAGACTTTTAGATTTGTAGTTAATTTCATAATTTTTCTAGGATTTTATTTCATTAAATCTTAAGTTAGCTTAATTTGCATTTTGATTAAGTAGTTTAATTGCATTTTAGGTTTGTTCAATTTTAGCTTAATTAATTTTGTTTCTTTATTTTAGCATTTTATTTTGATAGCGTTAATGAATTTTTAGTTGTTTTAATTATTTTTGTAGGTTATTGCTTTTAATTGCTCGGAGCTTTATAAGTAACTTTTAGTTCAGTTTTATTATTTAGTTTATAGCTTTTATTTAGTTTATAGCTTTCATTATTTTCAGTACTTTTAATTTCAGACTTAGTAGATCACCCATCATAAAAAAAATTCATAATTTGCTAGGATATACTTAGGGTAAGACTAACCGGTAGTTAATTAGGCTAATCAAATTCTCTATGGGACGAAAATTCGGGACTCAAATCTCATTATTACTTGTACGACACGTGCACTTGTAGACAATACGTCTAGTTCGTATCAAGTTTTTGGTGTCGTTGCGAGGGAAGTCTTAATTAGCCATTAATTAATATCGCTGAAATTATGCTTAGGTGTAATTCTAGCTTGTAAATATTTAGGTTGTAAATATTTAGATGTTTAATCAAGATTAGTTAATTTACTCTATCATAAAAAATTAAGAAAAATTAAAAATTTAAAAACTTAAAAAAATTTCTAAGGACTTTTTGATGATTGCATGCGTAGAGCCAAGAGTTATGATTGCTTTCCTTTAGATCCTGAAATTGAAAGAACCCTTAGGAAAATTCGAAAGGATTCTAGGAAATTATTAGCTCCGCTGCAAAGCACTATGGCAAAAAATAGAAAAATTAGGACTGTTGGAGATTATGCAATGCCGACTATTGGAGGATATTATACCGGCATTAGGCCACCAGCTATCCCTGTAAACAATTTTAAAATTAATCCTTCCATCCTCCAGATGATCCAGACTTCTTTGCAGTTCAGTGGGCTTCCGCATGACGACCTACATGCTCACCTTGTGCAATTCTTGGACCTGTAACACCTTCAAGCACAATGGATTATCTGATGATGCGCATAGGCTTACATTATTCCCCTTCTCGCTTAGGGATAGGGCGCGACATTGGTTAACCTCCTTGCCTCCAGGATCCATTTCTACTTGGGACGAGTTAGCCCATCAATTTCTAGCTAAGTTTTTCCCTCCCTCTAAAATAGCCAGACTCCATAGTGACATATCTTCTTTTGCCCAGTTCGATTCTGAATCTCTTTACGAAGCTTGGGAAATATATAAGGAGCTTCTTAGGAAGTGCCCTCATCATGGCCTACCTTTGTGGCTGCAAGTCCATACCTTCTACAATGGACTTACAAGCCAAAATAGAACCATTGTTGACGCTGCTACGGGTGGAGCGCTAATGTGTAAAACAGAGAAGGAAGTTTACAAGTTGTTAGACAAGATGGCTACTAACAACTACTAATGGTCTTCGGAGAGGCAATTACCTAAGAAGTCGGCGGGTATTTATGAGCTCGATACGCTGTCTACCTTGACCTCTCAAATAGCGAACCTTACGAAAAAGGTAGAGTCGCTCAGTACCCAGCATAATCCTTCCAATAGTTCTAATCATGTTTATTCTGTCCAAAGTCCTTTTCTTTCCTGTGAGCTGTGTAGTGGTACACACTCTGTAGATAGGTGTTTGCTTAACTTAGAATCGGTTCAGTACGTTTGACATGCCCAAAGGGTATTATCCGCAAGTGCACGGGTCGTACAAGTAATAATGGGATTTGAGTCCCGAGTTATCGTCCCTCTGAGAAGTTGACTAGCCTAATTAAGTACCGATTAATCTTACCCTAAGTATATCCTAGCAAATTATGAAATTAAAAGTGGGTGATCAATTAAGGCTAAAAATAAAAGTACTGAAAATAATAACACTAAAAAATAAAGAAAATAAAACTGAATTAAGATTTGCTTACTGAACTCCGAGTAATTAAAGTAACTACCTACAAAAGAAATTAAAACAGTGAAAATGAATTAACGCAATTAAAATAAAATGCAAATATGAAATTAAAGCAATAAAACTAATTAAACTAAAATTAAACAAGCTTAAAATAAAATGTGCATGTAATTAAACTAACTAAGAAAATGCACTTTAAACTAACTTAAAGTCTAATGAAAATAAATTTACCCTTAATTTAATTCTATATGAACACTTAATTAACTATCAACCTAATTAAAACTAAGTTCTAAACTATTAAACAAGACTACTAATCATGCAATTTAATCAAAGACTCTAAACTAAGCTAACAAATTAAATAGGAATTAAACTAAACTAACAATGCATGAAAATGAGTTAATTAACTGTTATGCACTAGCCAAACAACCCTTAACAATTTAAACCAGCCAATTATCCCTCCCTTTACTGTTCACATCTTCACCAAATTTGCATTTCCAGGAGATGGCCTCGGTCTGTCCAAGCTTGTCCATTGCATGCTCTCGGGTGTGTCCTGTCCATGCCTCTCGGTTCAGTTGTTCAGCTCCATGTCAAGTGCTGCTACTAGCCCTGTCGTCCTTTCGTGTCCTGTTGTCAAACCGTGCTCTGTACTGACATCCCGAATGCTATGTTCTTCAATTCCAGATGTTGCAACTACTGTTCAGATTCGGGTACTGCTCTCGTCCTGCCTAGTGGTGCTATATGTGCTCCTTGTTTTGCTCCAGTCTGCTGTAACTGGTTCTGCTACTGCCTTGCTTCAGGTGCTACCTCAACTGCCCGATCATACATTGAACTGCTAACCCAATTGCTCAGTATTTCATTTCCTGGTGCAGTGAATGTTTACTGCTACACCAAGCTGTTCCAATCCTTGCTCCACGTCTTGGTTTACCCAGCTCACTATATGTACTCAGCCTACCCAGTTGGCATATATATTTTCACAGTACATAATATGTAGCTAACGTGAAACTGCTATCAACTCTCTGCCCCGGTGCTGTTTTCCATCGTTTTCTCAGAACCATCCTCGGTATGCTACTGCAAAGTAGAAGTTAAAACACAAAAAGCAATGATTAACAATGAGGTCTAAAGCAATAACTACAAACTAAAAATATAAAACTAGATTAAAACCAAGTTAAGAAAAATAAAGATGAAATAGTGTAAATATTCTAAAACAGAGGAGAACAGAGGAGGAAAACACTGGCTCTCAGTTTTGGCTATGACGCTTGGATGCTGTCCCAACTAGTTGCTGCCTCTTCTGATATTCATTGAGATCACTGCTACCATGAAAATTAAACAGAGGCTGGAGAAGGTTTTAACACAACAGCCGAATCCCAATGGTCTCGGTTTCTTTCAGTAGCCACGGTTTTAGTTATTTCTCCACCAAACCGATATTGTTCTACCCTTCTATTATTACCAATCGATGCACAGAATTATCCCAACATACTAGATCGGCAATAATGAATCAAACATCATAATCAGCATTGATGATTAAAATTTTGCAAATACTTTAGACTATAACCGAAAGGGGATTAAAACATAGAGCAAAAACAAGATGATGACGATTGAAGCAAACTGAAATGATTAACAAATATTTCTAGGCAATGATACTGATAAACTAAAAACAAGAATTCTTCATAATAAACTGAATTGAATGAAACAGTAGCTATGGAGAAAAGAAACTGGAAGCTAGAAAAAAATTACTGTGCGGCCGAATCATCCAAAACAAGGAAAAAAAAACTTTTTAAGTTAACCTAAAAAATAAAACTATTCTACCCTAAATTACTCCTATTATAACCTAGGCTGCCCTCTTTTCAATTGCTATCATATTCTATTTATACACAAACTTAGGGGTACAATTGTAATATTTTCATCCTAGATGAGTTGAGATTGTTTTCTCTTCACACCATTGGCTCCTTGAAAAATAATATTTCCATGTCATCTGTCTTTTTATCCAATTGGATGTGCTAGGCTCGTGTTGTCTGCGTGGTCCAATCTCGATTTTAGCCCAATTTCGATCCATTTTCTACCGAAATATTCAAAATTCATCTGAATTTAATTTATCTGCAAACATGAGAATTTTAATTAAATAAAGGGGATAATTAACAAAATAAATTGGGGATTTAAATAATTAATTAGAAAATTAAGTACAAATAATTCTGAAAATATAGAATTATCACACCCCTAAACTTGAGCTTTTGCTTGTCCTCAAGCAAAACAAAATAATTGTAGAAATGACAAGTACTAAACACAATAATTTCTCTAATATTATCCTCAAAGAAAAAGTACAGATTATGAATCAAAGAATCACAAATATAGTCCAACACTCAGAATCATTCAATCATAAGTCTTAACCCAAATTGGATCCCTCGTGTGTGTGTGAAAATGTCAAAGTCACTTCACAGTACATTATCCGTATTAGATTATGCAAACACAGTGAATGCAAAGTCAATGACATGTGATCATTCCCATAAGTTTGCTTTTCACTTCTCTCTCCACTAATGTAGTCACACTTAACTAAAAATCAATAGGACTTCATTAAGCTTGTAATGTAAGGCAGGGGCTAAGGTATGATAAAGTCGATTTAGGTTTAATTACCCCTTAACATGCATTACTTCTAGGATCTTTAATGTAAGAGCTAAATTATTTCCCCCAAACTTATTTATTTCACTAAACATTTTTTTCTATTTTTTAGTATTTTTCTTCTTTCTTCTTTCTTCTTTTTCTTTTTCTTTCATTTTCTTTTCATTTTTTTTTGAATTTTCACTATCACCAGATACCCATATGTACAAAGCTCAAAATATATCCCAATGACTTTCATGCTTTCGGGGTAAGGGATAGGAACAAAGTATTTAAGCTAAGGAAAATTATAAGCATGTGTATTTACAGAGAAAGGCTTGTTTGGCCCAGATGGGTGACTAGGGATAAAGTATGTACAAGGATGGCTCGAAAGGCTCAAACGATCCAAAGATGGCCTAAATCATCTCCCTAATTAAGTGTGATCTAATATTTCACCTCGAGATTAGATCAAACAGATTCTAGAATATGATACACAAAATCAACTAAACACATGCAATCCTAGGTCCACATAAGCTTTCTCTAAATAGATATACAGATTCATGACATGACATGTGCATAAGATGAGGCAATCATAATCAGAATCAAGACAAATTCAAGAACTCAACTTTATGCTTTTCCTATAATCTTGCTTCTCAGTCAATCAAAATCATACTTAATCATGGGGTCATATCATTGGAATATGGGAAAATTACATGCTAAGCACTAAATCATCCCAAAATCAAATAGTTTAAGCTCAGATTTTCGAAAAAATTTTGAAAAATTTTCAATTTTGCCCAAATTTTTGAAAAATGCTCAAGTGATATCCCCTCCCCCAAACCTGAAGTGCACAGTATCCTCAGTGTGCAGATAATATAAGAATTTAAGCTCAATAACATAGTACTCCCCTATCTGATGTTGATGAACAACTGAAACTTTTATTGAAAGCGTAAAACTTAGAAAATAAACTTGAAAAATAAACAAAGAAAGAAATAATAGAAAAGAAAAAGAAAAATAAAAAGAACTATATACAAAGTGAAAAGAAAAAACACAACCACTTCAAATGCAGTTGAAGAAAACAACACTCAGCAGCAATGCAAAGAGTAGGAGGATCATCCAGAATGGTGACAGAATATTAACAGTTAAATCCTCCTGAGCTCTATCTACTTCCTTCTTTCTCTCAGATTTCCTATGCTCACACATTTTATCTTCCTTAACCTCCATCTTAAAACACTCTTGAGAGATATCAGGGAGCTTCAAAGGTTGGAAAACATTAAATGTCACCTCCTGATCTAAGACTCTCATGGTTAATTCTCCTTTTTGTACGTCAATTAATGTCCTACCAGTAGCTAGCAAAAGTCTGCCTAGAATAATGGAGACTTCCCTGTCTTCCTCCATATCTAACACGATAAAATATGCAGGGAAAATAAACTTGTCCACCTTAACTAGAACGTCCTCAATGATCCCCTTCGGATATTTAATGGATCTATCAGCTAATTGAAGGGTTACTATGGTGGGTTTTGCATCTCCTATTCCTAGCTTCTGGTATATGGACCAAGGCATAAGGTTTATACTAGCTCCTAGATCACAAAGGGCTCTGCCAAAGAACTGATCTCCTATGGTGCAAGGTATGGTAAAACTACCTGGATCTTTGAGCTTGGGGGGTAATTTCCTCTGAATAATGGCACTACACTCCTCAGTCAAGGCCACTGTCTTATAATCCTCTAATCTTCTCTTCCTCAAGAGGATATCCTTCATGAACTTCACATAACTAGGCATTTGCTTTAAAGCATTCGCGAAAGGAATGTTAATGTGAAGCTTCTTAAAAACCTCAAGAAATTTAGCAAACTGTTGACCAAGCTTCTGGTTTTTGAACCTCTGAGGAAATGGTAATGGGGGTCTAACTGGAGGAAGTGTAGTGGTAACAAGTGTAACATCGGATGAAGAGGAAGGTTGTGAAGAAGAAGAAGGTAAAGATGAAGAAGCGCCTGACTTAGATTCCTTTGCAGCTTGATCCTGATGTTCCTGCTCTTTCTGAGCTGCTTCTTTGGGACTTATGAGTTCTTCAACTATGGGCTCAACATGATTGAAATTAACTTGTGGCTCCTCTAGCTCTTTGCTGCTCCTAAGGGTGATGGATTTAACATGTTCCTTACCCTCCCTTTACCTAACAGGATTAGCTTCAGTGTTACTGGAGAGGGTCCCTTGAGGATGTTGACTAAGAGCGTTTGCTATTTGTCTTACATGAACCTCTAAGTTCTTAAGCGAGGGCTTCTTCTCAGCTGCTGGTGCTGGTGTAAGTATATGCTGTGGCTGGATAGGTGGTGGTGATGGATGATGTGGGTATGGGTGATGAGAATGTGGATGAAATGGAAATTGCGGCTGTGGTGGTACCTGAACTGGTGGAGCTTGAAAACCAGGGAGTCCTACAGGTCTAAAGCTAGAAGTTTGCCCTTGGTTTTGGCTCAAAGAGAAGTTAGGATGGTTCCTCCACCCTAGATTATAGGTGTTTGAAAAAGGGTTGTTCTGTTACGTTTGAGAAGGGGCAACATACTGAACCGATTCTAAGTTGAGCAGACACCTATCTACAGAGTGGGTACCACTACATAGCTCGCAGGAAAGGAAAGGACTTTAGACAGAATACACAGGGTTAGGACTAGTGGGAGGATTACATTGGGTACTAAGCGACTCTACCTTCTTCGTAAGGTTAACGATTTGAGAGGTCAAGGTAGATAGTGTATCGAGCTTATAAATACCCATCGACTTCTTTGGCAATTGCCTCTCCGAGGACCATAAATATTTGTTAGCCACCATCTTGTCTAACAACGTCAACAATGGTCCTATTCTGGCTTGTAAGTCCGTTGTAGAAGGTCTGGACTTGCAGCCACAAAGGTAGGCCATGGTGAGGACACTTTCTAAGAAGCTCCTTATATCGTTCCCATGCTTCGTAAAGAGTTTTCGAATCAAATTAGGCAAAGGAAGATATGTTACTATGGAGTTGGGCCATTTTAGAGGGAGGGAAAAACTTAGATAGAAATTGATGGGCTAACTCATCCCATGTAGAAATGGATCCTGGAGGCAGGGAGGTCAACCAGTGTCTCACCCTATCCCTAAGTGAGAAAGGGAATAATCTAAGCCTAAGTGCATCATCAAATAATCCATTATGTTTGAACGTGTTGCACAAGTCCAGGAATTGCTTAAGGTGAGCATGTGGGTCATCGTGTGGAAGTCCACTGAACTGTAAAGAAGTCTGAATCATTTGGAGGATTGCGGGCTTAATTTCAAAGTTATTTGTAGGGACAGCTGGTGGCCTAATGTCGGAATAATATCTTCCAATCGTCGGCATTGCATAATCTCCAACAGTTCTAATTTCCCTATTTTCTGTCATTGTGTTTTGCAGCGGAGCTATAAATTTCCTAGAGTCCTTTCGAATTTTTCTAAGAGTACGTTCAATTTCAGGATCTAGAGGAAAGCAATCAAAACTCTTGGCTCTAAGCATGCAAACATCAGAAAGTCCTTAGAAATTTTTTTTTTTGAATTTTTAAATTTTTGATTTTTTTTAATTAACTAATCTAGATTAAACTTCTAAATATTAACAACCTAAATATTTACAAGCTAGAATTACACCTAAGCATAATTTCACCGATATTAATTAACGACTAATTAAAACTTCCCCGACAACGGCGCCAAAAACTTGACACGCCCTAAAGGTATTGTCCGCAAGTGCACGGTCGTACAAGTAATAATGGGATTTGAGTCCCGAGTTATCATCCCTCAGAGAAGTTGGTCAGTCTAATTAATTACCGGTTAATCTTACCCTATGGTATATCCTAGCAAATTGTGAGATTAAGGTGGTGATCTACTAAGACTAAGTCAAAGTACTGAAAATAATAAACATTAAGAAATAAGAAAATAAAACTGAACTAAAATTTGCTTACCGAACTCCGAGCAATAATAAAAAAAAAACTACAAAAGAAATTAAAACAGTTAAAACTAATTAAACTAATCTTTAAACAAACATAAAATAAAAAATGCATGAATTTAAACTAATGAAAATTGCAAAGTAAACTAATCCTAAAATGCATGAAACATAATTGATCTAAATTAACTCTAAATGCAACTAAACTAAAATCCTAAAACATTTAATATAAAATTAACTACTAACTAAAATTAACACTACAATTTAACATGCAAAAATGATAAAACTAATCTACCATTATAATTAACTAAACTAACTAACTAACAACTAACAAATGCATGAAAACACTAATGATGCATTAAACTAAAAGATGACTAAATTGAACTATGGCCAAACATGGCCTTAACAATTTAAACCAGCCCCATGTCTCTCCAAATACTGTTCATGCTTCAATTTGCATTTCTTTTCCAGGTGCTTCAGTTCCAGGTGCTTGCTTCATTCTTCTGTTATTCATGCTAAAGCTCCCATCAGCACACATTCCCCGTACCGTGCCTTCAGCCACAGCTTTATGCAAGTACCGGCAACAGAATATGTACGCAGCTGCATCAGGGCATTGGGGGTTCACTTATGATCATGAAGCAGACTGGGGTGCGCCAGAGAATCACCAGCAGCCGAGAACAGCAACCACCTACACGAACATCCAGCACAACTAGACCTCTGTCCTGCTCACACAGCAAACAAAATGTCACCAGTTGCTGCTGCACTTAGTGAACTTTCTTGCGCTGTTTGCTTCAGTAACGCTGAACTGCTCGTCTCCAAGCACCAGCAACCACGCAGCACATCGAGGTAGTCAGGAAGCCCCTAGTCATGCCCTTTGCGTTGATTAAAAACAACAAAAGAAAATGAATTGCAGTAATAAATAGTAACATAAACAAGAAACAGAGCCGAACAGAGACATGAATTTTAAGAATTATTAACACCATGGATAACTATAAAATGCTAAAGGAGATAAACTCAAAAAACACATGAAGCAGGAAACAACAACAGAAAGAAACTCAGATGGGCTTGGTCCCCTTGCCACCAGCGTCGTTCCTGTCAATGGAACCAGCAGCAGTCCTGCCTCGTTCAATTCATCACGCCAACAACTTCAGTTTTACTGCTCTGCTTAACTGCTTCATTCCTGATCTTCTTTCTCCACACGAACCAAAGGACGATCGCCAGCAAATCACATCATGCCTCAGCAGTACAATTCAATCTCCTCAACAACCTTGCCATAACGCATCTTGTCACCACTTAAAAGGACTTGGAAACTGAATGCATCAGAAACTGATCGTGAGAACAAGTAGCAACAAGGTGCAGAAATAAAATAGAAAAAACATAAAATGAAACTGCAGGAATTATAATGGCAAAAATTGAACCCGATCAGTGAAGGAAACCATAAGTTAAAGAAGAGGCTAAAATGCAAAAAGCGGATATAGAACACTGAAAACAGAAAAGAGATTGCTACTGGTCACTCGGCCTCCATTCACCATCCCGAATAAGTCTTGTAGCAACCTCGGACAGAACTTTTAAGCCCACCAGCTGATAAATGTAAAATCAATGCAATATAAATTTGCAGGAAACGAAAGTGAAACAATGCAACGAGTTGAACATCAAAGCTGTTGTCACCAGCCCCTCACACCCAAATAAAAAATAAAAACCATGGAAATCAAACAGCTAAAATAAACCGAAAAAGGAAAAGGAAATAAAGCTTTATAAAATTGGAAATTAACATGAACAATATCTAAAAATTGAAAACAATGTTTTTGATGACCGAAAGGTTAAAGAAAAAGAAGCTAAAAAAAAAACTCTCTAAAACTTTCTACCCTAAATTACTCCTATTCTAACCTAGGCTCCCTTTTTCAATTGACATCTTTTTCTATTTATACACACACTTAGGGGTACAATTGTAATATTTTTATCCTAGATGAGTTGACATTGTTTGGCCACTTATCTTCACACCATTAGCTCCTTGAAAAATAAAATTTCCATGTCATCTGTCTTTTTGTCCAATTGGATGTACTAGGCTTGTGTTGTCCGCGTGGTCCAATCTTGATTTTAGCCCAATTTCGGTCCATTTTCTACCGAAATATTCAAAATTCATCTGGATTTAATTTATCTGCAAACATGAGAATTTTAATTAAATAAAGGGGATAATTAACAAAATAAATTGGGGATTTAAATAATTAATTAGGAAATTAAGCACAAATAATTCTAAAAATATAGAATTATCATCGTTGCCCCATCTCAGAAGCAACAGAACAACCCCTTTTCAAACACCTACAACCCAGGGTGGAGGAACCATCCTAACTTTTCTTGGAGCCAAAACCAAAGGTAATCTTCTTATTCTAGACCTGTAGGACCCCCTAATTTTCAAGCTCCACCGATTCATGTACCACTACACCCGTAATTTCCATATCATCCACCTCATCAACCACCCCCACAACAATTTCAACATCATCCACCACTACCACCACTACCACTTATGCAGCCCCAACTTTACCATGCACCAGCAGGTGAGAAGAAGCCCTCGCTTGAGGAAATGTTCATGACTATCCTGCAAAATCAAGCTGCCTCAATTAAGAAATTAGAAGTTCAGGTTAGATAAATAGCTAGCGCTCTTAGCCAGCGTCCACAAGGGACCCTCCCCAGTAATACTGAAGTTGACCCTGTTAGACAAAGGGAGGGTAAAGAACATGTGAAATCCATCGCCCTTAGGAGTGGCAGAGAGCTGGATGATCCATAAGTTAAGTCCAGCCCTGAACAACATATAGTTGAAGAATCTTTAAGTTCTAACGAAGCAGCTCAAAAAGAGCAGGAACATCAAGATCGGGCTGCAAAGGAAACAAAGTTAGGCACTTCTTCATCTTTACCTTCTTCTTCTTCTTCACAACCTTCCTCGTCCTCTGATGCTACACATATTACCACTACATCCCTTCCAGTTAGACCACCAGTACCTTTTCCTCAGAGGTTTCAAAACCAAAAGCTTGATCAACATTTCGCTAAATTTCTTGAGGTTTTTAAGAAACTTCACATCAACATTCCTTTCCCAGATGCCTTAGAGCAAATGCCAAGTTATGTGAAGTTCCTGAAGGATATTCTCTCAAGGAAGAGAAGATTGAAAGATTATGAGACGATGGCCTTAATTGAGGAATGTAGTACAATTATCCAGAGGAAATTAACCCCCAAGCTCAAGGATCTTGGGAGTTTTACCATACCCTACACTATTGGAAATCTTTTCTTTGGTAAAGCCCTGTGTGATCTAGGAGCTAGTATAAATCTGATGCCTTGGTCAATCTACCAAAAGTTAGGAATAGGGGATGTCAAGCATACCACAGTGACCCTTCAGTTAGCTGATCAATCCATTAAAAATCCGAAGGGGGTCATTGAGGATGTGTTAGTAAAGGTGGAAAAATTTATTTTCCTTACAGATTTTATTGTATTAGACATGGACGAAGACAGGGAAGTCCCCATTATACTAGGCAGACCTTTCCTAACGACTGGTAGAACATTGATTGATGTATAAAAGGGGGAATTAACTATGAGATTCCTAAATCAGGAGGTGACATTTCATGTTTTCAAACCTTTAAAGCTCCCCGATGACTCTCGAGAGTGTTTTAAGATGGATGTTGAGGAGGATATAAGGCTTGAGCACAAGAAATCTGAGAGAATGAGGGAAGTAGGTAGAGCAAAGGAGGAGTTAACTGTCAACATTCTATCACCACTCTGGCTGATCCTCCTACTCTTCGCCCTGCTGCTGAGTGTTGTGTTCTTTAGCTGCATTTGAAGTGGCTGTGTTTTTCTATTTTTACTTTTTGTATAGTTCTTTTCTTTTCTACTGTTTCTTTCCTTGTTTATTTTGTAGATTTTTTTCTAGTTTTATGTTTTCAATGAAGCTTCCATTGTTCGTCATCATCATCAGAAAAGGGAGTACTTTGTTCTTGAACTTCAATTCTTATATTATCTGCACACTAAGGACACTGTGCACTTTAAGTTTGGGGGAGGGGATATCACTTGAGCATTTTTCAAAAACTTTGGGCGAAATTGAAATTTTTTTCAAAAATCTGAGCTTAAATTGTTTAATTGTGGGATGATTTAGTGCTTAGCATGTAGTTTTCCCATATTCTGATGATATGACCCCATGATTAAGTCTGAATTTGATTGACTGAGAAACATGATTATAGGAAAAGCATGAAGTTGAGTTCTTGAATTTGTATTAATTCTGATTGTGATTTCCTCATTTTATACACATGTCATGTCATGAATCTGTATATTTATTTAGAGAAAGCTTATATGGACCTAGGATTGCATTTGTTCAGTTGATTTTGTGTATCATATTCTAGAATTTGTTTGATCTAATATCGAGGCGAAATATTAGATCACACTTAATTAGGGAGATGATTTAGGCCATCTTTAGATCGTTTGAGCCTTTTTAGCCATCCTTGTACATATTTTACCCATAGTCACCCATCTGGGCCAAATAAGTTTTTCTCTATAAATACACCTGCATAATTTTCCTTAGCTTAAACACTATTTTCCTATCCCTTACCCCGTAGGTTAAACACTATTTTCCTATCCCTTACCCCGAAAGCATGAAAAGTCATTGGGATATATTGTGAGCTTTGTACATATGGGTATCTGGTGATAGTAAAAATTCAAAAAAAAAAAAAGAAAGAAAAGAAAAAATGAAAGAAAAAAAAACAAAAAGAAGAAAGATGAATAATGCAAAAATAGAATAGTGAAATAAATAAGTTTGGGGGAAATAATAAGCGCTCTTACATTAAAGATCCTAGAAGTAATGCATGTTAAAGGGTAATTAAACCTAAATCGACTTTATCATACCTTAGCCCCAGCCTTACATTACAAGCTTAATGAAGTCCTATTGATCTTTGATTAAGTGTGACTACATTAGTGGAGAGATAAGTGAAGAGAAAACTTGTGGGAATGATCACATGTCATTGACTTTGCATTCACTGTGTTTGCATAATCTGATCCAGGTAATGTACTGTAAAGTGGCATTGACATTTTTCATACACAGACGAGGGATCCAATTTGGGTTAGGACTTATGATTGAATGATTCTGAATGTTGGACTTGTAATTGTGAATCTTTGAGATCATAGTTTGTACTTTTTCTTTGAGGATAATATTGGGGAAATTATTATGTTTAGTACTTGTCATTCTTACATTTGTTTTGTTTTGCTTGAGGACAAGCAAAAGCTCAAGTTTGGGGGTGTGATAATTCTATTTTTAATAGAATTATTTGTGCTTAATTTCTTAATTAATTATTTAAATCATCATATTATTTTATTAATTATCCCCTTTATTTAATTAAAATTCTTTAATGTGCAGATAAAATAAATTTGGATGAAACTCAGTCATTTCAGTTAAAATTGGGTTGAAATCGGGCTAAAGGAGACAAGACCACTTCTAATTTACAGATCGAGTCACCAGTCGTCTGGACACGCGTGATGCCAGGTGTCCGTATTTTATTTACTCCAAAACGATAAGATCAACGGACACCGTGGCAACCTTCTGGAAGACACACGTCGGGCCACATCGCACAGCCAATTGGACAAAAAAGACTGATGACGTGGAAATATCTACTCTACAGAAAATAAAATGAAGACAAGTGGCCAAACAATGCCAACTCATATAGGATGAAAAATTACCATTGTACCCCTAAGTGTGTATATAAATGGAATATGATGGCAATTGAAAAAATCAAGTAAAAAGTAAGGTAAAGTAGTGTAGTTAGGGTAGAATACGAGTAGTGTAGAGTAATTTATGAGTAGTTTTAATTTAGGGTAGTTTAAGGTTTTGAAGTTTTTATTTTAAGATTTCTGATTGTAGTTCTTTTTAGCCACCATTTTATTTTACTGTTCATGCAATCTTAATTTATGAAAAGTTTGTTTTAATTTCTACTTTCTTAGTATTTTACATTAGCTAATGGCAATCCAATTCCAAGTATTTTTTTTTTGTTTTCTCGGTTTTGTTAAAGTCATTTCTTTTATTTTTCAGTTTTAAAGCATAGCTTACATTTCCAAGTTGTTAGCTCTCGGTTTATCCTTCCTTAAGATTCACTGTCTGTGTTTTTTATTGTTAATTTGGTTAAATTGTTTTCCTCCATCACTGTCTTTCATGATTCTAGTGCTTTGATGTGTTCTTGATGCCTAGCATTATTTCTATATCAATGGCAATGTGGAATCACGGCAGTAGGAGCATAAATTGAAGCAACCTGATAGTCATTTTTTTTATTCTCGATTCCTGCAAATTTATTTTGTATTTGGTTAATCCTGCATTTATCATATGCTGAGCTTAAACATTCTGTCTGAGATTGCTCTAAGGCTGATTTGGAATAGTGAATGGAAGCTGAGTGACCAGTTGTTTGCCTCGAGGTAAAACCAAAGCATCATGTGCAGCAGCTGAGATCGAGAACCATATTACTTCTCTGTTCTCCCCTGTTTTCCCACCCATTTATTGTTCATTTTCTATATTTTGTTTTAGCTTTTAGTTTCAGTCCTCTTAAGCTGTTATTCTTCATTTACTAAAGTGCATATTACATATTTTCCTTGCTAATGTTTTCTTTTGTTCCAAGGTTAGCATTGCTGAGAATTGCAAGAAAATCGCATGTACATGTTCGGCGAGAGTAAGGTGACCTATGGTTGCTGCACCTAACTTTGCTGGACATCAAATTACCTGGGTTTGCACAGCATGAGCTGTTGCTAAACAAGGGAAACTCAGAATAGCTGAAGCAAGTGGGAGATACTGAGAGCAATTGCAGCACCTGGAGCAGAGGACAAGACCGAGAGCAAAGCTGGATCACCTAGAGCAGGCCCTGAATGTGGGTGATGCTCGATAGGGATATGCTGAGCAACCTGAGAGTAGACTGACAGTAGCTAGTGCAGAGGTCGCGGACGTGTAGCAGGATAGCAGCTGGGGAGAGCCGAGGACAGTACTGCCTAAAGACAAATTTTGTTGAAGAAATGAGTACAGTGCAGTTATCGGGGCCACTTGGTTCCTGATTTGTTCTAAGGCCATGTTTAGCCACATTACTTCTTTTTGAATTTTATACTTAGTGCATTTATATTATTTTTATTGCTTTAAGAAGTTGATAATTTAGGTTAGTTGTTCATTGATAATTGTAGGTTTAAATTAGTACTTTAATTTGTTAAGATAATTTTTTTAGTTTTACTTTTAGTTAATGGTTAATTTTATATAATATAGGATTTAATTTTAGTTTAGTCTTTATGAGTTACATTTAGGATGCACTAGTTATATTTTATTGTTAACTTAGTAATTAGATATAGTTAGGATTAGTTTAGAGTTAATATTTTAGACTTTTAGATTTGTAGTTAATTTCATAATTTTTCTAGGATTTTATTTCATTAAATCTTAAGTTAGCTTAATTTGCATTTTGATTAAGTAGTTTAATTGCATTTTAGGTTTGTTCAATTTTAGCTTAATTAATTTTGTTTCTTTATTTTAGCATTTTATTTTGATTGTGTTAATGAATTTTTAATTTTTTTAATTATTTTTGTAGGTTATTGCTTTTAATTGCTCGGAGCTTTGTAAGTAACTTTTAGCTCGGTTTTATTATTTAGTTTATAGTTTTTATTATTCTATTGTTTTCCAGTAATTTTAATTAGCCTAGTAGATCACCCATCATAAAAAATTCATAATTTGCTAGGATATACTTAGGGTAAGACTAACCGGTAGTTAATTAGGCTAATCAACTTCTCTGTGGGATGATAATTCGAGACTCAAATCTCATTATTACTTGTACGACTCATGCACTTGCAGACAATACGTCTAGGTTGTATCAAGTTTTTGGCGTCGTTGTCGGGGATTTACTTGGCATGGTTAAACAAGTAGGTCTCTAAACCTCCCTATAGGATGGCATTGGTTAAACTGGAAGAGTTAAAGAAACAGTTGCAAGAACTGCTTGATCAAGGTTTCATTAGACCGAGTGTGTCATCGTGAGGAGCTCTGGTTTTGTTTATGAGGAAAAATGATGGTAGTCTCAGATTGTGCATAGATTATAGATTATTGAACAAAGCTACGGTGAAGAACAAATTGTAACAACCCTTGACCCTTGAAAATTGGGAGATTTTTTTTTTTAACTTAATTTACCCACTTATTCCCTTATTCACTTAGGTTGTATTCCTATTTAGTGTCGATTCATTTTCCTACTTCTTTATCTAGAATTATATTTAAATTCCATATTTTGACTTACATGGCCGATAGAAATTTCGGCAGCATAACGGCTTATATATAAGCCTACCCACCTGCAAATCAATTGTTTTAACAATCCTAGATATCCACAACTACCAAACATACTTTCCAAATCCACATTTACAACCCAATACATCCATTTCGATTCAATACCAATCCTCTTAAAACATAATCCCAAAAGTAATATCCTTTACATTGTTTTCCTTACAAATTACATCCCAACAAAATATTTTTAATATATGTCTGTGCATACAAATGTGTCTGGTAAAGGAATGTAATTGTATACCTTTTCTGTGTGTACAAAAAGTAGCCTAGGGTAGCTCTTTCCCACCAGCCTACGTTGTGCACGCGGCAGGTAGCGCCTACGAATCACTGAATTAGTTTGAAAGGTAGAGGGGTGAGCTTTCGGGAAAAAGCTCAGTAAGATAATGCATTTAAAATGGTCTTAGTGATTCAAATATGTAGAAAAAAAACATAATAATACGTACAATGACAACTCTCTGAAACTAATATAAAGGGCCCTCGAAGTCAAGAAAATCAGAAACATCATAATTCAAAGCGTAAATCTTTAAGTACTTGAACTTAACAGTCATCACATAACCTTTCGTATATTCAAAATTCCAAAAGCATAATTACATGTAAAATCACATGTCATAAAGTCAAATCTGAAAGCAGAGTTTAATTCAGATAGAGACTACGTTGGCCCATATGATTATCATGCATTTATAACAAAGTCATCCTCCGTAGAGGGAATTCAGAACCTATGGCCATGGTAGGGTTGTAGACGTGATCAAGGTCGTACAGCTTTCAGACACCCGAAGGTGGAATTCAGACACCACAAAGGCGAAGTTCAGACGCCATAAAGGTGAAGTTCAGACGCCACACAGGTGAAGTTCAGATGCCACAAAGGCGAGCATGATAAGCGTTAGCATATAACATAAGTGGCCCTTAGTCTCAAAACATACTATAGTTTTCATATATAAAAACATCGAAATACAATCATCTTATTCAAAAGATAATTTCAGAGGACATGCTCTTATTCAGAAGTCAAATTCAAAAATATGTAATCATTCAAAATACAAATTCAGAGAACATGTTCTTGTTCAGAAAACAAATCCAGAAACATGCTTTTATTTAGAAAAACCAATTTTAGAAATCACGTTCTTACTCAGAAAAACAGAAGCAGAAAACATGCTCGAAAATCATAATTTAGATCCTTGTAAGTTTTCCTAAATCAGGATTCAAAAAGTAAACTATTACCGTTCTAAATTACACCCTCTTACCTTGATCTATCAAAAATTTTGAGTTCGAGTGGTGATGCCTCCCAGTACCTCCTTTAATTCATTCTATGATTCTCCTACACCAAAATTGTATACCTCCTATTCATATGAATTGTCCGAATTGCGTTAAAATTGTAACCTATTCATCACTACTTCGTGTGTGCGTATAATCGTACATACCTAGGCCAACACGCGTGTTTATATATTTTTATTACTATATTTTTGTATACACATATACTAACATACACATTTATTATATACATCTATATGTATATACACATAAGTATATACATATATATATTATTTGTTTTCATTATTCACTATCACATACACATCTTTTTTGTCTACTTCTCATCTTTCCCATTTTTTATTTCACATCTAATTTAATTTACACTAACATGCTTATATCCCAACATATATATATACATGTACATTAAATATGCATATATTTAAATTTACCTTTTTCCTTTTCCCTTTTGTTTTTCAATTTCCAGCCTTTTCTTCTTTTTTTTCCTTCCTTCTTCTTCCTCGCTACTCACCCGACGACATTGTTCATCGTCTTCCTATGCTCTCGGTGCTGCCATCTCCTCCATCATTCTTCGGTCTATCATCATCATCATCATCATCATCCTCGCGTTTTCGCCACCATCCTCACAACTCTGCCAGCCCTGGTGCTCCTCTGTTCCCTCCATTTTCGGCGCCCACTTCTTGCCTCCTATATTCAGCTTTCCACTTCACTGCTCTAACAACTTTGTCATCATCATCATCTTCATCGGTACTTTAAAATTGAGAGACTCAAGCTTTCTCTTCTGTTCACATGGAGGAAACCCCCCCTTGGTCACTCCATCCTACTCCAGATTTTCTCTTCACAGTGCTCCTATCCATGGTGGTGCTGCAACCCATAAGGCTTCCCTTGTTTTTCAACCCTCTCCACTACTTTCACCCAACTCACATCCCCTGACTTCTATCAGTTCCAATGCCACCCTTTCTCCTTCTGTTCAGCGTGGCTGTAGCCCAAAGAAAACCCTCTATTCCACGGAATGGAGGCCCTTCGTCGTTGTTCGTTTCTTCACTCTTCCCCTCTCATTTCACCATTTCCTTTCATTTCACTCTTCTCTTTTCTTCCAGCCTCATATGTTTCTGCTTCTTTCTCTAAAACTCTCTTTCCCTTTCACCAAATCACATTTTCACTTTCATTCTCGGCACTCGGGTTGTAGAATACTCATTCTCTGCTACATTTGTTTCTCTTAATCACAGACGTGGGAGTATGTTAGCATTTGATTGGCTTCCTCTATCTTTTGCCCTATCACACTTCACAGTATAGCTTTAGTTTCCAGATTCTTTGATCTTCCACCTTTCTTTCTTCTGCTCTCACCCTCTCACTGTCTCAATCAGTTTCTTCCTATTATCCTCCCGACCAGCCTCTCCTCTCTTCCCCCTTTTTTCTTTCCTTCCCGCTTCAGCAAACAGAGGAGGTCTCGGTTTCTTTTTGAAATGGACAAGGTGCAGGAATTGGCATCTTTTTGAAGCCAATTCCATACACCATTATGTATATATATATATATATATATATATATATATATATATATATATATATTATAAATAAAGTTATTTATATTACTTATTTATTTTATTTATGTTTTAGTCCTATACTTTCTCTTATCTATTATTATACATATATGTTGTTTGTCTTTCTTTTTTTATTTAAAAATACATTTTCAGTTTGTCAAATACATATATATTTATTGTAATTATTTTTATCATTTTTAAATACATTTGCAATCTAACAATAAAAATATATATTTTCTTATAATGTATTTCCATTTAATTTTTTTTATTGTTTAACTAAATACAGGAAATTTGTCATGTTTACACAAATACCCCATGCCAAGAATAGACGACTTGTTTGAGAGGGGCTTCTGTCTTTTCTAAGATTGACTTAAGATCGAGCTATCACTAGTTAAGAATCAGGAAAGAGGATATTTCAAAAATAACCTTCAGAACTAGATATAGCCACTACGAATTCTTAGTGATGCCCTTTGGTTTGACGAATGCCCCTACTGCTTTCATGAGTCTGATGAATGAGGTATTTTGGGACTATCTAGATCAGTTTGTGATAGTCTTCATTGATGATATTCTCGTATATTCTCAGTCCCAAGAGGAACACGCCAACATTTAAGGATTATGCTTCAGATACTCCGAGACAAGCAGTTATATGGGAGCTCAGTAAATGTGAGTTTTGGTTGGATCAGATAGCTTTCCTTGGTCACATTGTATCTAAGGATGGGGTGTCAGTTGATCTGTCCAAGGTAGAAGCTATACTTAATTAGGAGAGATCAAGGAAAATTACAGAGATTCAGAGTTTTTTAGGACTTGCACGGTATTATAGGAGGTTTGTTAAGGGATTCTCCAAGATTGCAGCTCCTTTGACTAAGCTTACGCGTAAGGACATTCAGTTTATATGGTCGGATCAGTGTGAGCAAAGTTTCCAAGAGCTTAAAAGGAGATTGACTACATCACCCATTTTAACTATCCCAAGTGGATTTGGAGGCTTCGCAGTGTATAGTGATGCTTCCCATCAGGGTTTGGGGTGCGTACTCATGTAGCACCGGAGAGTAGTCGGTTATGGGTCACATCAGCTGAAGGCTCATGAGCTGAACTACCCCACGTATGATTTGGAATTAGTCGTTGTGATATTTGCCATTAAGATTTAGCGGCATTATCTGTATAGGGACAGATTTCAGATCTTCACTGACCATAAGAGTATGAAGTATATCTTTGACCAGAAGGAGCTTATTATGAGACAAAGACGATGGATGGAGCTCCTTAAGGACTATGACTGTGAGATTTTATATCATCCAGGGAAGGTGAACGCAGTTGCTAATGCCCTGAGCAGGAAGAGTATGGTATCTGCTATGATGATTAGGGAATGAGATTTATTGGAACAGTTCGTCGGACTCCGGGTCAGAGTTGACGAAGCCGAGGTTGGATTTATGGCTAGCCTACAGATAGAGCCCAGTATTATGGATTAGATTAGAACTGGACAGAGGAGTGATCAAAAGTTACTGGACATGGTTAGCCAAGCTGAACAGACCTTGTAGTCAGATTTCATGGTCAGTGAGGATGGATTATTAAGGTTTAAAAGCCACATTTGTGTTCTAAGAAATGATACCCTGAAGCAGCAAATATTGAGGGAGTCTCACTGTTCCCGTTACACCATGCACTCAGGTAGTACCAAGATGTATCAGGATCTGTGGATGGTGTATTGGTGGAGTGGTATGAAGTGAGATGTGGTAGAATATGTGGTCAAATGTTTTGGTATGTCAGCAAGTGAAAGCTTAGCATCAGAAGCCCAGAGGATTGCTTAAGCCTTTGTATGTGCCTACATGGAAATGAGAACATATCACCGAGGACTTTATTATGGGATTACTGAGGACCCGAAGAGGTCATGATGCAATATGGGTGATAGTGGATAGATTAACAAATAATGCCCACTTCCTTGCCATCAAGAATGGATACTTTGAGTGCCTTAGCAGTTATATGTCAAAGAGATAGCTCGACTGCATAGGGTCCTAATGAGCATTACATCTGATAGAGATTCTAGGTTTACCTCCAGATTTTGGACTCATTTTCAAGAAGCCATGGGATCTCGGTTGAATTTCAGTACCGCCTATCATCCTCAGACTGACGGTCAGTCTGAACGGATTAATCAGACATTAGAGGATATGTTAAGGGCATGTATGATGGACTTTAAGGGACCATGGGATGATCACTAGCCCTTTGCAGAGTTTGCTTACAATAATAACTATCATGTAAGTATTGGTATGGCACCTTATGAGGCTCTGTATGATAGGAGGTGTAGATCCCCTATAGCTTGGGAAGAAGTGGGTGACAGGAAAGTAATTGCTCCTGATCTCGTTGAGCAGGCAGTTCAAAATGTAAAGATTATTTGTGATAGATTACAGGCTGCTTAGGGTCGACAGAAGAGTTACGCAGATGTTCATAGATGGCCACTCAAGTTTCAAGCTGAAGATTCTTTATTTCTCAAAGTATCTCCAAGTAAGGGTATCATGCGCTTTGGGAAAAAGGGGAAGTTGAGTCCTTGATATATAGGACCATTTGAGATATTAGAGAGAGTATGAGATGTTACCTACCGGTTAGCTTTGCCTCCACAGCTTTTCGGAATACATAATGTCTTCCACGTCTCCATGTTGAGGAAGTATAATCCGGATCCCTCCCATGTCATCGAGTATGAAGCATTAGACATCCAGGGAGACATGAGCTATGTAGAAGAACCTGTCCAGATCCTCAATAAGAAAGAAAAGGTACTTCGGACAAAGAGACTAACGTTGGTAAAGGTTCTCTGGAAGCACCACTCAACAGAGGAGGCAACTTGAGAACTAGAGAGTCTGATGAAAGAGAAGTACCCTCATCTATTTGATGGACCTGATCGAATTTGGAGGACCAAACTCTTAAAAGGTGGGGAGGAATGTGAAACCTAAATTTTTCCCCCACTACTAATCATTTTAAGTTAAGATGAGAGGTCTAAGATTTATCTGAATTTTCATGTAGGGCCCAGAATGCTTGAGCAAAGCTCAGGATAATGGCACGAGGCTCGAGGCACGTACTTCGAGGTAAGAACTCGAGTCTAAGTACTATTCATAAAATGTGAATTAAAGTATGAATTGATGATTAGAAAGTGAAACTAAGAAGTTGAAGTGAAAATGTTGGTAAAACTCGAGTTTACGTAAACCGAGTAAATTGGCCCAATAAGAGAAATAAATCCATAATAAATTCTAAAAATTCACAAAAATTATTCTGAGACCATAGGAAATTCATATAAGACATAATTAAAATGAGGAATGAAAATGGAATGGAAACATTGAGGTTTTAATGGCTAAATGAATTTTTAAAGTCAATCGAAAACCTTAAGTTTTATGGATCGGTATGGACATAGTTGGGTAAAAAGGGCCCAATCGAAAAACGTTTCTTAAACAAGTGGGCCTAAAATTTTTATGAGAGATACTAGAGACATAGTAGGACACATGAGAAGTGAAAAGTGGAAAGAAATTAGGTTAGAAATAGTTTTTAAGGATTCTTCTAATTAGACTAGTGGATCGCCCTGTTTAGACAGCTTGACCCCTCAGCGATTTGGGCCACGTTAAGGCCCATCCCAAGGTCAAAAAAATCCAAAATTCTCCCAATTTTAACTACATTCCCTAACCTTTCTTCAGCCCTCGGAAACACCCCGAAAGCTTTTGCCATTTGAGAGAAACAACTCCCTCTTCCCAGCGTAGGCGTCCCATAGGGCAGAGGAATCCATGAATTTTTAAGGCCTCTTCCAGCCATTTTCTGAGTTTGGTCAAGAAGGACAGATTCTCCCCAATTAAACCCTATACAACATATAAAATATTCAGCTAGGTCATTTGATAGGTGAAAACTTGGAGAGAAGTAGCTGAACAGAAACTATCCTGTTCATGAGGTGAGAGGAAGCTTGATTTTAAATATTTTTTGTTGGATTTTGTTGTTGTTTTGGATGATTTTAATATGTAAACATTTTGAATTATAGTTGAAGAACAATTTGGAGAATCAAAAGCTTGGTCAACATTGGTCAAAGGTGAGAGAAGTTGATGAATGATGAAGATGAAGAGATATGTTGATGTTTGGTTGTTTTTAAGCATCAGTAGTTAAGTGAAATTGATTGAGATAATTTGTAGGGTGCTTATGAATTTTGACCAGCCTAGGGTCTTTAGGTAAATGGTGAAATGTGGTTTGATTTAAGGTTATTAGATGTTTATTTAATACCGAAGAAACTTAGTTTATAGCCCGATCAAGTGAAAAACTGAAAAATAGTGAAAATTGACCAATTTGGCTATTTTGAGTGGTTAAATAGAGTATGATATAAATTTTTAAGATATTGAGTTGATAAGCCTAAAAAATTGGTGGAAAGAAAATAAATAAAATAGCTTAAACCGAAATTTATCAGTAAAACCGAGAAAATAGAGAAAGTAATCAAAAAAGGGTCTGAATGACCCCATTTTAGTTTTGAATGAATAGAAGTGTGAAGTAGAGGTATAATGAGTATCTATTGATAGTTTGATGTTATTTTGGGCAGCTTGAGAATTTGACACATGAATCGAGGATAGTCCGAGACTCGGGTATATTTCACCACCTAAGGTGCAAGAGGTAAGGGATGCAACCATTTTGTGCATATGTGTTCTTTACTGATGAAAATGTTTTGGTAGCATAAAATAATTTTATAAATGAGCATATTTCTTGAGAAAAATGTTTAACTTGGGATTTATTACTTGAGTGCATGTTTTATCGGTTTGAGCTCGGTTTCATGATTTGAATGTTTTGTGAACAAATATATTTTTATATTTAAACGAGATTTACAAGCAAAACTATTATGAGCTCTACGTGAAGGCGAAACTATTTTTAGCATAATAATGACATGTTTTTGAGACTAAGGACTCGTCATGATATCTGCACATCGATGCCTCCGTTTTGGTAACGTGAGATGCCTCCGTTTTGGTAACGTGAGATGCCTCCGCTTTGGTAATGTGAGATGCCTCCTTTTTGGTAACGTGAGATGCCTTCGTTTTGGTAACGTGAGATGCCTCTGTTTTGGTAACGTGAGATGGCTGCGCTTTGGTAGCGTAGAGCCGAGGTTGTGCGACCCTGATCTAGTCTACAGTGATGTTGTGGCCACAGGTAGATGATTCCCTCATTTGAGGATGCCCTCGTTGAGGATGATGTGATGTGATGTGATGATTGCTTTCATGACCCTTATATTATGCCTAGTCTCCATAACTATTTTGAGATATGACGTGTTGTGAAAATGAGATAATAATGTTTTGATGAATTGTGATTTTAATCACATGTTTATAATTATGTGAAATTATGACATTATTACACTTATGCTTTGATGAAGATTTCTAAATCTCATATGCACTCCTTACTGAGCTAGTTAAAGCTCACCCCCTTCTTTTCCTCCCCCACAGATTATTTACAGTGAGTGCAAATACCTGCTGCGTACATGACATAAGCTGGTGGACGAAACTCTCCCCAGGCTATTGCTTGTACATGCGTGAGGTATAATTCAATTCATTTTGTATCCAGACAATTATGTAATGCAAACAGTTATATTTAAGTAATGTTGGGATGTAATCAGGATGGTATATGTTTATAAATTAGAAAAAGTGGGTTGATTTTGATATCATGTTATTTGATTAAGTAAATGTTAATGTTGAGAGATCCTTGGGATATTATTTGATGAAATAGAAATAAAATCAACTGGATTGTGGATATTGAATGTTTTTTTTTTTTAATTTGCAGGAGGATAGTGATAAATATAAGGGGGGATGCTGTCGAATTTTTGTTAGAAAATGACATAAGTATAATTATGTATAAGCAGTTTAATAACGAATAAATACGAGATTAACTAACACTGTACAAGAATGCATCTCAAGTAGTAAGTTTAATTTAAGAAAAAAATTTAAATTAGCCATATTTTCTGTGCTTTCGGGTTGTCACAGTCTCGTCCACTAGCCTATGTCACGTATGCGACAGGTAGAAGTACTCACTATAGATAATCTGGGAGGAGGAAGGAAATGGGGGTGAACTTCAACTTGCTCAGTAAGAAGTGCTTTAAGATTAAAATGTAATAATCAAAGCACAAATAAAATAATAATACAATTTCGTATATTTAGAAACAAGTGATTAAAACCACACAATCATCAAATCATCATCTCATTTTGACAACACATCACAGCTCAAAATAGTTATGGAGACTAGGCATTAATATCAACGTCATGAAGGCAACCATCACACCATCCTCAAACGAGGGCATCTTCCGAAGAGTATAATACCTGTGACCACAACAAAGCTGTAGACTGGATCAGGGTCATACAACATCAGCTCAACGCTACCAAAGCGGAGCCAACTCAACGCTACTAAAGCGGAGTCATCTCAATGCTACCAAAGAAGAGTTATCTCAATGCTACGAAAGTGGAGTTATGCATCGTCGTGCAAACATCATGACAGATATATAAAAACATGCACCTTGGGGTCAAGGTCTAGTCTTATCCCAGCTCTCGCTAAACATACCCCCAGGTTTCCCTGAATCGCGTGCTTCGAGCCCTTAGTCTAAAAAACGTGTCATTATTATGCTGAAAATAGTTTTGCATTTCACGTAGAGCTCATAATAGTTTTTCTTTATAAATCTCATTCAAATATAGAAAATATTTGTACACAAAACTTTAAAATCACCAAACTGAGCTCAATACGACAAAACATGCACTCAAAATAAGAAATCTCAGGTTAAACATTTTTCTCGAAAATTAAACTCATTTTATAAAACCCTTTTCATGCTATAAAAGGCTTTTCATAGGTAAAGAATATAAATGCTCAAAATGGTTGCATCCCTTACCTCTTACACCTTGGGCAGTACAATCTTGACGGGTCTCGAAATAGCCTCGATTTACATGCCGGGTCCTCGAGCTGTCTAAAATAGTATTAAATCATCAACTAATTCGTAATAGCATCTCAGCACATTTAACCAAGTGTTTAGTTTCACAATGTAGACCAAGTTTGACTTTTTTGCCAACTTTGCCTATTTTCTCGGTTTTACCGATAAAATATCGGTTTAAGCTATTTCATTAGTTTTCTTTCCACCAATTTAAGGGCTTATCAACTTAATAGCTTAAACATTTATTTTAGGTTTCACTTAACCATTCAAAATACTCGAATTATTCAATTTTCACTCTTTCACGATTTTTCACTTAACCGAGCTATAAACCGAGTTTTTCGGTATTATTCAATCATTCCATAACCTACAACACAACCAAATTTCACCATTTCTTCCATAATCCATGGCTGGCTAAACCTACACTTTTCTCTACAAATTATTTGATCAAGTTCCACTTAAGTAAAAATCACTAAAAATCATTAAACATAAACACATCTCATTATCTTCATCATTCATCAAGTTTCTCTCACCTTTGACCAATGTTGACCACTTCTTTGATTCTCCAAATTGGTCCTCAACTGTAAATAATCATATATACATCTTAAAATCATCCAAAAAAACAATAAAAATCAACCAAAAACATTTAAAATAAAGTTTTCTCTCACCTATTAAATAGGACGGTTCTTGTCCCTAACTTTCTCTCTAGGATTTCACTTAGCAAATGACCTTCATTGTGGATGAAATGTTTATATGTTGTAGAGTGGTTAAGTAGGAAGATTTAGTCTTTTTGTTTGAACTCAGAAAATGGCTGGAAGGGACTTGAAAAAGTCACACAAGCTGGACTACACAGTGACGCCTAGGGCTGGAAGATGGGGTTGGTTCTCTCAATTGGCAATGGGTTTTGGGTGATTTTGGGGTCTATGTTAAGATTAAATGGTGTAGATTAAATTTGGAGAGGCCTAATATTTTTGGGCCATTGGATGGGCCTCAACTTGGGCCAACTTGGCTGGTTATACCATTTCCCGAAACAAGGCAGCCCACTAATCAGTTTTGAAAAATCCTTAAAAATTATTTCTAGTCTAATTTCTTCCAATTTCTCACTTCTCAAATGTTATAATATGTCTCTAGTATCCCTACTTGTTTAAGAAAGTTTTCCCCGATTGGACCCATTTCACGCGATTGGTCATTACCGATCAAAATCGATTAAGGTTTTTAGTTGGCTTTAAAAATTTATTTGAACACCGAAACCTCATTATTTCTACTCCATATTTATTTCCCATGTCAATTATGTCTTATGTGAATTTCTTATGGCCTAGGAATAATTTTTGTGAATTTCTAGAATTTATTCCTAATTTATTCCTCTTATTGGGCCTATTTGCTCAGTTTAGGGGAAACTCAAGTTTCACTAACTTTTTCACCTCTAGCACTTTAGTTTTACTTCCCAATCATAAATTTATGGTTTTAAATCATACTCTTGAAGAATTCTTAAACTTAGATTCTTATCTCGAAGTGTGTGCCTCGGGTTCTGTGCCACTATCCCGGACTTCTCAAGTATTCTAGGCCTTACGTGAACATTCACATAAGTCTTAGACCTCTCGGTTTAGCTTAAATTAATTAGTAGTAGGGAAAAATTTTGGCTTTCACACACACACACACACACATATATATATATATATATCCACCAAATTGAATAAGAATAATTTCTTAACAGTAGTAAGTAGCAATTATTGGTATATGGGAAGGGAGTAGTGTTGCGGCTAAAACTTATACCGCAAGTGTACGTAGAGCTGGCAAAGGTTGGCCCGAACTCAAAAATTCACCCTAGATCGAACTCGAGATCGGTTCGAATTGATCAAAAATGTCAAAGGCTTGAATCCAAAAAATCCTGACCTGAAAAAACCCGAACTCGACATAACCAAAACTCGATACAATCCAAACTTGAGACCGACCCGATCCAAAACCTATAAAAATTTGAATTTATAACCCAAAAAAATTTGAATTATAATTATATGATTATTTTATTAAAAATGAAATAATTAAATAATGATACGCTTTTTCTAATTAAAATTTATAGAATTTTAAAAACAATTATCATTTATTACATAATTGTATCAATAATGTATTATTAATAAAATAAGTATTGAATATTTAAATTCAATTATTAAATAAATTTATTTTAAAACACAATATATATTTATATGAATATCAAATAATTTTTAATATCATAATTATTCTATTTATAATAAATTTATTGTTAAATATAATAAACATCGATCTGCCAAGCTTTGAACCTATACAAAGGTATTAAGGAAGAGTGAGATCGATCTGCAAGGGTTAAGAGATCGATCTGCCTAAAACTAGAATTGAGGGATCGATCTGATCTAGGAAGAGATCGATCTCCCTTAAAAGCATAGACTGTAGATCGATCTGAAAGATCGATCCACACTCAAACAGAGAACTTATGAGATCGATCTGGTAAGGAAGAGATCGATCTCCTCAAAGTCAGAGAGCTAAGGAGATCGATCTGAGGTATTGAGAGATCGATCTCCCCACTACGAGATTGCATGGCAGATATATCTGAAGATCGATCTTGCCTCAAACAGAGAGATCATGAGATCGATCTGCCTATTCGACAGATCGATCTCCCCTATCATTTTCAAATTAACAGATCGATCTGCTAACCTATGAGATCGATCTCCTTGTGTTTTTGTGCTTTGATCTTGCAGGATTTATAACTAAGAGATCGATCTGGTCAAGAAGGCAGATCGATCTGGCACACTACTGGAGGTACCCAACGGCTAGTTTCTGCAAAATCTCAATGGGAAAAACAGCATTTAATGCTCCAACTACCAATCCTTCAGTATTTAACCAAGCATTGAAGACAAAGAGAAGTGAGACATTATTGCTGCACATTTTCTACATTCTCAAGCTTTCAACACTTTCATTCCTTGTGTCTTCATTCCTCATTTATTGAGATTTATTGTATAAGCTTAAGTGCAAAAGCTGTATTTGTCCTACCTACATTAAAGCTTTATTTTTGTATTCATCCTTATCTTGAGAGAGAAAGAGGATTGTTCCTCAGTGAGATAAATTGTAAGAGGGTGAATACATTTTCATATTGCAAAGGGTAGAGAGGTTATTCCTTAACCTGTAAAAGGAACATTGTAACTTCTGTTGAAGGAGAGTACGAAAGCACTTGACAAGAAGGTCAAGGAGAGAGGACGTAGGCAAGAGTTTGACCGAACCTCTATAAACGATTGTGTTTGTTTCTCTCTTCCCTATCTTGCATTAAATTGTTTAATTTTATTATATTGCTTATTTTCATTTGCAAATTAAAATAGGATTAAATTAAAATTTGCTATTAACGTTAGAAAACCGATTCACCCCCCCTCTCGGTAGAGCCAACAATTGGTATCAGAGCAAGGACTCTTTAATCA
Source organism: Firmiana major (assembly GCA_033439115.1). Lineage (NCBI taxonomy): Eukaryota > Viridiplantae > Streptophyta > Magnoliopsida > Malvales > Malvaceae > Firmiana > Firmiana major. Next base: position 784,465 of record JAVKOW010000026.1, read on the forward strand.
CATAGGAACAACTTCCTAAGAGTTAGAAACGATCAAATGGCTCATAACAATGTAGCTACTAGTTTGGTAGGAGAGGGGCACTCTACGGTTAGACCTCCAATGTTCAATGGAGAGCATTATGCATATTGGAAGACTAGGATGATGTTATTCATTCAAGCAAATGATTATGAAATATGGAGAATTATAATTAAAGGACCTCAAATCCCTACAAAGAGAATAGAGGGAAGAGATATTCCTAAGGAAGAAGATGAATGGGATTCAAATGATATTAAATGTGCTCAGCTAAATGCTAAAGCTATGCACACATTATTTTGTGCCTTAGGTCCAAATGAATATAATAGAGTCTCCGGGTGTGATAATGCCAAACAAATATGGGACAAATTGGCAATAACTCATGAGGGTACAACCCAAGTGAAGGAGACAAAGGTAGGAATGCTCACACATGACTATGAGCTTTTTAGGATGAAGGAAGGAGAATCAATTAGTGATATGTTCACTAGATTCACAGATGTAATTAATGGACTAAAGTCCTTAGGAAAAATATATTCTAATATTGAAATGGTAAAGAAAATTTTAAATAGCTTACCTAAATCATGGGAAGCTAAAGTGACTGCAATTGAGGAATCTAAGGATCCTCACACATTGTCTTTAGATGAATTAATAGGATCTCTACTCACTTATGAGATGAAATTAAAAAGAAATGAAGAGCCACCTAAGAAAGTGGGAGTTGCTCTAAAATCCACTGCTCAAGAGGAGATTAAGAATGAGAGTGGTAGTGAAGAGGACCTTGAGATGGCAATGTTTGCCAAAAGATTTAACAAGTTCATGAGGATGAGAGCTAGTGGTAGTAATAGGAGAAACAATAAGAGAGATCAAGAAGAAGTAGGTAGAAAAGACTCAATTGTGTGTTATGAATGTAAAAAACCAGGACACATAAAATTTAACTGCCCTCTTCTTAAAAGGTCCAATGACAGGTTCCATAAAAAGAAGGCAATGGTGGCAACATGGAGCGACAGTGACTGCTCCGATGATGAATCAAATGAGGACATTGCCAACTTGTGCTTCATGGCTATTGAGGATGAAAAGGTAACTTCAAGCCTCAATGAATATTCTTTTGATGAATTGCAAGATGCCTTTGATGATCTTGCATTAGAGTATGAATCTATGAGTATGAAATATAAAAAGATAATATCCAAATTGAGAAAATAAAATGAGATAATGCAATTGGATAAATTAGAATATGAAAAGAAACTAGAGATTTCAAATCTAGAAATTTGTGACCTTAAAGAGAAAAATAGCAATCTACATAATTCCTTTAATAGGTTCCACATGGGTCAACAAAAGTTAGATAGCATGCTAGAGACCCAAAGGGCATTCTTTGACAAAAATGGTTTAGGATATAATGCAAAGAGTAGGGAGACCCACCTTAAAAGTTTTATTGCTAGGAAGAGCATGAATAAACCTGCAATTACTTGTTCATATTACAATAGAAAGGGACATGAATCACATAATTGCAATATAAAGATGAGAACTCTAAAAGGAAAAATAGTAAAAAGGATATGGATTCCAAAAGAAGTAATTCTCTCCAAGGATTGTAATGCATTAGCAAAATGGATCCCAAAGGGATCAAGAATTGCATTCACTAACCTCAAAGGACCCAAGAAAATTTGGGTACCTAAGACTTGAGTTTAAATCTTCTTGTAGGTGATTGAGCATGGCCACACAGCTAAAACAAAGGAAGCATGGTACTTGGATAGTGGATGCTCAAGGCACATGACGGGAGATAGAAGCCACTTCAACTCTTTTAAATCAAAGGTTGGTGGAGAGGTCACTTTTGGGGACAACTCCAAAGTCTAAGTAGAAGGAAGTGGCTCAATAGGTAATGATTACTTCTCTTTAGAAAAAGTATTACTTGTTAGGGGTCTAAAGCACAACTTACTAAGCATAAGTCAACTTTGTGACAAAGGTTACAAAGTAATTTTTGATTGCATGAAATGTAATGTGGTAGATCCTAAGTCTAACAAAGTTCTTTTTCTAGGTCATAGGCAAGGCAATATATATATTGTATATCTTAATGAACTCAAAAATGAAAATATATGCCTAATGGTAGACAATAAAAAGGAATCTTGGTTATGGCATAGAAGACTAGGTCATGCTAGCATGCATGTGCTATCTAAGTTAGCTAGAAAGGATCTTGTTATAGGTTTACCCAAGCTATCCTTTGATCATGAAGAAATATGTGAAGCTTGTGTTAAAGGAAAACACAAAAGGACAACATTTAAGCCTAAGAATATTGTATCCACCACTAGGCCTCTTCAATTACTTCACTTAGATTTATTTGGACCAACTAGAACAACTAGCCTAGGTGGGAAACACTATGGTTTTGTAATAGTTGATGATTACACTAGGTTCACATGGGTGTTCTTTTTAAGAGTAAAAAATGAAGCCTTAGAAAAATTCATAGCTTATACAAAAATTACTCAAAATGAAAAAGGTTATACAATAACTAGCATTAGAAGTGATTATGGCAAGGAATTTGAAAACATAGGATTTGATGAGTATTGTAATGATCAAGGAATTAGTCATAACTTCTCAGCCCCTAGGACACCACAACAAAATGGAGTAGTAGAAAGAAGAAATAGAACTTTGGAAGAAATGGCTAGAACCATGTTGTGTGAGAATAATTTGCCAAAGTATTTTTGGGCTGAAGCTATAAACACATCTTGCTATATAATTAATAGAGCTATGATTAGACCCATGCTTAAGAAAACTCCTTATGAGCTCTACAAGGGTAAAAAGCCTAACATTAGTTACTTCCATCCCTTTGGCTGCAAATGTTTTGTCTTAAATAATGGGAAAGATAATTTAGGAAAATTTGATGCCAAAAGTGATGAGGGAATCTTTCTAGGATATGCCTTGAATTCAAAGGCTTATAGAGTATACAACAAAAGAACATTGATGGTTGAAGAATCAATTCATGTGATATTTGATGAGTCAAACAATTTATCTAAAGATTCAACAAATAATGAGGACGTTGGAATATTTGATGAAAACTTGGAGGAAAACTCAAAATTAGAAGATGATTTATTAGAAAAACTTGACTTGAATAAAGAAGATAAAGATGAAATAGAAATATTGGAGAGAGAATCTAGAGCACCAAGAGAGTTAGGATATGTAAAAGATTGTGAAATAGTGGGAGATCCAACTCTAGGAGTTAGAACTAGATCATCTCTAAGGAATATGTGTCAATATATAGCCTTTGTATCTCAAATAGAGCCTAGGAATGTCATTGAAGCCTTCGATGACAATAATTGGTTCCTAGCCATGCAAGAAGAATTAAATCAATTTGAGAGAAGCAAAGTGTGGAAACTAGTTCCTAGGCCTAGTGATCACTCTATAATTGGAACTAAATGGATATTCAAGAACAAAATGGATGAAAATAGTGTGATCATAAGGAATAAGGCTAGGTTAGTTGCACAAGGCTATAGACAAGAAGAAGGTATAGATTATGATGAAACCTATGCACCGGTAGCTAGACTAGAGGCAATAAGAATGTTACTTGCCTTTGCATGTTATAAAAACTTCAAATTATATCAAATGGATGTAAAAAGTGCATTCCTAAATGGTTTCATTAATGAAGAAGTCTATGTTGAGCAACCTCCTGGTTTTGAAAATCATGAATTTCCTGAACATGTTTTTAAATTATCTAAGGCACTCTATGGATTGAAACAAACTCCTAGAGCTTGGTATGAAAGGTTGTCAAAATTCTTAATAGAAAAGGGATTTTCAAGAGGAAAAGTGGATACCACCTTATTCATCAAGAATAAAAATAAGGATTTACTAGTTGTACAAGTCTATGTAGATGATATTATTTTTGGTTCAACTAATGAGTCTTTATGCCAAGAGTTTGCTAAGATCATGCAAGGAGAATTTGAGATTAGCATGATGGGAGAACTCACATTCTTCTTGGGACTTCAAGTGAAGCAAACAAAGGATGAAACCTTCATCAATCAAGCAAAGTATACTAAGGACTTGCTCAAGCGATTTGGAATGGATAATTGCAAACCTCAAGCCACTCCAATGGGCACCAACATCAAGCTTGATAAAGATGAAAGTGGTAAGTGTGTAGACACTAAACTCTATAGGTCTATGATAGGCTCATTGCTTTATTTAACTGCAAGTAGACCAGATATTTTGTTTAGTGTATGCCTTTGTGCTAGATTTCAATCCTCTCCTAGGGAATCACATCTATTAGCAACTAAGAGGATCTTTAGATACCTCAAAGACACTCCCTTACTAGGACTTTGGTACCCCAAAGACTCAACTTTTACCCTTCATGCATTTTCAGATGCAGATTTTGGAGGATGTAAAATAGATAGGAAAAGTACTTCAGGTACTTGCCAATTCTTAGGAAATAGATTAATTTCTTGGTTCTCTAAGAAACAAAACAGTGTGGCTCAGTCCACCACTGAAGCTGAATACATAGCAGCTGGTAGTTGTAGTGCTCAAGTGTTGTGGATTAAACAACATATGAAAGATTATGGTATTGACATGAAACAAGTCTCTATTAAATGTGATAATACCAGTGCCATTAATCTATCTAAAAATCCTATTCAACACTCTAGAACCAAGCACATTGAAATTAGGCATCATTTCCTTAGAGACCATGTGCAAAAGGGGGATATAATTCTAGAGTATATTGACACTCTACATCAAATAGCTGATATATTCACCAAACCCCTTGATAGAGATAGGTTTTGCATTCTTAGGGGTGAATTAGGACTTATGAATGCTCCCTAAGATGTTTGTACTTCAAAATCTTGATTTTAAATTGTCTTAAAAAGTGATTTTCAATGATTTTTCTAGGCAACAAGTATGAGAGATCGATCTCCTATTCATATAGATCGATCTCCATACCTCAAATAAGCCTAAATCATTAAGGTTAAGCTAAGCAGATCGATCTTCTAACCATAAGATCGATCTTCTTACGTCTCTGTTAAAAAGCAGATCGATCTGTCCATTCGACAGATCGATCTCTCCAAGCTTCTGTATTTCTGAAGATCGATCTATGCATTTGGCAGATCGATCTCTCTAAGCCTCTGTTAAACTGAAGATTGATCTGTGCATGTGACAGATCGATCTCCTTAAGCCTCTGTTTGCTAACAGATTGATCTGTTCATGCGACAGATCATCTCCCTTGGCTTCTGGAAATGACAGATCGATCTGTCGTCTCGACAGATCGATCTCCTGTGCCCTGGACTATAAAAACTGGCCAAAAATCCCCAAATTTCAAAATCTTAAACTTCAAAATCCCTAACTTCCCTCGCACCACCTCTCTCGATTCCTCCTCAGATCGATCTCGGTACGGCCTTCATTGCGTCTCCGTGTCATTTCCTGGTATAGTAACCAACATTCCTCATTGTTTTCTCAAAAATTTCCTACGATTTGTGTTCAATTTCATTCTAGGGCAAATCTAGTTACTGTTCCATTGATTTTTTCGCTTGTGAATCTGTATTAGCATAATTCTCGTGTCTAGAACCATGCCTAGGCTTAAGAAAGTAGGACAAAAACCTCCCCGAACCAATGTAGAAACTGGGTCATCTTCCCAACCCATTCCTCCCTCTTCCATCGCTACCTTCAACCAGTGTTTTAAAACACCTGCGAAGAGAAAGCGATACGAAGAATACTTTTCAACCATGCCAATTAAACATTGGCGTACAATCGATTTCTCTTTCCTCAACCGAATTGATTTTCCATATTTGTCTAAATTTGAGGAGTTTGATTGGATGCCCTTTCTGAAAATAAATACTCTCGTACCTCCAAATATCGTTCGTGCATTCTTTTCCAATGCCGAACTCAACTATGATCCTATCGACTCCTGTCAAATTCTTGGTTTCACAACGTATGTCATGGGAAGGTCCATTGTCGTAACCAATGAAATTTTAGCCCAAGCCTTTGACATACGCGATGAAGGTTTGACGAACGAAGATGAGGAAGTTCCTTTGGAGTTTGACATTCCCGGGGATAAGGCGAGTGAACTCCCAATGCACCCCCGGCTACTCCACCTCATCATCTCATGGAACCTTCATCCGTTTGGTACCCGACATTCGACTGTTAGGAGGTTAGATAGGTTTTGGATTCACCATATTCATTCCACCAGTCAAAAACCCAACCTCGTCCACTTTATCTTTCAACACTGGTTAAAAATTGTACGAGGCCAAGCCACGACGATCGTGTTTCCTCAACCAGTGGCGTACTTTCTTCAATGGCTCAAGATAGATAGCAGCTGCAAAACCGGTGAACTGCCCTCTCCCAAGAGCGTCCTCAACATCGGGACCCTCCATCACATGGGATACTACAAAGATTTCCGGGGCGACTGGAAGAAGAAGAGGGAACAGCAGCCTACTGAAGCTATGGAGGAAGACCCCTTCGATGAGCCTGTGGACCCACCTGCTGCACCGGCTATGGGTCCATCATCCTCGACTCCTCAGACCACTGCACATGCATCCTCACCTACTGGCATGGAGATCATTATGAAGATGATGAGTGAACTCAACAGAAAAATCGATGAAGGCTTTGCATCTCAACAGCGAATGTTCGAGGATTTGAACTGAAGAGTGGATGAGGTTCATGAGGCTCAGGAGGCGATGTTTGATGAGCTTCAAGTCACTCGCACTCATGTTGAGGATCTCATGGATCGCGATCCTCCTCCACCATAGGATCTAGTTGCTCTATTTAGTTTAGTTATATGTTTTGTTTTTGCTACTTGTTGTTATTTTAACATGAATTTGCTTTAATGAACTGCCATTTGACTGTGTTTTAATGACAATGTTAATTTTGAAATGCCATGAGTACTATTTCGTTTTCTTTCTATTGATATGACAAAAAGGGGAAGAAGAAAACATGTGATTGTGGTCAAGAGGCATAAAACGTTTTAAGAAGGTTTTTAAGAAACATCTCTAAACGTTTAAAAGAATGGTTAAAATGAGGGGGAGTTAAGATAGTAACAAAGTCAAAAGCTAAAAGAAAGGGGGAGCTCACAAAAAGGGGGAGTTTTTGCAAATTAACTAAACATGTTGATTGAACAAGTTTTGTCATATCAAAAATGGGGGAGATTGTTGAGTTAATATATTTTGAAATGACAAAACAAGTAAATTCAATAATATTAAGATGATATAAAAACATGTTTAGAGGTTATCAGTACCAGAACTTAGAGTTCTGTTGATGAGAGATCGATCTGGCTTATGAGAGATCGATCTCCTGGGTCTGTACTTGATGAGAGATCGATCTCATGAAGAAATGAGATCGATCTGCCAAGCTTTGAACCTATACAAAGGTATTAAGGAAGAGTGAGATCGATCTGCAAGGGTTAAGAGATCGATCTGCCTAAAACTAGAATTGAGGGATCGATCTGATCTAGGAAGAGATCAATCTCCCTTAAAAGCATAGACTGTAGATCGATCTGAAAGATCGATCCACACTCAAACAGAGAACTTATGAGATCGATCTGGTAAGGAAGAGATCGATCTCCTCAAAGTCAGAGAGCTAAGGAGATCGATCTGAGGTATTGAGAGATCGATCTCCCCACTACGAGATTGCATGGCAGATCGATCTGAAGATCGATCTTGCCTCAAACAGAGAGATCATGAGATCGATCTGCCTATTCGACAGATCGATCTCCCCTATCATTTTCAAATTAACAGATCGATCTGCTAACCTATGAGATCGATCTCCTTGTGTTTTTGTGCTTTGATCTTGCAGGATTTATAACTAAGAGATCGATCTGGCCAAGAAGGCAGATCGATCTCGCACACTACTGGAGGTACCCAACGGCTAGTTTCTGTAAAATCTCAACGGGAAAAACAGCATTTAATGCTCCAACTACCAATCCTTCAGTATTTAACCAAGCATTGAAGACAAAGAGAAGTGAGACATTATTGCTGCACATTTTCTACATTCTCAAGCTTTCAACACTTTCATTCCTTGTGTCTTCATTCCTCATTTATTGAGATTTATTGTATAAGCTTAAGTGCAAAAGCTGTATTTGTCCTACCTACATTAAAGCTTCATTTTTGTATTCATCCTTATCTTGAGAGAGAAAGAGGATTGTTCCTCAGTGAGATAAATTGTAAGAGGGTGAATACATTTTCATATTGCAAAGGGTAGAGAGGTTATTCCTTAACCTGTAAAAGGAACATTGTAACTTCTGTTGAAGGAGAGTAAGAAAGCACTTGACAAGAAGGTCAAGGAGAGAGGACGTAGGCAAGAGTTTGGCCGAACCTCTATAAACGATTGTGTTTGTTTCTCTCTTCCCTATCTTGCATTAAATTGTTTAATTTTATTATATTGCTTATTTTCATTTGCAAATTAAAATAGGATTAAATTAAAATTTGCTATTAACTTTAGAAAACCGATTCACCCCCCTCTCGGTAGAGCCAACATATGAGTTTCTTTAAATCAAATACATGCTTAACTACTTCATAAAATTTTCATTATTCATGGGCGTTTTCATAAAATCATCATCATTCGTAACGTTTCATAAAACGTAATCATTCTTAAACATTTCGTCAAAATCTCATAAAAACATGGTCATTCATTCATCATCATAAACATGTTCATAATCATATTCGTCATTCATTCATAATCATGGAGACTAGGCTATAACTGAGTCATGCGATATGTGTCAATCTCCGTAAAGAGTCATCATACCTATGGCCATGGTAAGGGGGCTAGCAATCATAATCATAAACAGGGGTAGTATCTTCTTATTTCTTATCATATACTAGCACGAAGCAATGACACTCTCCGTGCAGGAAACATTCATGCGTGCTGCGCGGACACGAGATACTACCAAAACATCATCATAAACCACAAGTAGCGAGACATCTACCACACAGGTAGAGTCAAGTGCTACAGGGACCCTACGTACCGGCACTCCAATGGTGGAGCCGAAACTGTGAAACTCAAATTTTTCACACTATGTTCAACATTTGGAATCATAAGACGGATGAATTAAGTATATAAATGTGAATAATGTAGTGGAGGTATGAAAATACGAAATTTAAATGAGAAAAGATAGTGAGTCCGAGAAGAAAAATTAGTCTAAATTGGTCCCAAACGTGTAGAAGGGTATAATGATCAAAAGATCCTAATTTCGGTGCAAATTCGATTAGAAAATTTCATTAAAAATATGGATTTAGGAAATCTTGATCGATAAAAAAAAATTATGGAATTTCGAGTCCAATTGGTCAAGATACGAAGATATTACGAATTTTCATAATTTTCGCCTCGGACATTATCCCAAAAATAGCGAAAAATACACCAAAAAAGTTAAAATAAATTAAATAAAATGTGATTTTTGAGATATTTTGTGATTTTATTATATTTTATTTGATTATAATAAAATATAATAAAATATAATAAAATAATAATAAAGTATATTATAAAAAAATGAACACTGAAGAAATCGCGAATTGTGAATTGGAGAAAGGAAACATAAGACAGAAACAAAAGACAAAACGTGAAGAAGGGAACACAAAAAACGCAGAAGGAGACCGAGGGACTGGTCGAGCCACCACCGGTGACCGAAGAGCCCCGACGACCACCGGAGAAGGTAGCCCACAACTGCCCGACCCTCCTGCCACTGGCGACGTGTGCCAAAAACGTTGAATTTCGACGGATCGAGAGAGAGAAGGTCGAAAGAGGAGAAGACGATTTCGGTGGCTCCAGCGACGATTGACCTTAGCCGAACGTTCCTCTGTTCTAGGCGTACCGAACAAAGCCAGAAACGGCACGAGAACCGACCGAAAAGGAGGTGAACGGCAATGGGGAAGCCTGAACCAGTACAGATCGATTCAGCAAGAAGAGAACCAGGCTGAACCAATCGGTCTGAACTGGGCTGAATTGGACCGAACCGGTTCAACCAAGAAAGAGGGGAAAAAGGAAAGAAAAAGAGAAAAAGGAAAAAGGGAAAAATTTTTGGGGATACACCGAACTTCGGGTAAGGCGGTAAGAGGTCAATAGTGACTGATTTAATTTTTGAGAAATTTATTTAAATTATATTTGATCGAAAATTCACCCGAAATTAAATATATAATTATGCAGTTCAACGATAAATCGCATACGTGAGCCCGATCGAACTTCGATTTACGTACCATCGCATAATCTCAAGTAAGTAAAGTTCATTTACAACAATTTATGTAATTATCGTGTATTAAAGATTTATTTTACGAGTTACGGATTAAATTCTGCATTTAGTGGATTAAAGTGGGATTTTTAATTAAATTGTCGTAAATGATATACGGGCTATTCAAAGAGTCTAGAAAAAAGGCCCAATAAGTACTGATGGGCCCAGAGAGCCCAATAGGCCTTGATGAAAGAATTAATAAGTAGGAAACAGGCTTAAAACGGATTAAGGCCCATTAAGGTGCAATTGGGCCCAATAAGAAAGAAATTGGCCCAATTAGCTAAATCGACAATAGTAAATATGAGAAAATATTTTGTGAGACCCCGTATATGTATAAGGGTATATATGTACATAGAAATGTAAATAGAGTTGTACTATGAATTCATGAGTGAAGTATATGTGATGTAAGTCCATAAGTAATGTACACACTTGTAATGAGAGTGGTAATTGTACATACAAGTTACATTATGTATGAATGTGAAGAAATGGACTTAAACATGTGGAGAATGTGTGTAGAATGGATTATGAGTAGTTTGGTAAAATGGAAGTAGAATTGCATAAGTTGTGCACTTCCATTTTTGTTTATATTAAGTACCATTGGTCATACAAAGATTCTACACAAGTTTTAATGTGTATGAAGTGAAGATGGATGCCATTTTCAAGTCTCAAAGATGATTGGATGAGAAAATGATCATGACAACAAAATGTATGAAGTTTGGTAAGTGTTGCTGCAGAAGAATTGCAGAAAATCTGGAAACTATGAAGGGCAGATCGATCTCATGGGATGAGAGATCGATCTGGAAGAGCCAGAATGCTCTTATTTGGGCAATGAAATAGAGCAGATCGATCTCCAACGGAGCCAGATCGATCTCCTAAGCATTCTGTAATGAGAAGATCGATCCTCAAACACCTAGATCGATCTCCTTAGCTCTCTGTTTGGGAGCAGATAGATCTCATACTTCGACAGATCGATCTCATGCTTAAAATGCCGTGAAAAAGAAGGATTTAAGGGGACCAGATCGATCTCCTCTTGGACCAGATCGATCTCTTCAAGCTATTTCTATATAAGGAGTGCTGAAAATCAGAAAATTTCAGAAAAAAACACTAACCTTCCACTTTCAACCCAAAAACCTAACTTTCTCTCTCTAAAATCAGCCATTTTCAGTAAGATTTGAAGAGAGACCATTAGAGGCAAAGTTGTTCCTATCAAAGAGAAGAACAACATAGTTGGAAGGCATTTTCCCATTGTTGGTATTGAAGGAGCAAAAGGCATTATCATTTGGAGCAAGAAGAGAAATCAAATTGGGTAAGATTCTAACACTCCAACTATGGTACATTGTCTATATAATTGATTTTGGAGTTGTTTGGCATGAGTATGGATGGTTAGAAACTATCTAAAATACATTGGAATGACTATGACCTAGAAATGGTCTAGAGTGAGAAAGTGGAATGTATGGAGATTAATGATGAATGAGATATGTAGAAGTTATTAATAGTGTTGTGGTATGATTTTAAGATGTGGTTAGTGGATAAATTGTGAGATTTACCTAAAAGAGGTAAAATGTGGATTAAGGCATTTGTAAAATGCATAAGTGAATAATATTGACTAGTGAGGTCAATTATGGGTTAAAAACATTAACTCAATTGATTTAATGAATGAATCGCAGCTTCCGAGGATACGCCGAGGCGAGTTGAGCCAAGAGCGTGAGAAGCTAAAAGGAAAGGAGTCACACTAAGTAAATCGAGGTAAGGGAATTGTGTGGACTCTTAGAGATATCTGTGCGCAACTTGGGTGCATTAAATGCTTTGCATGAGACATTAGGAAATGATGTTGGGTGATTGAAGGGCAAAAGTTGGGAGTTTGATAAAATGGGCATGAAAACAAAAGCATATTGCTTTGAAAATCATGTTTTATTGCTTTTTAGCAAATGATTGGTAGGTTGGCTAACATTGAAATGATTTGCAAAAGAAATGAGTATGTTTGGTTTTGTTAACTATACTTTGCAAGTTTTGAGCCACCTACATGATTTCGTGAGTATGAAAGCGTGCTAGAGTATGACTCGCACGAGATTTGATGTGTTTTATACACATGAGTGCAAGAGGCACTAGTTTTCACATGGAATTCATAATTTTTTGGCATTGTGCTTCGAGTTTGTCTCGCACTGGATGCCCACCTTGCATGTTGCCGTGTTTGGAGCTTCGAGTAGACTGGGTGTCACATCGATTAAATAGGCTCACACGTGCATTGTTTTGACATGATTAATTAGCCGTGTTAGGAGCTTCGGGTAGACAAGAGGTCGTATCGATTAAATAGGCTCACACGTGCGTTTGAGATGTGGCGTGATATGATGTGTTGATTTGGTCCACGGAATACGTTGTACCGTGCATGTAGCATGGAGTACATTGTACCGTGTTGAGATGTGATGTGCCGTCTTCGGACGAGATCTGCTATGGACCGACGGGTAGGATTTGACCCACCTCCCATGTGGAAGCAGATAGTGGTGATATCCCGCACACCTGATCCGTGTAGCCGGTATCACAGGTTATGTACATAGGCCTTGAGGTTATTACCTGTTGTTGAACTGCTTATCTCACATGTCTACTGCTATTTAAGAATAAATCCATGTTTGAAAATGATTTGTGGGTCAGGAAAGTCTGAGGGATGGGCCGAGACCTGACCAGTGTTGAAATTGATTTGTTAATGGTTTTTAAAGTGCACGGATGCATGATGTTTAATGCCATGCTTTATTGTGAAAATGCATGATGGTTAATGCCATGCTATTTGAGAAAAATGCATGATGGGTAATGCCATGCTTTTATTGTGAATTATGCATAATGATTTATACCATGCTTTGAGTTGAAATGTGCACTTGATTTTAATAGCATGAATGCTTTACATACCATTAACACAATCATACACTCATGTTTTGAGATAAATGATGAATTAAATGCTTTTGAGCATGGCATCACGATTACGTAGATAGTGCAGTATCTACCTGTTCGCATGATTGCCTTACTGAGCGCGTGGTTTGCTCACCCCCCTTATTTTCCCCCTCTCTACAGAGTGTTGAGTATAGATTGAGCGTGACTGGAGGCGTTTCCTTTTTGGTAATCCGCTGCATCCCATCGCTAAAGGTATACACACTGTTGAAATTTTGTATCTAAACTTACGATAGCACAGTAGCATTTTGTATGCAACTATTGGGGATGTAAAACAATGTAAACACATGTAACAACTCTGATATATATACATTTATACAAGTGTTTACCTATGAATAATATACAAATTGAATTGGTATGGTGGAGTGAGTTAGACGTCGGCACACAACCCAACTGTTAAGAGTGTGGTTGTTCACGATCGAGGAAGGATGATTAACAATTGATGTATGAAAATGCAAAACATTTATACGTATTTTGGTAAGTTGAGGGTCGTGACATATTTATTGAGTTGAATACGATTAAAATGAGGTTTATACCGATAAAACCGAGCAAAAAGAGTAAAATCGATTAAAAGTCAACTTTTAGTCAAAGCTTCGATATAATCACATATTTTGATATGTTGAAATGAATTTAAGCCATATGTGATAAGTTGAACTTGTTTTGCAGCAGCTCGATCTATCAACACATTTTACGAGGCAAACCCGAGCATCGAGGAAAGTGCTCTACATCAATCGCTAAGAGGTAAGGGATATAATTTAGAGTAGCGTTGGTACTCCTTTATCCTTACCAACTGTTTATGTATGAGAATTGAATGAGATTTTACAAAATGAATTTCCAACTGTATTCAAACCGAAGCCAAAACCATTTCCCGAGTTTTCAGCATGTTTTATATATATGAGATACATTTTTACAGTATACATATTTATAAAAGTGATTTTTCACTTCTGAAACGAAAGCATAGTGTTTTCATGTGAGACGGTTAAAGTCTCGATATGTTTTATGAAACCATGTTTTCATGATACGGGTTAAAGTCCCGAAACAAATTTTAAGCTATATTTTCACGGTACGGGTATGAGTTCCAAGAAATAACTATTATAACTATGCTTTCCATATTTACATGGGCTAGAGTCCCGCAATGATTTATGAAAACCATGTTTTCTATGAGAAACGGGTTATAGTCCCGTAATGATTTATGAAAACAATGTTTTCTATGAGAAACGAGTTATAGTCCCGTAATGATTTATGAAAACCATGTTTTCTATGAGAAACGGGTTAGAGTCCTGTAACGATTTTCAGAATCAGGTTAGAGTCCCATAATGGTTTTCAGTACATGGGTATGAGGCTTGAAATGATTTTGATAAATTGGGTAAGAGGCCCAAAATTATTTTTGTGGGGTAAAAAGGCATGATATGACGATAATCAGAGGACCTGGGGTCGATCTCGCATACATAGGGTAGCGTATGGAGACGATCGAGGATTTACCTAGCCAACGGCTAAAGAACAGGCAGTCTCTGACTTGATATGAGAAACGTGCGCATAATCCACACTTGGTGATACACGTGAGTTCGTACTTATAGTCCCCATTTAGTGGTGCACGAGAGATAGGGTAGCGTACAACCCTGATCCAGTCCTACGGCTCCCCTGTACAATGGTCATATGTACCTATGATGAACGTCCTACGGGATCAGATGTATGACGTCCTTCGGGACTAGTATATGAGACGATTACCTGACCCTACACGATGAATTGATGGAATGATATATATATATATATGTTTTCGCACATTTCATGCTACATGTTTTATGATTTTATTAAGCACAGATTTTCTATGATGAGATTTTAAAGGTAGCCATGAGTATATTTTATGAATTATGCATATGACAATAAGATTTCATTTTCAAAGTGATAAGCATGTTATGATATGCATGATTAAGTTTTGAGATGCTTTATACTTGTTTACACGACGTGATATGCATACTATATATGAGTTTTACCAAAAAGATGCATGAGGTGTAAACTTATGATTTAAGCATGTTTTTACTGCTTTTATGAAATGTAAGCATCTCTATTCCACTGCATAAGTATGCTGATTTGTAAAACCATGAGTTTTACCATGTTTTGAGTACTTAAGCTATTTTAAATGTATCTCTTACTGAGTCTGAAAAACTCACCCCCTCATTTCCATCTCCCAGATTATCTATAGTGAGTCTACTGCATATACGAGACTGTGGTCATTGACGAGATAGTTCGACCTTTCATCGGATACTTTCGTAGCCTTGAGGTACAGTCTTACTCGTATTCCATACATGTTATACAGAATAGACACTATTGTATATAATAGTCGGGATGTAATAGTTGTAAATGATTATATATATATATATAAATAGAATGTATGTAATGTAATGAGATCCTGGAAAATGAAAAAGGTTTTAAATCTAGACATGGACAGGAAAACAACGTAGTTAATGGATAAAAAGTTTAACTGAGCCTCATTTTTTCGCGCTTTCGAGGCGTGACAGCTTTGCTTGGTATTAGAGCAAATGTTGTGTAGTACTGTCGTGTCTAGTAATAAGAGTGTATTACATCCTAATGTGTCTATGCATGTCTGGTAATAAAGTAAGCTTACCTGTCAAAGTATGACTTAATTTATGGATTATGTGCAAATAGTATATCGCTAACCATGAGGGGTAGACGGAGCCGTTCACAGAGACGAGCTCAACCCGCTCTACCATCTTCCCCTCAACCCGAGAGCCCTACTGATAAAATAAGGAGGCTCGAAGAGACAGTACATGGTATGAGAGAAAGACTTACAACCTTTACCATTATGTTTACCCCACAGTTTGGGGTATGTACACCTAGTACGGAGATAGCTACTCTTACGCCTAATCCTCCTCCCCCACCAGTTCCTCCAGTAGCCCTAGCCCTCAACCAGCAGTTCCCCAGTATAGGGATGATAGAGAGACTCAGAGGGTGCGAGATTTCTTGAGTATGCATCCTCCGGAGTTCACAGGGCTTAAGGACCTGGTTAAGGCTGAGTAGTGAATCGTTGACATTGAGGCGATATTTCAATTTTTGTGGTGTACTGATAGGGAGAGAGTGACTATGGAGGGTTAAATGATAAAGGGACAGGCTAAGTTCTGAAGGAGATCCACATAGACGGTATTAGCAGAAGATCCATTAGAGATCACATGGAATGCTTTCTTAGTCACATTCTGAGAGCAGTATGTATCGCTTGCAGCTCGAAAGAAGATGCATGCAGAGTTTTTGGATTTGTAATAGGGAAGTTCTATAGTAAACAAGTATGAGAACAGATTTACAACCTTGATGAGATACGATCTAGAGACAGTTAGAGATCCTAAGCGCCAGACAGAGATATTTTTGGCAGGATTGAGATCCGGGATCAAAGATAGGCCTTTGGGTCAAAATATCATAGATTTTAGAGATGCTCTGAGGCGAGCCCAGGAGATAGAGAGGGGCTTAGACGTTCCTCAAGCATAGCATGGTTTCAGGAGATCAGTCAGAGATAAGGGGAAATAAGTAGTTACTTTCGATATGATTTGAGAGGGGGTCAGCCCAAGAGACAGAGGGTGGAAGGACCTCAGATAGAGGCTGGTAAACCCAAGACTCCGGTTGGTTTTATAGGTATGATTAGAGGCCCTGAGATAAGAGTACCACGGTGCAGGACATGTGGTAATATTCACATTGGACCTTGTCACGCAGGTACCTTTACTTGCTATAGATGCGGTGAAATAGGACACCTGATGAGAGAGTGTCTACTTATGAGATCTCAGGAACCTCGTGAGGCACCTAGACAGATAGAGAGACCGGCTCAGGCTCCACAGAGGAGAGCCATAGCCTCAAACAAGGGCAAGAAGCCTGTCTCCTAGGGCCAAGTGTTTGCTACTGATCAAGAGACAATAGATACATCTTTCGATGCTATCCGAGGTACTCTCCTTGTCTGTAACCATGAAGCATATGTACTGTTGGACCCAGGTTCCACACACTCATTTGTGTCACCATGATTTGCATGTAAGTTTCATAGGAAACCTGGAGTCACTAGATTACATGTTGCACATAAGTACATCTATGCATGAGATACAGAAAACAGATATGATATGTAAAGCTTGTGATATGATGGTAAGAGATAAGAAGTTGTTAGCAGATCTAATATTGCTGAATATGCAAGACTTTGATGTAATATTAGGCATGAATTGGTTAACTACCAATTGTGTAAGTCTAGACTGCTACACTAAGACCTCAACTTTCCCCTTACCAGAAAAGTTCAGTGTATGTTTATTAAAAAGTAATAAAAGTGTAGTGTTAAAGTTATGAAATTATATGATGTTTATGTATGGGATTGACGTATGATGTTTGATTGTATGAAGGATACATTGCCTTCTTTTTTTATGAGAGTCGAGAACTACCTAGTATATAGGATGTTTCGATGGTATGTGAGTTTCCCAAAGTATTCCCAGAGGATTTACCAGGGCTACCACCAGAGAGAGAAGTTGAGTTTTCCATTGAGCTAGTATCAGATACTCAACCCATCTCCAAGCAACCTTATCAAATGGCATTGGTAGAGTTGGAAGAATTAAAGAAGCAGTTGTAAGGATTACTCGATAAGGGGTTTATAAGGCCTAGTGTGTCACCATGCGGTGCACCAGTATTATTTGTCTGAAAGAAGGATGGTAGTTTTCATCTATGTATAGACTACAGGCTTTTGAATAAAGCAAGAGTTACGAATAAGTATCCCCTGCCAAGGATAGACGACTTATTTGATCAGCTGAGAGGGGCTTCAATGTTTCAAGGATAGATTTGAGATCGGGTTATCATCAGCTAAGGATTAAGGAGGCTGATGTACCAAAGACAGCATTTTAGACCTGATATAGGCACTACGAGTTTCTAGTTATGCCCTTTGGAGTGACTAATGCCCCAGCTACATTCATGAGTCTTATAAATGATGTCTTCTGTGAATACTTGGATAGATTTATGATAGTATTCATCGATGACATCCTGATTTATTCTGGATCCCAGGAAGAGCACGAACAACATTTGAAGACTGTGCTCCAGACTCTCCGTGAGAAGAAGCTATATGGTAAATTCAGTAAGTGTGCTTTCCGGCTACATCAGATTGCATTCCTCGGACATGTGGTATCTAAGGATAGGGTGTCAGTAGATTTATCTAAGGTAGATGCAGCATTGAGATGGGAAAGACCGAGAACAGTCATGGAGGTCAGAAGTTTCTTGGGATTGGCATGGTATTACCGACGGTTTATCGAATGGTCTTCACAGATAACAGCTCTATTAACCAGACTGAACCGTAAAGAGGTTTATTTTATATGGTCTGAATAGTATGAGCACAGCTTTCAAAAGCTCAAATGTTGGTTGAATACAACACCAGTCTTAACCATTTAGAGTGGTTCTGGGGGGATATATGGTATTCAGTGATGCTTCCTACCAGGGTCTCGGCTGTGTGCTTATGCAGGATAGTAGAGTGGTAGCTAATGGATCCCGTCAACTAAAGGATCACGACCGTAATTATCCCACTCACGACTTGGAGTTAGCTGCAGTAGTGTTTGTACTCAATATATGGTGGCATTACTTGTATGGAGAGAGATTCCAGACCTTTACTGACCACAAGAGTCTTAAGAATTGTTTGATCAGAAGGAGCTGAGTATGAGACAGTGGAGATGGATAGAGCTCCTCAAGGTTTATGACTGCGAGATTTTATACCATCCTGGTAAGGTGAACGTGGCAGTCGATGCCTTGAGCAGAAAGGGTATGATGTCCTACATGATGATTAAAAAGTGAGACTTATTGGAATAATTTTCTGAACTCGAGATCAGTATGGATGGGATTGAGCATGGATACATGGCTAGCCTACGGATGGAGCCCAGTATACTAGATCATATTAGAGCTAGATAGCAAAACGATCAGAGGTTACTGGATATGGTTAGCCAGGTAGAGGAGAGATTGCAGCCTGAGTTTTCGGTCAGTGATGATGGATTACTGAGGTAGAGAGGCCGTATCTGTGTGCCACATGATGACACCTTGAGACAAAGCATTCTGAAGGAGTCCTATTGTTCTAGATTCACCCTGCTCCCGATTTAGTGGGATAGGCAGCTAAGGGTGTTCAGCTCATATGTGACCGATTGAGGACCGTACAAAAAAGTTATGTCGATGTGCGCATACGTTCTCTTGAATTTCATGTAGGAGACTCCGTATTTGTTAAGGTGTCACCTATGAAGGGTAAAGTACGCTTCGAAAAAAGAGGAAGTGTTACGATTTAAGACTAATCCACTAGTAAAGGTTCTCTGGCAACACCACAAGACAGAAGAAGCCACTTGGGAACTAGAGAGCCAAATGAAGGAGAAGTACTCTCACGTGGTGGATGGATCAGCTTGAATTCAGAGGACTGAATTCTTAAAAGGTGGGGAGAAATGTGAAACTTAGATTTTTCACACTATGTTCAACATTTGGAATCATAAGACGGATGAATTGAGTATATGAATGTGAATGATGTAGTGGACGTATGAAAATACGAAATTTAAATGAGAAAAGATAGTGAGTCCGAGAAGGAAAATTGGTCTAAATTGGTCTCAAACGTGTAGAAGGGTAAAATGGTTAAAAGATCCTAATTTCAGCGTAAATTCGATAAGAAAATTTCATTAAATATATGGATTTAGAAAATCTTGATCGATAAAGAAGAAATTATGGAATTCCGAGTCCAATTGGTCAAGATACAAAGATATTACGAATTTTCATAATTTTTGCCCAGGACATTATCCCGAAAATATGCGAAAAATACACCGAAAAAATTAAAATAAATTAAATTAATTAAATTAATTAATTAATAAAATAAAATATGATTTTTGAGATAATTTTGTGATTTATTATATTTTATTTGATTATAATAAAATATAATAAAATAATAATAAAGTATATTATATAAAAAAATGAAAAATGAAGAAATCGCGAATTGTGAATTGGAGAAAGGAAACATAAGACAGAAACAGAAGATAAAACGTGAAAAAGGGAAGATAGAAACGTGAAAGGAGACCGAGGGACTGGTCAAGCCACCACCGGTGACCGAGAAGCCCCGACGACCACTGGAGAAGGTAGCCCACAACCGCCCAACCCTCCTGCCACTGGCGACGTGCGCCGAAAACGTCGGATTCCAGTGTATCGAGGGAGAGAAGGCCGAAATAGGAGAAGACGATTTTGGCGGCTCCACCGGCGATTGACCCCAGCCGAACGTTCCCCTGCTCCAGGCGCACCGAACTACACTAGAAACGGCCCGAGAACCGATCGAAAAAGAGGTGAACGACGACGGGGAAGCCTGAATCGATACGGATCGGTTCAGCAAGAGGAGAATCAAGCTAAACCGACCATCTGAATAGGGCTGAACAGGATCGAACCGGTTCAGCCAAGAAAGAGGGGAAAATGAGAAAAAGGAAAGAAAAAGAGAAAAAGGAAAAAAATTTCGGGGATACACTTAACTTCGAGTAAGGAGGTGAGAGGTCAATAGTGACCGATTTAATTTTTGAGAAATTTATTTAAATTATATTTGATCGAAAATTCACCCTGAATTAAATATATAATTATGTAGTTCGACGATAAATCGTGTACGTGAGCCCGATCGAACTTCGATTTGCGCACCATCGCATAATCTCGGGTAAGTAAAGCTCATTTACGTCAATTTATGTAATTATTGTGTATTAAAGATTTATTTTACGAGTTACAGATTCAATTTCGCATTTAGTGGATTAAAGTGAGATTTTTAATTAAATTGTCGTAAATGATATACGGGCTATTCAAAGAGTCTAGAAAAAGGCCCAATAAGTACTGATGGACCTAGAGAGCCCAATAGGCCTTGATGAAAGAATTAATAAGTGGGAAACAGGCTTAAAATGGATTAAGGCCCATTAGGGTGCAATCGGACCCAATAAGAGAGAAATTGACCCAATTAGCTAAATCGACAATAGTAAATATGAGAAAATATTTATTGAGTTGAATACGATTAAAATGAGGTTTATACCAAAAAAATGAGAAAAAAGAGTAAAATCGATTAAAAGTCAACTTTTGGTCAAAGCTTCGATATAATCACATATTTGGATATGTTGAAATAAATTTATGTAATGACCCTTGACCCTTGAAAATTTGGGAGATTTTTTTTAAACTTAATTTACCCACTTATTCCCTTATTCACTTAGGTTGTATTCATGTTCAGTGTCAAATCACTTTTCATAATTCTTTATCCGTAATTATATTTAAATTCCATATTTTGACATATATGGCCGATAGAAATTTTGGCAGCATAACGACTTATATATGAGCCTACCCACTTGGAAATAAATTGTTTTAACAATCCTAGATATCCACAACTGCCAAGCATACTTTCCAAATCTACATTTACAACTCAATACATCCATTTCGATTCAATACTAATCATCTTAAAACCTAATCCCAAAAATAATATTCTTTACATTGTTTTCCTTACAAATTACATCCCAACAAGATATTTCTAAAATATGTTTGTGCATACAAAATGTCTCTCGTAAAGGAATGTAATTGTATACCTTTTTTGCGTGTACAAAAAGTAGCCTAGGGTAGCTCTTTCCCACCAGCCTATGTCATGTACGTGACAAGTAGCGCCTACGGATCACTGCAAATAGTCTGAAAGGTAGAGGGGTGAGCTTTCAGAAAAAAAAAACCAGTAAGAAAATGCATTTAAAACGGTCTTAGTGATTCAAATATGTAGAAAAACATACTAATACGTATAATGACTACTCTCTTAAACTAATATAAGGACCTTTGAAAATTAAGAAATATCAAAAACATCATGATTCAAAACGTAATTCTTTACGTACTTGTACTTAACAGTTATCACATAACCTTTTCGTATACTCAGAATTCCAAAAACATAATTACATGTAAAAATCACATATCATAAAGTCAAATCTAAAAGCAGAGTTTAGTTCAGATAGAGACTACATTGGCCCATATGATTATCATGCATTTATAACAAAGTCATCCTCCGTAGAGGGAATTCAGAACCTATGGCCATGGTAGGGCTGTAGACGTGATCAAGGTCGTACAGCGTTCAGACACCCGAAGGTGGAATTCAGACGCCACAAAGGTAAAGTTCAGACGCCACACTAGCGAGCATGATATGCGTTAGCATACAACATAAGTGGCCCTTAGTCTCAAAACATACTATAGTTTTCATATATAAAAACATCAAAATACAACCATCTGATTCAAAAGATAATTTCAAAGGACATGCTCTTATTCAGAAGTCATATTTAGAAATATGCAATTATTCAAAATACAAATTCAGAGAGCATATTCTTGTTCAGAAAAAAAATCCAGAAACGTGCTTTTATTCAGAAAAACCAATTTCAGAAATCACGTTCTTACTCAGAAAACAAAAGCAGAGAACATGTTCGAAAATCATAATTCAGATCTTTGTAAGTTTTCCTTAATCATGGTTCATAAAGTAAACTATTACCGTTTTAAATTACACCCCCTTACCTCGATCTATCAAAAATTTCGAGTTCGAGTGGTGACGCCTCCCAGTCCCTCATTTAATTCCTTCTACGATTCGCTTACACCGAAATTGTATACTTAGCATCCTATTCATACGAATTGTCTGAATTGCGTTAAAATTGTAACCTATTCGTTACTACTTCATGTGTGCATACAATCGTACATACCTAGCTAACACGTGTGTTTATATATTTTTATTACTATATATTTTTTGTATGTACATATACTAACATACACATTTATCATATACACCTATATGTATATGCACATAAGTATATACACACACATATATATATCATTATTTGTTTTCATTATTCCTTATCACATATATACATATTTTTTTGTCTGCTTCTCATCTTTCCCATTCTTATTTCACCTCTAATTTAATTCACACTATCATGCTTTTAAATACAACACACACACATATATATACATGTACAATAAATATACACATGTATATAAGTTTTACCTTTTTCCTTTTTCCCTTTTTTTTTTCCTTTCTTTTCTCCTTTTCCTTTCTCCTCTCTCGGCCAGCCCAGCCTTGATTTGCTTGGTCTTCTTCCTCCTTCAGCTTCCAGGTACTGCTTTCCTCACTCTCGGTTTGCTCCTTCAGCCCAGCTCTGCTTCAGTTTTCGAGTTCTGCTTCTCTTCACCCTCGGTCTGCTCTCCCTCTAGCCTTAGTTTGCTCTCCCTTAACCTCTTGGTCTTTTGCTCCAGCCCTACGGTCTGCTTCAATTAGCTTTAATTTCTTTTCCCTCGGGTCGGCTCCAGCTTCCTCTTCTCCATTTCTTTCTTTTTTTCCTTTCCCCCAGTCAGCTCTCCTGCTCTAGATTTCCTCTTCACAGTGCTCCTATCAACGGTGGTGCTGCAGCCCACAAGGCTTCCCCTATTTTTTTCAGCCCCAGTTTTGCTTCAGTTTTCCCTCTTTCTCGGTTTGCTCTGCTTCCCGTCGGTCTTCCTCTTCCTCTCCTTCCTTCCTCTTTCTTTCTTTTTTTCTTTCTTTCTTTCTTTCTTTCTTTCTTTCTTCCTCCCCCTTCTCGGTTGACCAGCTCTCCTTCCCCTCCTCTTTTTTTCCTTCTTTCCTCTCCCGGCCACCCCTCCTCTTCTTTCCTTCTTTCTTTTGCTTTTTCCCGCTCCTGCTATGCTCTCTGCATTTTCAAAATGTAGAGTTGTGGAATTGGCTTTGTTTGAAAGCCAATTCTGTACATGCATTATATTAATATATATATTATATTAATATATATTATTTGTTTGTTGTTTAGTGTTATTGTTTTTTTTTTTGTTTTTTTTGTTTTTGTTTATTTCCATTTCATTTTTCATTTTCTTTGTCTCATGCTTTGTTTGTTTTTCTTTTTATTTATTAATACTTATATATTACATACTATACATTACATAATATATATATTTGTTATATATGTTATTATCTATCTATTTTAAATTTGTCTAGTATATATATATACATTTTTTTTATAAATTATCCAATGACACAATATTCATGTCTTCCATGAAATTTCCATTATTTCGAAAATGAAATATTATTGGGATCTCATCACTCCTTATAAATCCCCGATATAAGCTTCATATCAAAATTTTTGACTAATGAATTAAAATTTTTCAATCCCTCCATGCTTGCGTTTGCTTCATCACTTCCTGTATTTCGGGCTCTCTATCGTTCACGAGCATCTCAAGTCCCATACTCCTCAAGCCCTACAATGAATATTCGCACTTCCATTAAAACATATTATTTTTATTCTTACATAGTCTAATTAAACATAGGAATTTTGTGGTGTTTACATTCTCCCCACCTTAAGAGAATTTGATCCTCCAAATTCATTCGGGTCCATCAGAATAGATGTGGGTACTTCTACTTCATGAGTCTCTAGCTCCTATGTAGCTTCTTCAATCAAATGGTGTTGCCAGGGAACCTTTACTAGAGGTATCGTCTTTGATCGAAATACCTTTTCCTTTCTGTCTAAAATCCGGATAGGTCGCTCAACGTAGCTCATATCCTCTTAGATGCTCAAGGGCTCATACTCAATGATGTGTGAGGGATCCGGATTGTACTTCCTTAACTTCGAGACATGGAAGACATTATGTACCTTAGAAAGCTGCAATGGTAAGGCAAGTCTGTAAGCTACGTCTCCCACTCTCGCTAGGATCTCAAAAGGACCAATGAAACGAGGACTCAATTTCCCCTTCTTCCCAAACCGCATGATACCCTTACTCGGAGATACCTTAAGAAACACGAAGTCCCCAATTTGAAACTCAAGTGGACGCCTATGCTTATCCGCATAACTCTTCTGCCTACTTTGTGTGGTCTTAAGTCTATCACAGATTATCTGAACACCTTCTGCTGCCTGTTCTACCAATTTTGGAGCCAAAATCCTTCTGTCTTCTATCACCCACTTCTTCCCAAGCCACTGGAGACCTACATCTTCTACCATACAGGGCCTCATATGGTGCCATCCCGATACTAGCATGATAGCTGTTGTTATAAGCAAACTCTGTGAGAAGCAGATGATCATCCCATGAGCCCTTAAACTCCAAAACGCACGCCCTCAGCATATCCTCTAAGGTCTGAATTGTCATCTCAAACTGACCATCGGTCTGAGGATGATAGGCTGTGCTCAGATTGAGCTGAGATCCTATGGCTTCTTGAAAATGAGCCCAAAATCTAGAACTGAATCTAGAATCCCTATCTGATGTAATGCTCACGGAGCCCTATACAACTAAGCTATCTCCTTCACATACAACTCTGCTAAAGCACTTAAGGAGTCTGTACTTTTGATGGCTAGAAAGTGGGAACTCTTAGTCAATCTATCTACGATCACCCAGATTGCATCATGCCCTTTTCAGGTCCTTGGTAAACCCATAATGAAATCCATAGTAATGTGCTCCCATTTCCAAGTAGGCACTAGAAGAGACTTAAGTAATCCCGTTGGCCTTTGGTGTTCGATCTTAATCTGTTGACAAATCAGACACTTGGCCACAAACTCAGCTACGTCTCTTTTCATACCGACCCAACAATACACCTTTCGTAAATCATGGTACATCTTAGTGCTTCTCAAGTGCATGGTGTACCGAGAACAATGTGACTCCTTTAAGATCCTTTGTCATAGGGCATCATCGTTTGGGACACATATACGGCCCCTAAATCTCATCAACCCATCCTCACTGACCACAAAGTCTGATTGTACGTCCTGTTTTGCCTGACTGACCATATCCAATAACTTCTAACCACCCTTCTGTCCAGTTCTGATCTGATCTAGTATACTAGGTTCAATCTGCAAACTAGCTATGAACCCAACATCTATTGTTTCCACACTAACATTGAGTTTGGCAAACTGCTCTAGCAACTCCCATTCTCTGACCATCATGAAAGAAATCATCCCCTTCCTGCTTAAAGCATCTGCCACTACGTTTACCTTACCCGGGTGATACAGAATCTCGCAATCATAATCCTTGAGGAGCTCTATCCACTGTCTCTGTCTCATATTCAGTTCCTTCTGGTCAAAAATGTACTTCAAGCTCTTATGGTCAGTAAAAATCTGAAATCTTTCTTCATACAGATAATGCTACCATATCTTTAAAGAAAAAACAACCACGGCTAACTCCAAGTCATGGGTGGGGTAATTCCTTTCATGGTTCTTAAGCTGGCGAGAACCATATGCGACCACCCTTCCATGCTTCATAAGTACACGCCCCAAGCCTTGGTATGATGCATCACTGTATACCGCATAGCCTCCAGACCTACTAGGAATGGTTAAGACCGGGGTGGTAGTCAACCTCTTCATAAGTTCTTCAAAACTCTGCTCACACTGATCAGTCCACTCGAATGGAACATCTTTGCGTATCAGCTTAGTCAGTGGAGCGGCAATCTTGGAGAAATCTTCTACAAACCTCCTGTAGTATCAAGCTAGTCCCAGAAAACCTCAAATTTCTGTAACAGTTTTCGACCTCTCCCAGTTAAGTATTGCATCAACCTTAGACGAATCCACTGACACCTCGTCCTTAGAAATAATATGTCCCAGAAATGCTATTTGCTCCAACCAAAACTCACACTTATCAACTTCCCATACAACTGATTCTCTTTGAGAGTTTGGAGCACTACTCTCAAATGCTGCTCATGCTCCTCTCAGGACTTTGAGTAGATCAGAATATCGTCGATGAAAACTACGACGAACTGATCTAGATACTCCGAGAACACCTCATTCTTTAGGCTTATAAATGCAGCTGGGGCATTAGTTAGACTAAAGGGCATCACAAGGAACTCATAGTGGCTATATCTCGTTCTGAAGGCCGTCTTCGAAACATCCTCCTTCCTAATCCTTAGTTGGTGATAGCCTGATCTCAGGTCAATTTTTGAGAAAACCTTGGCCCCTCTTAGCTGGTCAAATAGATCATCTATCCTGGGCAAGGGATACTTGTTCTTAATTGTGGCCTTGTTCAGCAGCCTGTAGTCTATATATAACCTGAGACTACCATCTTTCTGATAATTCTATATTTTTAGAATTATTTGTGCTTAATTTCCTAATTAATTATTTAAATACCCAATTTATTTTGTTAATTATCCCCTTTATTGAATTAAAATTCTCATGTTTGCAGATAAATTAAATTCGGAGAATTTTGAATATTTCGGTAGAAAATGGACCGAAATTGAGCTAAAATCGAGATTGGACCACACGAGCCTAGCACATCCAATTTGACAAAAAGATAGATGACATGGAAATATTATTTTTCAAGGAGCCAATGGTGTGAAGACAAGTGGCCAAACAATGCAAACTCATCTAGGATGGAAAAATTACCATTGTACCCCTAAGTGTGTGTATAAATAGAATATGATGGCAATTGAAAATGGGGTAGCCTAAGTTAGAATAGAAGTAATTTAGGAGTAGATGTAAAATTAAGGTAGAATAGCTTTTAGGTTAATTTTACAAGCTTTCTTTAAAATTCCCGAATAGTTTTTTCTTTAGAAGTTGATTTACTGTTTATTCCATTCTTCTTTATGTTTTTCAATTGTCTTGGATAATTTTATTTCAATAAAAAAAGCAATTTCATTCATGTTCTCGGTTTGCATATGAACTTGTCTAATTTTTATTTTGTCTCTTGGATTCACCGATTGTTGGATATGAGGAAGTAAGAAGCTTGGCTGGTGACAGTGGCCAAGTCTTCTTCCATGTTCAACAATTTATTTTCCTGATTCAGTAGATAAATTCAAGCATGGGATTTGGTTTTGTTACCAACTTTTATTCAAAGAAGAAATTTTCATTTATTGTTTTCTGGTAACATTTTCATTTCCTGCAATTCTTGTTTTATATTTTCTAGATTGTTTCATTTCATATCTTTGCTGTGGTAGCTCTTTGGATTCGAAATAGTGAATGGAAGTGCTGTTGTTGCCGTTATGTTTCCTACATTTCCATTTTATGCTTATCTGTTTTCTTCTCCATTTTCATTGTTTATAACTTGTTTTTAAATTCTACTTTCTGTTATTTCGAGTGATTTTCTTCACTGGCCAGAGAGTGTTTGTGCTATTGAGTGGAGTTGTTGGAAAGTTGGAATGCAGATGGAGGCAACAACTAGTCAGGACAAAACCATGGCATCATAGCCAAAACCGAGAACCATAACTTTCCTCATTTGTTCTGCCCTGTTCCACATTTCATTAACTGTTCATTTGCTTAGAGTAGTTCATTTTGTTTAATTCCAGTATTCACTAATTGTCTGCTGTCATTGTTATGGGTTGGTTGCTGCGCAGAAGATGAAGGAAGGCTGCTGCCGGTGCTGCTCGGTTCTGCAGCTGAATGAATAGCATGCAGTGTTGGCATTGGCTCAATTTTGTAACCGAGAAAGGGTGTTGCGACTGCATCTGTTGAATATCGAACCTAAAGCAGGTAGCAGGCGTGCACTGATCTGGAGTAAAAGTTAGCAGGACGAGCAGGCTGGTGTCAAGAGTAGAGGTTGCACGAACCAGCAGCAACCAAACCTGGAGCAGAAGTAGGTAGCAGGTGTGCACTGATCTGGAGCAGAAGTTTGCAAGACGAGCAGCAATGGCAGAAGCAAACCTCACCTGGACAGCAGTTGATGAAGACAGCAGGCCTGGACGTGAGCTTCAGCAAGTAGGAACCGAGAATAGACTTGGACAGTAGACCAAACAAAGCCGTGAGCACAGCTTGAAACTGAGACCACACCTGGAAACCAGAAAATGAATCATGAACAGTGTTTGGAGGGATTTATTGGTTGATTTAAATCTAAGGCTTTGTTTGGCATTCAACTCTTGCATTAATCCATTTTTCTTGTATTTTTAGTATAGTTTAATTAGTTGTTAGTTTAGGATAGTTGCTAGTTGTCAATTTAGATTAGTTCTAGTTTTTTTTAATTTGTTAATTTAATTTCTAGTCTTAATTTTTAGTTAATAGTTAATTTTATATTTTATGTTTTAGGATTTAATTTTAGTTTAGCATTTTACAAGTTACCTTTAGATTTAATCTAGATTAAATGTGTTTAAGGAATAAATTTTATGACTTTTACTATTGATGAATTTTTCGATGAACGTGTTAATGCGAAGGTTATGTTGCATTCATCCTCGATACTAGTCGGGAATGTCCAAGTATTCAGGACATATCAGTGGTATGCGAGTTCTCGGATGTATTTCCTGAGGAACTACCGGGACTACCACCGAAGAGAGAGTTAGAATTCACTATAGATTTGGCATCAAAGACTCAGCCAATCTCGAAGCCTCCTTACCGGACTGCCCCTGTTGAACTTGAGGAATTGAAATAGCAGTTGCAAGACCTGCTAGACAAAGGGTTCATTAGGCCAAGTGTATCACCATGGGGAGCTCCGGTATTATTTGTGCGGAAGAAGGATGGTAGTCTCAGGTTATGTATAGACTACACGCTGTTGAACAAGGCTACAATCAAGAACAAGTATCCCTTACCCAGAATAGATGATCTATTTGACCAGCTACGAGGGGCTACGGTGTTCTCAAAATTGACCTGAGATCGGGCTATCACCAATTGAGGATTAGGAAGGAGGATGTTTCGATGACAGCCTTCAGAACGAGATATGGCCACTATGAGTTCCTCGTGATGCCCTTTGGTCTAACTAATGCCCCAGCTGCATTCATGAGCCTGATAAATGAGGTGTTCCGGGAGTATCTAGATCAGTTCGTCATAGCTTTCATTGGCGATATTCTGATCTACTCAAAGTCTTGAGAGGAGCATGAGCAGCATTTGAGAGTAGTACTCCAAACTCTTAAAGAGAAGCAGTTGTATGGGAAGTTGGATAAATGTGAGTATTGGTTGGAGCAAATAGCATTTCTGGGCCATATTATTTCTAATGACAAGTGTCAGTGGATCCGCCTAAGGTTGAGGTAGTACTTAGCTGGGAGAGGTCGAAAACTGTTACAGAAATTTGAAGTTTTTTGGGACTAGCTGGATACTACAAGAGGTTTGAAGAAGGTTTCTCCAAGATTGCAGCTCCACTGACTAAGCTGACACGCAAGGATGTTCCATTCGAGTGGACTGATCAGTGTGAGCAGAGTTTTGAAGAACTCAAGAAGAGGTTAACTACTGCCCCAGTCTTAACCATTCCTAGTGGGTCTAGAGGCTATGCAGTGTATAGTGATGCATCATACCAGGGCTTGGGGTGTGTACTTATGCAGCATGGGAGAGTGATCGCATATGATTCTAGCCAACTTAAGAACCATGAAAGAAATTATCCCACCCATGACTTGAAGTTAGCCACGGTTGTTTTTTCTTTGAAGATATGGCGGCACTATCTGTATGGAGAAAGGTTTCAGATTTTTACTGACCACAAGAGCTTGAAGTATATATTTGATCAGAATGAGCTAAATATGAGACAGAAATGGTAGATTGAGCTTTTTAAGGATTATGATTGCGAGATTTTGTATCACCTGGGCAAGGCAAACGTAGTGGCAGATGCTTTAAGCAGGAAGGGGATGATTTCTTTCATGATGGTCAGAGAATGGGAGTTGCTAGAGCAGTTTGCCAAACTCAGTGTTAGTGTGGAAACAACAGATGTTGGGTTCATAGCTAGTTTGCAAATTGAACCTAGTATACTAGATCAGATCAAGACTGGACAGAGAGGTGATAAAAAATTATTGAACATGGTCAGTCAGGCAAAACAGGACGTACAATCAGACTTTATGGTCGGTGAGGATGGGTTGATGAGATTTAGGGGTCGTATATGTGTCCCAAACGATGATGACCTGCGACAAAGGATCTTAAAGGAGTCTTATTGTTCTCGGTACATCATGCACCCGGGAAGCACTAAGATGTACCACAATTTACGGAAGGTGTATTGATGGGTCGGTATGAAAAGAGATATAGTTGAGTTTGTGGCCAAGTGTCTGATTTGTCAGCAGATTAAGATCGAACACTAAAGGCCAGTGGGATTACTTAAGTCTCTTCTGGTGCCTACTTGGAAATGGGAGTACATTACTATAGATTTCATTATGGGATTACCAAGGACCTGAAAGGGGCATGATGCTATCTGGGTGATCATAGATAGATTGACTAAGAGTGTCCACTTCTTAACCATCAAAAGTATAGACTCCTTAAGTGCTTTAGTAGAGTTATATGTGAGAGAGAGCTCGGTTGCATGGGGCTCTTGTGAGCATTACATCAGATAGAGATTCCTAATTCACTTCTAGATTTTGGGCTCATTTTCAAGAAGCCATGGGATCTCAGCTTAATCTGAGCACAGCCTATCATCCTCAGACCGATAGTCAGTCCGAGAGGACCATTCAGACCTTAGAGGATATGTTGAGGACGTGCGTTTTGGAGTTTAAGGGCTCATGGGATGATCATCTACCTCTCGCAGAGTTTGCTTACAACAACAACTATCATGCTAGCATCGAGATGGCACCTTATGAGGCCTTGTATGGTAGAAGATGTAGGTCTCCAGTGGCTTGAGAAGAAGTGGGTGACAGAAAGATCTTGGCTCTCGAGTTGGTGGAACAGGCAGCAGAAGGTGTTCGGATAATCTGTGATAGACTTAAGACCGTGTAAAGCAGGCAGAAGAGTTATGCGGATAAGCATAGGTGGCCACTTGAGTTTCAGATTAGGGACTCTGTGTTTCTTAAGGTATCTCTGAGCAAGGGTATCATGCGGTTTGGGAAGAAGGGGAAGTTGAGTCCTCACTTCATTGGTCCTTTCGAGATCCTAGAGAGAGTGGGAGACGTAGCCTATAGACTTGCCTTACCACTGCAGCTTTCTAGGGTATATAATGTCTTCCATGTCTCGACGTTAAGGAAGTATAATCTAGATCCCTCACACATCATTGAGTATGAGCCCTTGAGCATTCAAGAGGATATGAGTTACGTTGAGCGACCTATCCCGATTTTGGACAGAAAGAAAAGTGTACTTCGATCGAAGACGATACCTTTGGTAAAGGTTCTCTAGCAACACCATTCGATTGAACCATCCACAAATTTTTGGATCTTCTCGACCTCATTACTCATAGTGTTGGGATCATATCTACCCAAAGAGATAAAGGTCGTCTCATACTTGTCCACTGTCCTACTCCTTTGGGTTAGTCCCAAAAATGCCATCTTTAGCTTTCGTTGTGCGGTATCCAGGACATACTGTCTCCAAAAAGCCTCTAAAAACACATCCAGCAAATCTCAGTATGTCGAGCAATCAAAAATAGGCCTGGTGGATTTTCACCAATGTTCTGTTGATCCCTTCAGCATAAAAGCGGCAAACGCTACACTCTCGATAGTAGTTGTAAGACCCAATTTTATTTAAAACACGAAATGAGAAAAAATCAAATGAAGGATTGAAATGGTAGTCCCGAACACGTGCAAGGGTAAAACAGTCAAAAGACCAAAATTTAATACTTATCATGACAAGAAAATTTAATTAAAAATATGGGATTGAGAAATCTTGATCAATAGCGAAGAAATAATTAAATTTCAAGTTAAATTGATCAAGATATGAATTTATTGGAATAAATCGAAATTTTCACCTCAGAAAATTATCCCGAAAATAATCAAAAAATATACCGAAAAGATAAAATAAGACCGATAAATTCATTTATAGATTAAATGAATAAAATATAATTTTTTTTGATATTTTTGGATTTTTAATAATATTTTAATGAATAAAATAATAATACAAATAAATTATAAAATAAAATAAAATAAATAATTAAGAAAAAGAAATCTGAATCGCGAAATAGGAGAGAAAATGAAACATGGCGAAACGAAGATCGATGGAATCGAGGGAGTCGATTTCCCCTGCTCCGACGGCCATAGACTAGGCTGAGGGGCCGGCGAGGGCCGATGAACGCAGCCCGACACAGGACAATCCACCAGCGATGGCGTCTCACCGTGGAAAAGCTGAAATTGAGAGATCGACAGAGGGGAGGCCGGAAAGGGAGAGAGGAGATTGGCGGCCATCGGCGCCGTTTCGACTATAGCCAAGGCCTGATGATGAAAGCCCAGGCCATGGGGCATTGATTGGCACCGAAATCACGACGGGAATCGGCCAGACGACGCCGGAACAGTGAAATGAAGCCTGAACCGATACGGCCAGTTCAGCGCAGTGACGGTATGTTGAACCGGACCGGACCGGTTCAGCCAAAAAGAAAAGGAAAAAAGAAAAAAAGGAAGAAAAAGAAGAAAAATTGGGGAAAATTCCAGAGATGCAATGAGCTATGGGTAAGTCGGTAAGCAGTCCAAATTGATCGATTTAAATTTCAAAATATTTAATTTGATTAAGATTCGACTGAAAATTTAACCGAAAAGAATGTAATTATGTAGCTCGACAATTGACGTCAAACGAGAGCTTGAGATAGCCTCGATTTACGTATTATCATGGAATCTCAGGTAAGTAACCCTTATTTATGACAATTTGCATCGTTATGTGTGTTAGATAAATTACAAATTTAATTTATGCATTAAATGAATTAAATTTTGGAATTTGAGATAAATTGTCGTAAATAATTCATTAAGCTATCCGGGAATTTAGAATGAGGCTCAATAAATACTGATTGGCCTAATGAGCCAATAGGCCTCGATAATGTAAATAGTAAGTGAAAAACGGGCTTAAGGTCGATTAAGGCCTATTATGGTACAATCAGGCCCAATATGGGTAAACGGGCCCAATGATTTAAATTAAGCCCAGAAAATATGAAATACAATTAATTGTATTGTATTTGAGCTGATGAACATTTATCCGCAGTTTCAGAGATTGGATTGGGAGCAAATCGGACTACGTGACGAGACATCAATGGAAAATGTCAGACTGTACAAAAAATGAGGTAAGGGAATTGTGTGACTAGCTAGAGGTAGCTACGCGTATTTTAATAGTTTTTGTATACACTGAATATGTATAAAGGTCCTAGAAATGGTTTAAAGATTTTAAGGACTCGAAATAGATAAAAATGCTATTTTACCCCTATTGAGGGAATTCACCTAAGGATGGTGAAAGCATGATATGCATGAAATGCATAATTTAAGGAATTTTCAGATTTAAGGAATTTTCTTGATTTTTAAGCAAAGCAAATCGATAGATTGGCCCGTAATTGCATAAATTTCACAATATAACACTACGTAAGTGTTATTAAGATTTAAATGAAAATTATTTGGAAAATGGGCCAACTATCAAGTTTATGTTGAAACAGATAGTGCTGGCGCATAGCTCGCACTATATCTGCATTTGTGAGTGTGTATAAAATGTGCTTGAGCGGTTGCTCGCACCGAATTATGTGACATTATATGCATGAAATGTGCTAGAGCGATTGCACGCACTGATTTTTATTATTGTGAAATGCATGAAAGGTGTTGGAGCCTAGCTCGCACTCTGTTTTGAGATGTTTTGACTTGTTTTGACTTGATATACATAAAAAGGTGCTGGAGCGCTTGCTCGCACTAGTTTTAATGATTTGGCATGCATGAGAGGTGCTGGAGCTTAGCTCGCATCCTGTTTTGATATGATAATTGCATAAAAGTCGTGCTGGAGTGTAACTCGCATGAGATTTGATTTATTTATGCATAAAGTTGTGCTAGAGTGTAACTCGCACGAGATTTGATTTATTGA
The DNA here is from genome assembly GCA_033439115.1 of Firmiana major. Classification (NCBI taxonomy): domain Eukaryota; kingdom Viridiplantae; phylum Streptophyta; class Magnoliopsida; order Malvales; family Malvaceae; genus Firmiana; species Firmiana major. Next base: position 819,202 of record JAVKOW010000026.1, read on the forward strand.
TGCATAACACCGTGCTGGAGCTTACTCGCACGAAGTTTTATATGGATTTATAACTCATTTTAAAGACGTACTGGAGTACTACTCGTACATAGATTTTACTTATTTTTATGAAACCGTGCTAGAGCTTCGCTCGCACGAGATTTTCAGATATCATGAATATGCATGGAGCCGTGCTAGAGCTTCGCTCGCACAGGGATTTATATGACATGCATATAGTCGTGTTGGAGCCTCTTGTAGACTATGTGTCACAGTGAGATGATATGCCCACACGTGCATACTGAGACATAGATGGTATAGGTGGATAAGACCTATTGCAGGCACCTCCTGACTGAGATTCGGTTCACGGAGTACGTTGTACCGTGAATATCATGCGGAGTACGCTATACCGTGGAAATTGTTGGAATGGGCTGGCATTAGCCACAAGGCAATAAGCCTGGCCCTCGCAATCCTGATGTTATGTTGTTTTAGCGGTAGGATTAACCCACCTTCGTTTCAGGTGTGATACCCCGCACACTAGGTACCGTGTAGCCAGGGATCACTGGGTTATGGCCATAGTCCTCATTGTTACTGATATAGCCACCTACTTATCTCACATGATATAACTTGTGGTCTCAATAGATCAGGGTAGACCCGAAGGAGGGGTCAGGCCCTCGATTTTATGATTTTCTACTATGCTGATAGATGTTTTTAGAGAATTTTATGATATGTGACCCTAAAAGAAGGGTGATTTTATAACCAAAGTTTTTAATGAATTTTAATGAGTTTGATTTATGAGATGCTTAACCCCTTTTGGTTATTTTATACTGCAGTTTTAATAAAGTGATTTAAATGCAGTAGCATGATGAGTTTTCCATGCGTTAATGATAAATTCATGAAAAGAATTGTTTCTCATGATTTGTTTTACATGGCATGATCTTGATTTACCTCATGCTAAGTATGATTTAATGATGTCACGTAAAATGCCTTTGATGCATGAATTACATGATTTCTATATGCCCAAATAGTTTTGATAAACTATGTCATTGATGTATGCATGATTTTGTGCTTGAGATTTTAATGAAAAGAAATGGATTTTAAAGGCATGACATTATGAGCATGTAGATAGTGGAGCAATCTACTTACTTGCATAATTACCTTACTGAGCGTGTGGTTTGCTCACCCCCTTGTTTTCCCATCTTTTCATAGTACTCGCAGTAGTTAGTGAGCGATTGAGAACTTGTATCTTGGTATCTGTTGCTTCCCATCGAGAGACAGGTATACACATTTGTATAGTTTCGTATCTAAATATGTAAATGCACAGTACTGTAAATGGATATGATGTCGGGGATGTAAGGTGATGTAATACCATTGTATATGTATTTAGTTAAAGTCAAAGGATAGTAAACTCTGATATGTGAATGTGATTATGGAAATGGAATGGTAAATAGGTGAGAGGTGACAACACCGAATCATAGCCCAACTGTTTGGTAAGATGGTCACGATGAGAGAAAGGTAAGAATTAAATAATAAATGAAAAAACAAAAAATTTACTATGATTTTTAGGTAATTTGGGTCGTGACAGTTTTTTGTATCAGAGCTTAAGTTGGCTTGATATGAGTCGGTGTTAATGGTTAAGGAAGTTTACATCCCCATGTATTATGTATTGTTTAGATATAATTGTATATATCGAGATGGAAGTGCAGATAAGAATTTGTTTTTGAATGCAAGAATAGACTCATTAACTGATAGCCGCTATGGTAGAGAGGCGAGTACACGGGCTCGAGGCCGTATAGGTAGGCCTGAGCGTCGTACTGAGTCGCCACATGAGACTTAAAATGAGATTGAAGTGGAGACTGATGTTAAGCATGCCCCACAAAGTCCGACAGAGAGATCGAACAGTATTTAGACACACTTCGCGAGGTTGGAGCGGAGTGTGGAGAATATTTTACGAGCTAATTGCTCAGAGTATGCATGAGATTCGAGGGCGAGGCAGAGCATTGGTGGAAGTCTGATCGATCCACCTTAAGAGTTAGACATCCAGATTAGACATGAGAACATAATTCTAGATGTATTCCGGTGACAGAATATCCCAGACACTACTTAAAAGAAATTATAGATAACATTCTTTACTCTCACCCAGAGGAACTGGTTGATTTACGAGTATGAAACTCAGTTTATATACCTTCCCAGATATGACTCCAACACTCGAAATGTCTGAAAGTTCATGGAAGGGCTCAGATTTTCAATTAGAGTCCGATGGGCCCCGTTAGATATCACTAGCTATGCTGAGGCAGTGCGCAGACTACAGTTGTGTGAATAAGATCATGAGTTGCATGCCTCTGAGATTGGGAAAGGTAGTAAGGGTCAGAATAGAGACAGAAGAGAATAGAGAATGATAGAGATGTCAGAACAGGAAAAAGGTAGTTTGATAAAAGATTACAATTGATAAGTCACAGGGTAAGATGATTGGTAGGGCCCCAGTGTATCCAATTTCAGCACTTTTGAGGGGTATTATGATTTGAAGACCCCGACGTGCTACGGAACAGTGTAGGATGTGTGGTAGTTACCACAGAAGTAGGCTGTTGGGAGAGGGCAAGTGTATGCCTTGGACCAGGACACTACAGATGTTTCATCGAATGTGGTGGAAGATACCACATTAGTTGTAAATAATGAAGTAATTATTTTAATTGATCCTGGTGCCACATATGTATTCATACCGCCTTCAGTTGCTTATACGCTAGGGAAAGATGTAAAGCCTGTACCTTTTTGCAAGATGATGATGGTTATGTCACGCCCCGGAAGCGCGGAAAAATAGGGCTAATTTAAACTTTTTATCCATTAACTATGTTGTTTTCCTGTCCATGTCTAGATTGAAAATCTTTCTCATTTTCCAGAATCTCGTTACATTACATACATTCTGTATATATAAAATCATTTACAACTATTACATCCCGACTATTATATACAATAGTGTCTATTATGTATCACATGTCTGGAATATAAGTAAGACTGTACCTCAATGTTACAAAAGTATCAGATGAAAGGTCGGACTACCTTGTCAACGACCACAGTCTCGTATGTGCAGTAGACTCGCTATAGATAATCTGGGAGATGGAAAGGAGGGGGGTGAGTTTTTCAGACTCAGTAAGAGATACATTTAAAATAGCTTTAAATACTCAAAACATGATAAAACTCATGGTTTTACAATTCAGCATAAACATGTACTGGAGTAGAGATGCTTACATTTCATAAAAGCAGTAAAAACATGCTTAAATCATAAGTTTACACATCATGCATCCTTTTAGTAAAACTCATATATAGTATGCATATCACGTCGTGTAAACAAGTAAAAAGCATCTCAAAACTTAATCATGCTTATCATAACATGCTTATCACTTTAAAATGAAATCGTATTGTCATATGCACATCTCATAAAACATACTTATAGCTACCTTTAAAATCTCATCATAAAAATATGTGCTCAATAAAATCATAAAATAGGTAGCATGAAATGTACGAAAACATATATATATCATTCCGTAAATTCATCGTGTAGGGTCAGGCAATCGTCTCATATACTAGTCCCGAAGGACATCATACATCTGGTCTCGTAGGACAAAATCATGGGTACTCATGGCCATAGTACAGGGAGCCGTAGGACTGGATCAGGGTCGTACGCTGCCCTATCTCTCGTGCACCACTGAATAGGGATTATACGCACGAACTCACGTGCATCACCAAGTGTGGTCTATACGCACGTTTCTCATATCAAGTCAGAGCCTGCCCGTTCCCTGGCCGTCGGCTAGGTAGATCCTCGATCGTCTCCATACAAGATCGATCCCAGATCCTCTGACTTTCTTCATGTCATGCCTTTTTACCCCATAAAAATCATTTTGGGCCTCTTACCCAATTTATCAAAATCATTTCGGGCCTCATACCCGTGTATTAAAATCATTACGGGACTCTAACCCGATTTTCATAAATCATTACGGGACTCTAGCCCGTTCTTCATAGAAAACATAGTTTTCATAAATCATTGCGGAACTCTAGCCCGTGTAAATATGGAAAGCATAGTTATCAAAGTTAATTCTTGGGACTCATACCCGTACCGTGAAAATATAGCTTAAAAGCTGTCTCGGGACTTTAACCCGTATCATGAAAACATGGTTTCATAAAACATATCGGGACTTTAACCCGTAATCTCACATAAAAATACTATGCTTTCGTTTCAAAAGTGAAAAATCACTTTTATAAACGTATATGCTGTAAAATGTATCTCAAATATATAAAACATGCTGAAAACTCGGGAAATGGTTTTGGCTTCGGTTTAAATACCGTTGGAAATCCATTTCGTAAAATCTCATCCAATTCTCATACATAAACAGTTGGTAAGGATGAAGGAGTACTAACGCTACTCTAAATTATATCCCTTACCTCTTAGCGACTGATGTAGAGCATTTTCCTCGATGCTCGGGTTTACCTCGTAAAACGTGTTGATAGATCGAGCTGCTGCAAAATAAGTTCAACTTATCACATATGGCTTAAATTCATTTCAACTTATCCAAATATGTGATTATATGGAAGCTTTGACCAAAAGTTGACTTTTATCGAATTTACTCTTTTTGCTCGATTTTATCGGTATAAACCTCGATTTAATCGTATTTAACTCAATAAATATTTTTCTCATATTTATTATGGTCGATTTAGCTAATTGGACCAATTTCTCTCTTATTGGGCTAAATTGCACCTTAATGGGCCTTAATCCGTTTTAAGCTCGTTTTCACTTATTAATTCTTTAATCAAGGCCTATTGGGCTCACTGGGCTCATCAATACTTATTGGGCCTTTTTTCTAGACTCTTTGAATAGCCGTATATCATTTACGACAATTTAATTAAAAATCTTGATTTAATCCACTAAATGCGCAATTTAATTCGTAACTCGTAAAATAAACTTTTAATGCACAATAATTACATAGATTGTCGTAAATGAGCTTTACTTACGCGAGATTTTGCGATAGTACGCAATTCGAAGTTCGATCGGGCTCACGTACGTGATTTATCGTCGAACTGCACAATTTATATATTTAATTTCGGTTGAATTTTCGATCAAATATAATTTAAATAAATTTCCCGAAAATTAAATCGGTCACTTTTGACCTCTTACCGACTTACCCGAAGTCCGGTGTATCTCCAAAAATTTTTCCTTTTTCCTTTTTCTCTTTTTCTTTCCTTTTTCTCCTTTTTTCCCTCTCTTTTTCGGCTGAACCGGTTCGATCCGGTTCAGACCGGTTCAGACCGCCGGTTCACCCCGGTTCACTCCGGTTCGCTCCGGTTCACCGCCTTGTCGGCCGGTTCTCCGCCAGTTTCCACCGCCAGCAGCTCCGTTGGGTCGTCCGCAGCTCGAATCTGGCCTCGACTTCGTCCAAGGCCGCCGGAAAGTGGCCGGTCCGGCTGTTCTCCTCTTCGCCGTCGGTACCCATTTCTCTTTCTGCCGTTTTCGGCGTTTGCCGACAGTTTCGCCGGTCGTTGCCGCCACCAACAAGCTCGCCTGTGCCTGGGGAACGTTCGGCTGTGGTCGGTCGGGCCTGAATCGGCGCCGATTGCCGGCGATTCCTCTTCTCTCCCCGTCGGTTTCTCTCCCTCGATCCGCTGGATTTCGGCGTCGGTAGGCTGCACCGCCGGTACCAGGGAGGTCGCCGGCCTCTCCTCTTCCATTTTCGGCCCTTCGCCCGGCCATTGGTCGCCGGTGGTCATCCTCAGTTTGCTTCGTTTTCCGTTTTCGTTCTCTGTTTCCTTCTCTGTCTCAATTCCCGATTTCACGATTTCAGTTTTTTTTTTTAACTTTATTATTTATTATATTATATTATATTATATTATATTTTAATCAAATAAAATATAATAAATTGTACAAAAATATCATATTATATTTTATTAATTAATTTATTTATTTAATTTAATTTTAACTATTTTGGTGTATTTTTCGCATATTTTCGGGATAATGTCCCGGGCGAAAATTACGAAAATTCGTAATATATTCGTATCTTGACCAATTGAACTCGAAATTCCATAATTTCTTCTTTATCGATCAAGATTTCCTAAACCCATATTTTTAATGAAATTTTCTTATCGAATTTACACCGAAATTAGGATCTTTGACCATTTTACCCTTCTACACGTTCTGGATTAATGTAGACCGATTTTCCTTCTCAGACTCACTATCTTTTCTCATTTAAATTCTGTATCTTTCGTCCAACGATTTAAATCCCTTTAATTTAAATTATGGTCCTAAATAATGAACATAGTGGGAAAAATCCGGGTTTCACATTTCTCCCCACCTTTTAAGAATTCAGTCCTCTGAATTCAAGCTGGTTCATCAACCACGTGAGAGTACTTCTCCCTTGTTTGGCTCTCTAATTCCCAAGTGGTTTCTTCTGTCTTGTGGTGTTACCAGAGAACCTTTACTAGTGGAATAATCTTAAATCGTAGCACCTCCTCTTTTTTTTTTTTTTGAAGTGTACTATACTCTTCATCAGTGACACCTTTACAATTACAGAGTCCCTAACCTGAAATTCAAGAGGATGTCTGCGCACATTGGCACAACTTTTCTATGCGGTCCTCAATCTGTCACGGATGAGCTGAACACCCTTAGCTTCCTGTTCCACTAAATCGGAAGCAAGGTGAATCTAGGACAATAGGACTCCTTCAGAATGTTCTGTCTCAAGGTGTTATCATGTGGCACACAGATACGGCCTTGGTACTTCAGTAATCCATCATCACTGACCGTAAACTCAGACTGCGATCTCTCCTCTGCCTGGCTAACCATATCCAGTAATCTTTTATCGTTTCGTTATCCAGCTCTAATCTGGTATAGTATACTGGGTTCAATCCTTAGGTTAGCCATATATCCATGCTCAATCTTAGCCATACTGATCCTGAGTTCGACGAATTGTTCCAATAAGTCCCACTCTTTAATCATTATGTAGGACATCATACACTTTTTGCTCAGGGCATCAGCTGCCACGTTCGCCTTATCAGGATGATATAAAATCTCGCAGTCGTAAATCTTAAGGAGCTCTATCCATCTCCGCTGTCTCATATTCAGCTCCTTCTGATTAAACAGGTACTTAAGATCTTATGGTCAGTGAAAATCTGAAATCTTTCTCCATATAATTAATGCTGTCATATCTTGAGTGCAATCACTACTGCAGCTAACTCCAAATCGTGAGTGGAATAATTATGCTCGTGATCCTTTAGCTGACGGGATCCATAAGCTACCACTCTACCATGCTGCATAAGCACACAGTCGAGACCTTGGTGGGAAGCATCATTGTATACCATAAATCTCCCAGACCACTCGGAATGGTCAAGACTGGTATTGTATTCAACCGACGTTTGAGCTCTTAAAAGCTCTGCTCACACTACTCAGGCCATATAAACTGAACCTCTTTATGGGTCAGTCTGGTTAATGGAACTGTTATCTGTGAAAACCCTTCGACAATCCGTCGGTAATACCATACTAATCCCAATAAGCTTCTAACCTCCATGACTGTCCTCAGTCTTTCCCATCTCAATGCTGCATCTACCTTGGACAGATCTATTGGCACCCCGTCCGTAGATACCACATGTCTGAGGAATGCAATCTGATCTAGCCAGAAGGTACAATTACTAAATTTACCATATATCTTCTTCTCACGGAGAGTTTGGAGCACAGTCCTCAAATGTTATTCGTGCTCTTCCTGGGATCCAAAATAAATCGAGATGTCATCGATGAATACTATCATCAATCTATCTAAGTATTCTCGGAAGACATCGTTCATAAGACTCATCAGGGTTGTAAATCTATTCTCATACTTGCCTACTATAAAACTTCCCTGTTACAAATCCAAAAACTCTGCGTGCATCTTCTTTCGACTGTAAGCGGTACATATTGCTCTCGAAATGAGACTAAGAAAGCATTACATGTGATCTCTAAGGGATCCTCGGCTAATGTCGTCTGTGTGGATCTCTTCTAGAACTTAGCCTGTCCCTTTATCATTTAACCCGTCATAGTCACTCTCTCCCTATCAGTACACCCTAAAACTGAAATATCGCCTCAATATCAACAATTCACTCCTCAGCCTTAACCGGGTTCTTAAGCCCTGTAAACTCCGAAGGATGCATACTCAAGAAATCTCGCACCCTTTTGAGTTTCTCTATCATCCCTATGCTGGGGAACTGCTGACTGAGTGCTGAGGCTACTGGAGGAACTGGTGGGGGAGAAGGATTAGGCATAAGAGTAGCTGTCTTCGTACCAGGTGTATGTACCACAAACTGCGGGGTAAACATAGTGGTAAAGGTTGTAAGTCCTTCCCTCATATCCCGTACTATCTCCTCGAGCCTCCTTTTTCTATCAATAGGGCTCTCGAGTTGAGGGGAAAGATGATAGAGTGGTTCAACTCGTCTCTGTGAACGGTCCCGTCTACCACTCATGATTAGCGATCTACTATTTGCACATAATCCATAAATCAAGTCATACTTTGACAGGTAAGCTTATTTTATTACCAGACATGCATAGACACATTGGGATGTAATACACTCTAATTACTAGACACGACAGTACTACACAACATTTGCTCTGATACCAAGAAAACTGTCACGCCCCGAAAGCGCGGAAAAATAGGGCTAATTTAAACTTTTTATCCATTAACTATGTTGTTTTCCTGTCCATGTCTAGATTGAAAATCTTTCTCATTTTCCAAAATCTCGTTACATTACATACATTCTGTATATATAAAATCATTTACAACTATTACATCCCGACTATTATATACAATAGTGTCTATTATGTATCACATGTCTGGAATATAAGTAAGACTGTACCTCAATGTTACAAAAGTATCAGATGAAAGGTCGGACTACCTTGTCAACGACCACAGTCTCGTATGTGCAGTAGACTCGCTATATATAATCTGGGAGATGGAAAGGAGGGGGTGAGTTTTTCAGACTCAGTAAGAGATACATTTAAAATAGCTTTAAATACTCAAAACCTGATAAAACTCATGGTTTTACAATTCAGCATAAACATGTACTGGAGTAGAGATGCTTACATTTCATAAAAGCAGTAAAAACATGCTTAAATCATAAGTTTACACATCATGCATCCTTTTAGTAAAACTCATATATAGTATGCATATCACGTCGTGTAAACAAGTAAAAAGCATCTCAAAACTTAATCATGCTTATCATAACATGCTTATCACTTTAAAATGAAATCGTATTGTCATATGCACATCTCATAAAACATACTCATAGCTACCTTTAAAATCTCATTGTAAAAATATGTGCTCAATAAAATCATAAAACAGGTAGCATGAAATGTGCGAAAACATATATATATCATTCCGTAAATTCATCGTGTAGGGTCAGGCAATCGTCTCATATACTAGTCCCGAAGGACATCATACATTTGGTCCCGTAGGACAAAATCACGGGTACTCATGGCCATAGTACAGGGAGCCGTAGGACTAGATCAGGGTCGTACGCTGCCCTATCTCTCGTGCACCACTAAATAGGGACTATACGCACGAACTCACGTGCATCACCAAGTGTGGTCTATACGCACGTTTCTCATATCAAGTCAGAGCCTGGCCGTTCCCTGGCCGTCGGCTAGGTAGATCCTCGATCGTCTCCATACAAGATCGATCCCAGATCCTCTGACTTTCTTCATGTCATGCCTTTTTACCCCATAAAAATCATTTTGGGCCTCTTACCCAATTTATCAAAATCATTTCGGGCCTCATACCCGTGTATTAAAATCATTACGGGACTCTAACCCGATTTTCATAAATCATTACGGGACTCTAGCCCGTTTTTCATAGAAAACATAGTTTTCATGAATCATTGCGGAACTCTAGCCCGTGTAAATATGGAAAGCATAGTTATCAAAGTTAATTCTTGGGACTCATACCCGTACCGTGAAAATATAGCTTAAAAGCTGTCTCGGAACTTTAACCCGTATCATGAAAACATGGTTTCATAAAACATATCGGGACTTTAACCCGTAATCTCACATAAAAATACTATGCTTTCGTTTCAAAAGTGAAAAATCACTTTTATAAACGTATATGCTGTAAAATGTATCTCAAATATATAAAACATGCTGAAAACTCGAGAAATGGTTTTGGCTTCGGTTTAAATACCGTTGGAAATCCATTTCGTAAAATCTCATCCAATTCTCATACATAAACAGTTGGTAAGGAGGAAGGAGTACTAACGCTACTCTAAATTATATCCCTTACCTCTTAGCGACTGATGTAGAGCATTTTCCTCGATGCTCGGGTTTACCTCGTAAAACGTGTTGATAGACCGAGCTGCTGCAAAATAAGTTCAACTTATCACATATGGCTTAAATTCATTTCAACATATCTAAATATGTGATTATATGGAAGCTTTGACCAAAAGTTGACTTTTATCGAATTTACTCTTTTTGCTCGATTTTATCGGTATAAACCTCGATTTAATCGTATTTAACTCAATAAATATTTTCCTCATATTTATTATGGTCGATTTAGCTAATTGGACCAATTTCTCTCTTATTGGGCTAAATTGCACCTTAATGGGCCTTAATCCGTTTTAAGCCCGTTTTCACTTATTAATTCTTTCATCAAGGCCTATTGGGCTCACTGGGCTCATCAATACTTATTGGGCCTTTTTTCTAGACTCTTTGAATAGCCGTATATCATTTACGACAATTTAATTAAAAATCTTGATTTAATCCACTAAATGCGCAATTTAATCCGTAACTCGTAAAATAAACTTTTAATGCGCAATAATTACATAGATTGTCGTAAATGAGCTTTACTTACCCGAGATTTTGTGATAGTGCGCAATTCGAAGTTCGATCGGGCTCACGTACGTGATTTATCGTCGAACTGCACAATTTATATATTTAATTTTGGGTGAATTTTCGATCAAATATAATTTAAATAAATTTCCCGAAAATTAAATCGGTCACTTTTGACCTCTTACCGACTTACCCGAAGTCCGGTGTATCCCCAAAAATTTTTCCTTTTTCCTTTTTCTCTTTTTCTTTCCTTTTTCTCCTTTTTTCCCTCTCTTTTTCGGCTGAACCGGTTCGGTCCGGTTCAGACCGCCGATTCACCCCGGTTCACTCCGGTTCGCTCCGGTTCACTGCCTTGCCGGTCGGTTCTCCGCCAGCTTCCACCGCCAGCAGCTCCGTTGGGTCGTCCGCAGCTCGAATCTGGCCTCGGCTTCGTCCAAGGCCGCCGAAAAGTGGCCGGTCCGGCTGTTCTCCTCTTCGCCGTCGGTACCCATTTCTCTTTCCGTCGTTTTCGGCGTTTGCCGACAGTTTCGCCGGTCGTGGCCGCCACCAACAAGCTCGCCTGTGCCTGGGGAGCGTTCGGCTGTGGTCGGTCGGGCCTGAATCGACGCCGATCGCTGGCGATTCCTCTTCTCTCCCCGTTGATTTCTCTCCCTCGATCCGTCGGATTTCGACGTCGGTAGGCTGCACCGCCGGTACCAGGGAGGTCGCCGGCCTCTCCTCTTCCATTTCTGGCCCTTCGCCCTGCCGTTGGTCGCCGGACGGCTCGCCGGTGGTCATCCTTAGTTTGCTTCGTTTTCCGTTTTCGTTCTCTGTTTCCTTCTCTGTCTCAATTCCCGATTTCACGATTTCAATTTTTTTTTTAACTTTATTATTATTTATTATATTATATTATATTATATTATATTATATTTTAATCAAATAAAATATAATAAATTGTACAAAAATCTCATATTATACTATATTTTATTAATTAATTTATTTATTTAATTTAATTTTAACTATTTCGGTGTATTTTTCGCATATTTTCGGGATAATGTCCCGGGCGAAAATTACGAAAATTCGTAATATATTCGTATCTTGACCAATTGAACTCGAAATTCCATAATTTCTTCTTTATCGATCAAGATTTCCTAAATCCATATTTTTAATGAAATTTTCTTATCGAATTTACATCGAAATTAGGATCTTTGACCATTTTACCCTTCTACACGTTCGGGATTAATGTAGACCGATTTTCCTTCTCAGACTCACTATCTTTTCTCATTTAAATTCTGTATCTTTCATCCAATGATTTAAATCCCTTTAATTTAAATTATGGTCCTAAATAATGAACATAGTGGGAAAAATCCGGGTTTCACAGGTTAGTTGATTTTCACTAACTGAATATGGGTATAAGGATATGCCAGCCAATTTTATTCAATGGAATATGAATAATTCTGAAGTAATATTTGAGAATAGATTGATTCGGCTGCAAACGATGCTGTTCAGATTTCTATTCTCAGATAGTGATATGGTTACCCCTGAAAAAAAAGTATACTGTAAGTTTGACAAGTAATGAAAGAGTTTGTCATAAGTGATATATGAAAGGAGATAAGCTTTGAGATGTGATAGATCCTGAATACAAGATATGTTGGAATAAGAGGCGTATGTAATGTAAGAATATCTTTGATATGTAAAGTAATTTGGATTAAGTGATATGTAGTGAATATGAATTGTGACTAAGGATAATGGGGGATATATCCACACCCAATCCATGTGGTCAAGTCTGAGGGTTAATAAAGGTATTTCAAAATACCTCCCCACCTGAAGACTTGACAGCGTCTAGAAGCGCACACATAACCTATAAATTGAAATCGACAGTCGTAATATATACATTTAAAATTTTGATACCTTTACTGGTACGATAAAGAAATATAGAATTTGATTAATCACGAAGGTTTAAAAAAATTAAAATTTTATAAAAGCCATTAATATAAGAAAAACGAAATGACAGGGTTAGTATCTTGAATGGAAGCGATTTCGAAATGACATTAGACGTTTATTGCTTACATAAGTCAAGAATATAGGTGATTGAAATATTGAGTGGAACTCAACTACGATGAGGTATTTAAACCTTACTTGGACCGAATGGTTGTCATCTTTAGCGATGATATTTTGATGTATTCGAAGTCCAGGGAAGAGCATGAGTAGCAATAGGAAACTGTCTTACAAACGAGTTGTTGAGAGTTTCTCAAAATGGGCTGCTCAGTTGACACATCTTGTTCGAAAAAGATTGTATGCCAGTAGGATGATAAGTATGAAATTAGCTTCGGTGAGTTTTGGTATATTGAAGTAATAAACTGACCATCGTAATTATTCTCACCATAACAAACAGCTCAAGAGGTTTCAGTATGTATGGATACCTCAAAATAATGATTGTTCTGTGTATTGATGTAAAATGGGAAGATAGTCGTTTGTGGATCCATATAGTTTGAGGACCATGAGAGAGAAACTATCCGACCCATGATTTAGAGTTGGCAGCCATAGCATTTACACTAAAAGTATGGCGTCACCACTTAAATGGTAAGAAATTTATGCATTGGTCGTAAAAGCCCCGAGTATGTGTTTTCACAAAAAGAGTAGAATATGAGATAGCCAAGAGGGTTAGAGCTTCTAAGGATTATGATTGTGAACATTGTACCACCCAGGAAAGGCTAATGTAATGGCTGATGCCTTGAACAGAAAGAGCCTCGGGATGGTATCACATATGATAGTCAGGGAGCGTGAGCTGCTAGAGCAGTTGTGAGCCTCAGTAGTGATGTGATCCCTTCTGATGATGACGGTGATTTTATGACAGCTAGCCTAAGGTTAGAACCAGATTTGAGTGACCAGATTTACCAGGCTTAGTGTGATGATCGGCATGGTGTCGATAGTGTGGGTTAGATTCAGATGGGCACAGTGACAGAGGTTCAAAGACAGTATAAGTGCTCCCCAAGAACATAGTTGCTGTGATAGTGTTATTGTCAGAAGCTCACTCTTTGGAATATACAGTGCATCCGGGATGTAATAAATATATCAGAATTTCTGAAAAGAGTATTGGTGGTCAGATATGAAAAGAAACATTGTAGAGTTGTAGCAAAGTGTCTCGTATATCAGCAGAATAAGGTAGAGCAATAGAAGTTTACAGGATTATTGCAGCCTCTACCTATATTGACACGAAAATGGGAATAAGTTACCATGAATATTGTGATGGGTTATAGAGGACCCGAATGAATCACGAGGCTATCTGGGTGATAGTCGATAGATTGATTAAGTCTACCCACCTTCTGGTTATGAAATCCCCAGATACTCTAAGTGCGTAGACGGATTTATGTGTACAAAAAGATTGTGAAACATTATGTAATGTTCTAGGGAGCATTATGTCAGATAGGGATTCTCGCTTCACTTCCCACTTCTGGGAATATTTTTCAGGAAGCTATAGGAACACGACTGAGTGTTAGCACAGCTTTTTGTCCTCAGACAGATGGTCAATTAGAGGGGACTGTACAGGTTCTGGAGGATATGATGAGAGCGTGTGCCATTGATTTTATAAGCTCCTGGGATGATCAGTTGCTACTAATCGAATTTGTCAATAATGACAGTTGTCACTTGAGTATCGAGATAAGATTTTATATGAGGCATTGTATAGCCGTAGGGAGTTGTTTCTTGACTTGGATAAGAAGAAGTAAGTGACAGATAGAGAATTACTCCCGAATTGGTAAGATAAACCTCTGAGGATGTTCAATTGATTTGTGAGAGATTAAGAACACCTCAGAGCAGATAGAAAAGACTATGCTAACAAGAGACAGAAAACCATTGGAATTCATCGAGGGTGAATCAGTATTGTTAGTAGTTACTTGTCCTAAGGGCATAAGGACGTAACGAGATTCGAAAAGAGATTAGACAAAGTGGGAGATAAGGCCTATAGGTTGGCGTTACCACCTGAATTAGCAGGCATCCACAATGTGTCCCATCTTTTGATGCTTCGAAAATAATATCCGGACCCAGCATATGTGATCGGATATGAGCTCCAACAACTTAGCTTAATGGAAGTATAACGTATGAAATCGATTCGGGTATTAGACGGAAGGAGAAAGTGTTGAGGTTTAATATGATCTACCTAGTTAAGTATGTTGGTAGTATTACACTCCGAAAAAAGTTACATGAGAATTAAAGAGTATGATGTGATAGACGTACCCGGAGTTATTTATGGACCCATTTGACTTGGTTCTAATTTGGAGGACCAAATTTCTTAAGTGGGGGAGATTGTAAGACCCGATTTTATTTAAAACACGAAATGAGAAAAAATCAAATGAAAGATTGAAATGGTAGTCCCGAACACGTGCAAGGGTAAAACAGTGAAAAGACCAAAATTCGATATTTATCGTGACAAGAAAATTTAATTAAAAATATGAGATTGAGAAATCTTGATCAATAACGAAAAAATAATTAAATTTTGGGTTAAATTGATCAAGATATAAATTTATTGAAATAAATCGAAATTTTCACCTTAAAAAATTATCCCAAAAATAATCGAAAAATATACCGAAAAGACGAAATAAGACCGATAAATTCTTTTATAGATTAAATCAATAAAATATAATTTTTTAGATATTTTTGGATTTTTAATAATATTTTAATAAATAAAATAATAATAAAAATAAATTATAAAATAAAAAAATAATAATAATTCAAAAAAAGAAATCTGAATCGCGAAACAGGAGAGAAAACGAAACATGGCGAAACGAAGACCAACGGAACTGAGGGAGTCGGTTTCCCCTGCTCCGACGGCCACCGGCCAGGCTGAGGGGCCGACGAAGGCAGCTCGACACGGGATGAGCCACCAGCGGCGGCAACGCACCGTGGAGAAGCCGAAATCGGGAGATCGATGGAGGGGAGGCTTAAAAGGGAGAGAGGAGATTAGCGGCCATCGACGTCGTTTCAACTCCAACTGAGGCCCGATCATGAAAGCCTAGGTCGTGGCACACCGATTGGCACCAAAATCATGCCGAAAATTGGCCAGACGACACCGAAATGGTGAAATGGAACCTGAACCGGTACGGTCGGTTCAGCGTAGTGACGGTATGCTGAACCGGACCGGACCAGTTCAGCCAAAAAGAAAAGGAAAAAGAAAAAAAGGGAAGAAAGAGAGGAAAAATTGGAGAAAATCCCAGAGATGCAATCGAGCTATGGGTAAGTCGGTAAGTGGTCCAAATTGACCAATTTAAATTTCAGAATATTTAATTTGATTAATATTGGACTGAAAATTTAACCGAAAAAAATATGTAATTATGTAGCTCGACAATTGACGTCAAACGAGAGCTCGAGATAGCCTCGATTTACATATTATCATGGAATCTCGAGTAAGTAACCCTTATTTCTGAAAATTTGCATCGTTATGTGTGTTAGATAAATTACAGATTTAATTTTCGCATTTTAATAGGTAAGGGAATTGTGTAACTAGCTAGAGGTAGCTACGCGTATTTTAATAGTTTTTGTATACACTGAATATGTATAAAGGTCCTAGAAATGGTTTAAAGATTTTAAGGACTCGAAATAGGTAAAAATGCTATTTTACCCTTATTGAGGGAATTCACCTAAGGATGGTGAAAGCATGACATGCATGAAATGCATGATTTAAGGAATTTTCAGATTTAAGGAATTTTCTTGGTTTTTAAGCAAAGCAAATCGATAGATTGGCCCGTAATTGCTAAAATTTCACAATATAACACTACGTAAGTATTATTAAGATTTAAATGAAAATTATTCAGAAATGGGCCAACTATCAAGTTTATATGGAAACAGATAGTGCTGGCGCATAGCTCGCACTATATCTGCGTTTGTGAGTGTGCATAAAATGTGCTTGAGCGGTTGCTCACACCGACTTGTGTGACATTATATGCATGAAATGTGCTAGAGCGATTGCTCGCACTGATTTTTATTATTGTGAAATACATGAAAGGTGTTGGAGCCTAGCTCGCACTCTGTTTTGACATGTTTTGACTTATTTTGACTTGATATGCATAAAAAGGTGCTGGACCTCTTGCTCGCACTAGTTTTAATGATTTGACATA
Organism: Firmiana major; assembly: GCA_033439115.1. NCBI lineage: Eukaryota > Viridiplantae > Streptophyta > Magnoliopsida > Malvales > Malvaceae > Firmiana > Firmiana major. The sequence continues at coordinate 836,095 of JAVKOW010000026.1, forward strand.
CATGAGAGGTGCTGGAGCTAAGCTCGCATCCTGTTTTGATATGATAATTGCAAAAAAGCCGTGTTGGAGTGTAACTCGCACGAGATCTGATTTATTTATGCATAAAGCCGTGCTGGAGTGTAACTCGCACGAGATTTGATTTATTGATGCATAACATCGTGCTGGAGCCTGCTCATACGAAGTTTTATATAGATTTATAACTCATTTTAAAGACATACTGGAGTACTATTCGTACGCAGATTTTACTGATTTTTTTGAAACCATGTTAGAGCTTCGCTCGCACGAGATTTTTCGATATCATGAATATGCATGGAGCCGTGCTAGAGCTTCGCTCGCACAGGGATTTATATGACATGCATATAGCCGTGTTGGAGCCTCCTGTATACTATGTGTCACAGTGAGATGATATGCCTACACGTGCATACTGAGACATAGATGCTATGGGTGGATAAAACCTATTGCAGGCACCCCCTGACTGAGATCAGGTTCAAGGAGTACGTTGTACCGTGTATGTCACGCAGAGTACGTTGTTCAGTGGGCATTGTTGGAGTGGAGTGGCATTAGCCACGAGGCAGCAAGCCTTACCCTCGCAATCCTGATGTTATGTTGTTCTGGCGGCAGGATTGACACCTCCGTTTCAGGTGTGATACCCCGCACACTAGGTACCGTGTAGCCAGGGATCACTAGGTTATGGCTATAGTCCTCGTTGTTACTGATATAGTCACCTACTTGTCTCACATGATATAACTTGTCGTCTCTATAGACCAGGGTAGACCCAAGGGAGGGGTCAGGCCCCCGATTTTATGATTTTCTACTATACTGATAGATGTTTTTAGAGGATTTTATGATATGTGACCTTGAAAGAAGGGTATTTTATAACTGAAGTTTTTAATGAATTTTAATGAGTTTGATTTATGAGATGCTTAACCCCTTCAGGTTATTTTATACTACAGTTTTAATAAAGTGATTTAAATGCAATAGCATGATGAGTTTTCCATGCGTTAACGATAAATTCATGAAAAGAATTGTTTCTCATGATTTGTTTTACATGGCATGATTTTGATTTACTTGATGCTAAGTATGATTTAATGATGTCACATAAAATGTCTTTGATGCATGAATTACATGATTTCTATATGGACAAATAGTTTTGTTAAACTATGTCATTGATGTATGCATGGTTTTGTGCTTGATATTTTAATGAAAAGAAATGGATTTTAAGGGCATGGAATTATGAGCATGTAGATAGTGGAGCTATCTACTTACTTGCATAATTGCCTTACTGAGCATGCGGTTTGCTCACCCCCCTTATTTTCCCATCTTTTCAGAGTACTTGCAGTAGTTAGTGAGCGGTTGAGAACTTGCATCTTGGTATCCGCTGCTTCCCATCGAGAGACAGATATCCACATTTGTATAGTTTCATATTTAAATATGTAAATGCATAGTACTGTAAATGGATATGATGTCGGGGCTTTAAGGTGATGTAATACCATTGTATATGTATTTAGTTAAAGTCAAAGGATAGTAAACTCTGATATGTGAATGTGATTATGGAAATGGAATGGTAAATAGGTGAGAGGTGACTAACACCGAATCATAGCTCAACTATTTGGTAAGATGGTCACGATGAGAGAAAGGTAAGAATTAAATAATAAATGAAAAAGCGAAAAATTTACTCTGATTTTTAGGTAATTTGGGTCGTGACAGTAGTGCACTCAAAGAACCCATACAACTTCTCGATCTCATTTATCCAATCCTCCGCAGCCATTGGGTCCTTTACTCCACTAAAAGATGGCGGTCCAAACTTCTGAAACTTCCACAGTCTGTCCAAATCACAACCGTAACCCCAGCCTCTACTAGCCTGTGGTGTAGCAACAGGTGTAGGCATATCTTGTGCAGGTGGGGTATCTATCGTCTGTGGCCTCTGGGCTAGGCGGGCTTGTGCCTTAGGAACTGCCGCGTGCTCGGCATCACCCTATGTAGCGGGACTCTATTTACCGCCAACTCCAAGTAAAGATTGGGTGACCAACTCTAATATCATCTCAATGCTTCGCTCAATCCTCACGAAGCGAGTCTTAGTACTCTCGGGTATCTCCTCTGGACCCTGTGGAGCATGCTCAACCTCAACCTCCACCTCAATCTCTTCGTGAACCTCATGTGTCTCTGGCGCAACACAACCCCCAGGCCTACCTCTACGGCCTCTAGCTTGCGGCCTCGCCCCTCTACTGCGACTGGTATTAGGCATAATTGCTCAATTCCCTACATTCACATCAAATTCTTAGTCAACCCATCGACACACACACAATTTGTATCTAAACAAGCACAGTAACATGGGGATGTAATTTTCCAACTTGTTAAGTATTTTAGACATCGACACACGTCAGACCAACGCAGCTTTGATACCAACTTCTGTCACAACCCTCAAACATACCAAAATACGTACAAATTTTTCGCTTTTTAAATATAATTGTTTATTCATCCATACCTTTACTCCGATCGTGAACAGCTACCCTCTTAACAGTTGGGCTGTGTGTCAATGTCTACTTCATCCATCCATAACAATTTAATTTGTAGTATAATTTTAGAAGTAAACACTTTTATAAATAAATCAGAGTTACTATTTACAAGTGTTTACATTGCTTTAGATCCCCAATGTTTACATACAAGATTCTACTATGCTATATCTAGTTTAGATACAAAATAATTCAAGTGTGTATACCTTAAGCGATGGGAATGCAGCAGATACCAAAAGGGATAAGCCTCTAGTCACGCTCAATCTATACTCAAAAAGCTCTATAGAGAGGGGGAAAATAAGGGGGTGAGCAAACCACACGCTCAGTAAGGCAATCATGCGAACAGGTAGATACTACATCTACGTGATCGTGATGCCATGCTCAAAGCATACATTTCATCATTTTCTCAAAATATGAGTTCATGCTGGTGTTAATGGCATGTAAAGCATTCATGCTATTTAAAATCCAGTGCACAATTCAATTCAAAGCATGGCATTAACCATCATGCATTTTTATAAGTCAGGCATGGCATTAATCATCATGCGTATTTCATAAGTAATTCATGGCATTAAACATCATGCATCAGTGCACTTTAAAACCATTAACAAACCGATATCTCAAAACAATTCATCACTTGTCAGGACTCATCCCCTCCCTTGGACTGTCCTGACCCACAAATCATTTCAAACATGGATTTATTCACAAAATAATAGACATGTGAGATAGGCAATTCAATAAGGGAAATAACCTCTAAGACTATGGCCATAACCTATGATACCGGCTACACGGATCAGGTGTGCAGGATATCACCACTATTTGCTTCCATACGGGAGGTGGGTCAAATCCTGCCCACCGGTCCATAGTAGATCTCGTCCGAAGATGGCATATCACATCTCAAAACAGTATAACGTACTCCATGCTACATGCATGGTACAACGTACTCTGTGAACCCACATTAACATATCATATAATGCCACATCTCAAATGCACGTGTGATCCTATTTAATCGGTACGATCTCTTGTTTACCCGAAGCTCCTAACACGGCTATCAACATGTCAAAATATCACAAATATACGTGCGAGCCTATTTAATAAGTGTGACACCCAGTCTACCCGAAGCTCCAAGCACAGTAACAATAAAGTGGGCATCTAATGCAAGCTATGCTCTAAGCATCGTGCCAAAACTAGTATGAAATCCATGTGAAAAATAGTACGAGCTAAGCTCTAGCACTCATGCATATAAAACACATCAAATCTCGTGTGAGTCATACTCTAGCACGCTTTCATTCTCACAAAAACAATGTAGGTGGCTCAATTCTTTGCAAAGTATGGTTAGCAAACCAAAACAACTCATTTCTTTTGCAATTCATTTCAAATATTAGCCAACCTACCCATCACTTGCTAAAAAGCAATAAAACATGATTTTCCAAAGCATTATGCTTTTATTTTCATACACTTTTCTCAAAACCCAACTCTTTGCCCTTCAATCACCCAATTTCATCTCCTAGTTTCTCATGCATTCTAGCAAAGCATTTAAACACCTAAATTGCGCACAGATATCTCTAAGAGTCCACACAATTTCCTTACCTCAATTTACTTGAGTGCGACTCTCTTCCTCTTAGTTTCTTGCGCTCTTAGCTCGTCTTGCTCTGGTGTATCCTTGGGAGCTGCAATTCATTCATCAAACACTTGAGTTAACACTCTTAACTCGCATTTTGACTTCACTAGTCAATATAATTCATCTATGCATTTACCAATGCCTTAATCCATATTTTACCCCTTTTTAGTAAATCTCACTGTTTATTCACTAACAACATCTTAAAATCATACTTATAACGCCATTATCCCTCAAGATATCTCATTCCTCATTAACCTCAATACATTTCACTTTCTCACACTAGATCATTTCTAGGTCATAGTCATTCCAATGCATTTTAGATAGTTTTTAACAAAACTAAGCACTCCAATCAACCCCAAACATCAATAGCTTAACAATGTACTTGATTTGTTTCATTAGAAACTCACCTAGCTTGATTTCCTCTTTACTCCAAATGAAAATGCACCTTGATTCTTCAATCCAACAAGTGGGGAAATGCCTCCAAACTATGTTTTTCTTCTCTTTGATGTGAACAACTTTGCCTCTAATAGCTTTCCTTCAAATCTTACTGAAAATGTGTGGATTTAGGAGTGAGAAGCTATGTTTTTGGATTGGAAGATGAAAGGTTTGGTTTATCTCAGAAATTACAGATCCAACTGCTCCATATTTATAGAATTTGCTTGATGAGATCGATCTGGTCCTCTTAAAATCTCTATTTTTTTCACGGTAATTTGAGGTAGGACATCGATCTGTCGAGTAGGGAAGATCGATCTACTTCAAACAAAAGGTTAAGGAGAATGATCTGGTCTTAGGGGAGATCGATCTGCTTCTAACTCGAGAGCTAAGGATATCGATCTGTTCCATTAAGGATTGATCTGCATTTTACAGAATGTGTTAGGAGATCGATCTGGCTCCCTTTGTGTGAGATCTGAGAATTTCAGACATATTTTATTGATGTAATAATAATTTGAAGTGTAATTTATTGAGCTAAGTGAATTGTGGGAATTATAATTGGAGATTTATATGTTAAGTGTGTAAAATAAGCATGAAGTATGAGGACAGATCGATCTGGGAGAAGGAGAGATCGATCTGGTGAGTTAAAAATGACGAGGAAGGAGGAATTTGAGGAGCAGATCGATCTCCAATGGAAGAGGATCGATCTCCTTATGATTCTGTTTGAGAGAAGATCGATCTCATGAGGAAGAGATCGATCTCCAAATGGTTCTGTTTGGGAGAAGATCGATCTCCTCAAGGGGCAGATCGATCTCATAAAGCCATAAAGAGATCGATCTCACCCTTCGACAGATCGATCTCCTAGGCATAAATTGCCCCATATCGTCCCAAAAATTCAAACGCAGATCGATCTCCTCAAGAGCCAGATCGATCTCCTACCTCCAGTCTATATAAGGAACCCCTATTTTTCTCCTGCAATTTCACTTTCTCTCTCTTCCAACTCCATTTCCACCGAAAACCTAACTTTCTCACTCATCCAAAACACCCATTTTCGGCCAAATCAAGAGTTGTGGCAAGAAGGAAAGTTGTTCCTCATCAAAGGGAGAACAACATACTTGGAAATCGAAGGACGAATTGGATCGAGGCGTGGGTTGTGCGTCTCACAAGCTTTGGGTAATTTCTAAACCTCGATCTTGATATTTGAGATGATTTTGATGATATTGGTGGTTGTCATTGCGTTGAAATAGCTGAGAAATGATTAGGGATTGATGAAATTGCAATGTGGTTGGAGTGATAATGATATTTAGCAATTTTGGTAATTTTAGGAATTTTGAGCTATAAATGGAAATTTAGACAATGTGATGAATTAGCATAGATAATTGGTATTAGAAATGTAGAACGTTGAGATGTTGTGAATGAGTGTGTAGTTTGGGGTAGAGTTACGAGAATCAAGAGATTTGAGGTGTTATGAGCAATTATGCTCGATTTTGAGAATTGAGGTTGATGAGATAACTGAGTATTGATGTTTTAACATCGTTTGGACAGCTCGGGAGTTCCAGAGTGGAATGCGAGGCTAGTCCGTGATACGAGGGAAACGATTGCACTATACGAGGTGCAAAGAGGTAAGGGAAATCTAAACCATTTGTGTATGTGATTTGTAAACTATTATAGCATGATTTGTGGTTTATAAAACAAGCAGTTTGAGTGTTGTGTTGAGTTATAATTGCACACGATTTTTATAGCCGGTTGGAGCCCATTGTTTTATGCGTTTATAAGCTGAGTGTGAAATTGCTTTATAAACCGTCGAATTTGTGTGAGTAATGAATTGGGCTCTACGTTAAGGCAATATCGAGATTTGAGAAATGTGTGCGTGCTTTGCCGGTTGGAACTCGGTTTTATTACGTTTTGTGTTGAGTACAAAACGATTTTCAAATGAGTTTTATGAGAGAAAAACCCTTATGAGTTCTACGTGAAGGCAAACCAGTCTTATGTGATAAGACTTAGGTGTGTAGTTGTGAGTACACACCGGGCATTGCTCTGGTAGCATGTAAGCCCGATTTCTTCTCCGTTCTGGTAACGTGAGAATAACCCATTCTGTGGCTATGTCACGTATATTTGGTGGCCGTTGCCACGTGAGAAACCCCATTTGGTGGCCGTTGCCACGTGATACCCCATTTGGTGGCCGTTGCCACGTGAGAAACCCCATTTGGTGGCCGTTGCCACGTGATACCCCATTTGGTGGCCATTGCCACGTGAGAAACCCCATTGGTGGCCGTTGCCACGTGAGAAACCCCATTTGGTGGCCGTTGCCACGTGATACCCCATTTGGTGGCCGTTGCCACGTGAGAAACCCCATTGGTGGCCGTTGCCACGTGATACCCCATTGGTGGCCGTTGCCACGTGATACCCTATTTGGTGGCCGTTGCCACGTGAGAAACCCAATTTGGTGGCCGTTGCCATGTGAAACCCTATTCGGTGGCTGTGCCACGTGTGAATTTAAATCAGTGGCTTTGCCACGTGAGATAGTGGCTATGCCACGTGTGAATTTAAATCAGTGGCCATGCCACGTGTGTTTAGTGGCTATGCCACGTGTGAATTTAAATCAGTGGCTATGCCACGTGTGTTTAGTGGCTGTGCCACGTGCATTACTATTTCAGTGATTTTATCACGTTCATTGAGAAAGCGTTTATCGCATATTTTCACATGCTTTGTTATTGCTCTAGAGTGAGCCTTTTTACTTCATGTTTTCACATGACTTGAGACATGAGAATGTCGTTTTGAGTACTTTCATGCTATGGTTTTCAAATGAGTTTCACATACAAATAAACATTTTGTGATGTGCATTTTGGTTTATGAAATGAGTTCCTTACCCCCTTTATTGAGCGATTTAGAAGCTCACCCTGTTTTCTTTTCCCCCCAGAGTTCTTCAAGTGAAAAAGGATCTCCCTGCGACGTACGGAGTAGTGGCTAGTGGAGGACTTGAGCTCCAGGCCATATATATTGTATTTTGAGGTATCTTTTATCTTTTCATGTACCTAGACAATTATTACGATTGCAGACACTTGATGTATAACATTGTATGGGATGTATTAGGATTAATTAACTTGGAATTGAGTAATGTATATGATACAATATACACTATATTATGATAAGATCCTGAGGCATGATAACTATGATGATGTATGACACTACACAGGAATGCACCCTTAATTGTGAATTAATAAATAAAAAGTTTTAAATTTGCCCTATTTTTCGCATTTTCGGGGCGTGACAGAGTTTTCTTGGTATCAGAGCTTAGGGTGTCTAGTACTGTCAGTGTCGGTTAAGTGGAATAGAATACATCCCAAGTGTCTGTAATAGTCTGGTCATGAACTGAAATTGAGGATTGAGATTTCAATCGATTGTGATATGTACGCGCAGGAGACGAGTTGAGATAGAGAATGAGTAAACGACGAGGTCGTTCGAGGAGGCAGGCAGAGTCCCCTCCGCCACCTGTCCCACAACCAGAGAGTCCTAACTCTTGATTTAATCGGATTGAGACCGATGTGAGGCAAGGTTTTGAGCAGATGGCAGCGTTATTCGCGCAACACTTTGGAGTTAATGCCTCGGGTACTACCCCTACACCACCACAAGGACCTCCCATACCCCCAGTGCCTCCCGTCACTCAGCCTGAGGACAGAAGTATGGTCCGACTAAAGGATTTTTTGAAGATGAATCCACCCGCATTTAAGGGAAAGAAGGATCCTACAGAGGCTGAGGAGTGGTTGACGGAATTGAGAGTTATATTTGATTTTCTGGGGTGCACCGATGCTGAGGGGGTCAGTATGAGTGCCTATATGCTGAAGGGGAGAGCTCGAGATTGGTGGGGTACTACCCAGGGTATTCTGATGTCCCACCATGATGTGATTGGTTGGGAAGAGTTCCAGACAGCCTTTAGGACCCAATATGTACCACGAGCCGCCCAGAGAAAGAAACAGGCCGAGTTTTTGAGTTTGGTACAGGGTGACATGTCTATGGATGACTATGAGAGCCAATTCACAGCGCTATTGAGGTATGACCCAAAGACCTTCAAGAGTGAAGAGCTTCGCACAGAGAAGTTTGTGTATGAGTTGAAGCCCGTCATCAGAGATAGATTGATAGGGCTATGTATTACTGAGTTTGGAGATGCTCTGAGACGAGCACAAGAAATTGAAAGAGGAATTGAAATGGTACAATCCCAAAATGAGCTCAGAGCGGTGAATAGAGATAAGGGCAAGAGGCCAGCACTTTTCCAAATGGAGGCTCGGAGAGGTTCCTTCAGAAGAGGAAGGATTGAGGTGCAGAAGGACAGATTAGAGAGACCCAGAGGGTACCCTAACATTAGAGAGACCCCTCGAGATGTCAGGCCAGAGACAAGGTTTTGCAGGAATTGTGGCCGAATGCATGAGGGAAGTTGTACCGGGTCGATCCATGGATGTTTTAGATGTGGAGACATGGGTCATATGGTGAAGGATTGCCCTCAACCTCAGAAACCACATGGATTGGAGCCTACTAGACAACAGCATCAGAGAGTGGATCCTCGGAGACGGGCCACTGCGGCAAAGAAAGGGAAGAAACCTGTGGCACAGGGACGTGTGTTTGCCCTAAATAAGGAGACCGCAGACACTTCGGCAGAAACTATAAGAGGTACACTCTCTGTCTGTAATCATAAGGCTCATGTGTTGATTGATTCAGGATCCACGCATTCCTTTATTTCTGAGCATTTTGCATGTAGATTAAACTTGAAGTTTGAACCTCTAGAATATATACTACATGTAAATACCCCTATGCGTGAATCCCAGAGAACTGAGTTAATCTGTAGAGGATGTGAAATAAAGGTGGGAGATAGAGTGATGTTAGCAGATCTAATCATGTTGAATATACATGGGTTTGATGTAATTCTGGGGATGGATTGGTTGGCAACCAATCGAGTGAGTTTAGACTGCTACACTAAGATTGTAACTTTCTCCCTACCTGAACCTTACAGTGTACGATTGAGATATTACGGAAATGATTATGTGGACTTCTAGTAAGTAATTTGAGAATTTTGATATTATTTTAGAGAATATTAAATATGATTATTCATGTGAAGGTTATGGGACACTCATCTCAGACGATGAGCGGGAACATCCGAGGATTGAGGATATACCTGTGGTATGTGAATTTCTGGATGTTTTCCCAGATGAATTGCCAGGTTTACCACCAGAGAGAGAGCTGGAGTTTACCATTGATTTGGTACCAGATACTCAGCCAATCTCTAAACCTCCCTACAGGATGGCATTAGTGGAACTTGAGGAATTGAAGAAACAACTGCAGGAGTTATTGGATCAAGGGTTTATTAGACCCAGTGTTTCGCCGTGGGGAGTGCCAGTGTCATACCCCGCTTTTGTGAACCCTTCTATCCATACATTCTCTACTACGGTTGGGCTGTGAGAAGATGCAATTACTAAAAATTCATTCATTTACAGCGGAATATTTAAAGCTTTAATTCACACTCCCAGGTGTGTGTGTAGATACACAAAATTAATTGTATAAATACCATGTGCTTACATATCATCCCCATCATACTGTTTACAATTCCAAGATATAACTGTGCGATACAATATATTAGATACAAAATACTCGTGTATACAAATCTTATACCTTTGCGGATTGCGGGAGCTATTTAACACAAAAGATCTAGAGACCACCGCTCTCTTACTTCTCAGTACCTGGAGGGGGAAAATAGTGGGATGGGCAAACCACAGCTCAGTAAGGAAATGTATGCTAGCAGGTAGATATCGTACTACCTACATAGCCCATGCATGCATAAACCAAAACCATGTTTTCGTTATAAATGAAAATATCATACGAATAATGCATTTAAACATATATTTCTCAATAGCATTTTCGTGTAAAATGAGTATCAAGCTTCCATTTAAAACATGCTCATAAATAGTGCCCTCACGGCACGAATGTGAAATTAGAGATTTATGAAAAACACGAAATCTCTTTCATTTCTCAAATCATTCTTTCCGCAATTCTCTTTCTTTTCTGAGATTATCTCTGTTTCTCGAATCTCTGAGACAGGCATGGAATTTTCGGCAATCAAATATCCATGACATATGGCCATAGTCAGTGATCCCAGGCCTCACTGATCAGGTGTGCACAGGGTATCACTTCGCCTGAAGGGGGATGGGTCAGTCCTACCCTCCGGCTCATCTCAATCCACCTCATCTCCGCGTATACTCACGGTGAAGATACGTCGTGTGTCATCTACGCGATACTCGTACTCACGTGCACCCAGCACGGTACATAGTATACCAACGGGTGACTACACTATTCTACGTACGACCATGGACCCAAGTCCATACTCCAACTCCGATGGACTTTTTATCCTAAACCATGTCTCATATACCAGGCGAGCAAGCAGCGTGACACACAGTCAACGCAAAGCTCCAGCGCGGTACGATCTATCTTTAAGGCCTAGCCCGTTCAAATGGCCGTCGGCTGGTATCCCCTTGGGTCCCAGACTCCCAGGTTTACCTTAACTCAATAAAACAGGTGCGAGCAAAGTTCCCGTACTTTCTCAAAACCCTCGTGCGAGTTAAAACTCCAACACGGTACATCAAGGCATTAAAACGGGTGTAAGCTAGCGCTTCAACACCAAATCACATCTCAAAACTGATAGATGGCTATTTTCTCTTTTTAAAATTCAAAACATGTTTATTCATACAGCATGCCTCTTCATGCTAAAACATGTAAAATTAGCCAACCTATCATCAACGTTTCTCAATCCTCAAGATTAATGTATAATAGAGAAAAACATTGAAAACATGCATATCATGCTATTTCCTTACCCTATCCCATTTCTCAATACATATATACATCCTAGTACTTTTCATGCTTCCATATCATTTCATAGAATTATAATATCGTACTAGTTCTAGCAATATATCTACGAAATTGCCGTAAAATACGTACGAACATCTCTATAGCTAACACACAGTCCCTTACCTCGTTTTACTTGTGTGCAACTATCCGCCTTTATGCTTCTTGCGTTCTCATCTCGACTTGCTCCGGCGTATCATCCGAAACTGAAATTCATCCATCAAACACTCGAGTTAACGTTTCTAACTCTTACTCAACTAATCATTTATCCAATGCCTTAAATACATATTTTACCCTTTGTGGTAAATCTCACAATTTTATCCCAATATCAACATGTCCAAACCATTCCCACAACATAATCATCCACTCAAGATATCTCATTAATCGTTAACACCTCTACATTCCACTTTCTCACACTTGACTATTTCTAAGTCATATTCATTTCATACCATTCTAGGTAGTTCTATCCACAATATGCACACCCCAAATATCTTTATAATCATTAACTAAACCAATGTACTTGGATTTGTGCATTAGAACTTACCTCATTGGATTTCCTCTTGCTCCAATTAGGATTGCCCTTTATTTCTTCAATCCATCAAATGGGGAAATGTCTCTAGACTATGTTGTTCTTCTTTTTGTTGTGAACAACTTTGTCTCTAATAGACTCTCCTTAAATCTCACTGAAAATGGCTGGATTTAGGAGTGAGAAAGCTAGTTTTCTTTAAGTTGAAGTGAGAGGAAATGGTTTATCCCAGAATTCTGCAGATCCAACTGCTCCTATTTATAGTTTTGACTTGATGAGATCGATCTCCCTTGGGTGGAGATCGATCTGGTCCTCTAAAATCCCTCTTTTCTAAGACGTTTTAAAGGCAGGTGATCGATTTGTCGAGGCTAGAGATCGATCTGCTGTCAAACAGAAGCTTAAGGAGATCGATCTGGTCTTAGGGGAGATCGATCTGCTTCCAACCCGAGAGCTAAAGAGATCGATCTGCTTCCTTTGGAGATCGATCTGTTCCTTTCCATTACTCATATAAGAGCATTCTGGCTCTCCCAGATCGATCTCTCATCCTATGAGATCGATCTGGCCTTCACAAATTCCAGATTTCCTGCAGTTTTTCTGCAACAACTCCCTTCAAGACTTCCTCAATTTACCTTCATAGTCCTTTCCTCATTCATCGCTCCTTGAGACTTAAAAATGTCATCCCATCCCACTTAATGTATTTTAAAACTTGTGAGAAATCTTTGTATAACCAAATATACACGATATTACTCGAATGGAAGTATACACTTATGTAAATCTTTCCTTCCATTTTACTATACTACTCATATTCCATTTCGATCACATTCTTCTCGTGTTCAAGTTTATTTCCTCCTACTCATGCATAATGTAACTTGTACGTATAATCACAATTCTTATTACAAGTGCGTACATAATCTTATGAACTTACATTGCATATACTTCACATTACAATGTATCATCATACTTATGATTTTATTTACATTCCCATGTTCCTATATACCTAGCTACACATATACGGGGTCTCACATTCTCCCCCACTTAGAGAATTTGGTCCTCCAAATTAGAACCAATTTAATCCGTGAATAACTCGGGATACTTTTCCCGCATCAAACTTTCCAGTTCCCATGTGGCCTCTTCCTCAGTGTGATGTTGCCACAAAACCTTAACCAATGAAATCGTCTTGTTCCGTAACACCTTCTCTTTCCTGTCCAACACCCTGATCGGTCTCTCGACATACGACATATCTTTCTTGAGCTCCAACGGCTCATAACTAATTACATGTGTCGGATCCGGGTAGTACTGCCGAAGCATAGAAACGTGGAAGACATTGTGGACTTCTGCTAGCTCAGGTGGTAAGGCTAGCCTATATGCTCCATCTCCCACTCTATCCAAAATCTCGAAGGGACCAATGTAACGAGGACTTAATTTTCCTTTCTTCCCAAACCTCGTTATTCCCTTAGAAGGAGATACTTTCAAAAATACAAACTCGCCAACATCAAACTCAAGTGCTCTCTGTCTCCTGTCAGCGTAGCTCTTTTGTCGACTTTGAGCTGTTCGCAGCCTCTCGCATATTATCTGAACATCCTCGGAGGCTTGCTTAACCAAATCGGGAGTGAGCAATTGTCTGTCACCAACTTCTTCCCAACCAATGGGCGATCGGCATCTACGACCGTATAGTGCCTCATAAGGGGCCATACCAATACTTGAGTGATGACTGTTATTGTAGGCGAACTCAATCAATGGCAAGTGATCATCCCATGAGCCTCTAAAATCCAGCACACACGCTCTCAACATATCCTCCAGGGTTTGTATAGTCCTCTCTGACTGACCATCTGTCTGAGGATGAAAAGCGGTGCTAAAACTCAATTGGGTCCCCATCGCTTCCTGAAAATGTCCCCAAAAGTGGGAAGTGAAGCGGGCATCCCGATCAGAAACAACACTCACTGGGACTCCATGCAATCTCACTATTTCTCGCACATACAAGTTCGCCAGTGCACTCAATGTATCTGTAGATCTCATTACTAAGAAATGTGTCGATTTCGTTAACCGATCTACTATCACCCATATCGCATCATGGTTCTTACGGGTTCTCGGTAACCCCATCACAAAATCCATGGTGACATGCTCCCACTTCCATGTTGGTATCGATAGAGGTTGTAATAATCCTCCTGGTTTCTGATGTTCGACTTTTACTTGCTGACAAATGAGACATCTAGCGACATACTCAGCTATGTCTCTCTTCATTCCAGACCACCAATATGCTTTTCGGAGATTTTGATACATCTTACTACTCCCCGGGTGTATCGTGTATCTCGACGAGTGTGCCTCTGATAAGATCAGCTTTCTCAGCTCTAAATCCTTAGGAACACATATTCTATCTCTAAATCTTAGTATTCCATCTGGACTCAATATAAAATCGGCACCCTTCCCTTTTCGGATTTGGCTAACCATGACAATACACCATTGATCAATTTGCTGAGCTTGTCGGATTCTCTCAATCAACTCCGGTTCTAATCTCAAGCTAGCAATAATCCCATACCTGCCAATCTCAGGTGGGGTCATATCCAGACTAAGGTTCGTGAATTGTTCCAACAACTCGTGCTCTCTAACCATCATATGAGATACCAACCCGAGACTCTTCCGACTCAATGCATCGGCAACCACATTTGCCTTCCCCGGGTGGTATAAGATCTCACAATCATAGTCCTTGAGGAGTTCCAACCACCTCCTCTGTCTCATGTTTAACTCCTTTTGTGAGAATAGATATTTCAGACTCTTATGATCCGTAAAGATCTGAAATCTCTCACCATATAAGTAGTGGCGCCATATCTTTAACGCAAACACTACGGCCGCTAACTCCAAATCGTGAGTGGGGTAGTTATTCTCATGATCCTTCAGCTGTCTAGATCCATAAGCTACTACCCTTCCATCTTGCATCAAAACACAGCCTAGTCCTTGATGCGAAGCATCTGTATACACCGAGTAATTCCCTAAACTGTTAGGGATGACAAGAACTGGCGCGGTAGTTAATCTGCGCTTAAGTTCCTGAAAACTCCTCTCACAAGCTTTATCCCATGAAAACTCCACACTCTTCCTCGTAAGACGTGTCAATGGAGCAGCTAATCTAGAGAAACCTTCTACAAATCTCCTGTAGTAACCAGCCAAACCCAGAAAACTTCTGATCTCTGTGACTGTCCTAGGTTGTTCCCACTGAACAACTGCCTCAATCTTGGATGGATCTACTGACACCCCATCCTTCGATATAACATGGCCTAGAAAAGAAACCTGTTCTAGCCAAAAGTCACATTTGTTAAGCTTGGCATATAACCTTTTCTCTCGGAGGGTCTGCAAAATAATCCTTAAGTGCTGCTCATGCTCTTCTCTGGACCTTGAATACACCAATATATCATCAATGAAAATAATTACGAATTGGTCCAGGTATGGCTTGAATACTTCGTTCATTAGAGCCATAAAAGCTGCCGGCGCATCGGTCAACCCAAAAGGCATCACTAAGAATTCGTAATGGCCATAGCGGGTATGAAATGCTGTCTTGGGCACATCCTCCTTTCGAATCTTCAATTGATGATACCCAGACCTCAGATCTATCTTGGAGAAGATCTGTGCTCCCCGAAGCTGATCCAAGAAATCGTCAATGCGTGGCAAGGGGTACTTATTCTTGATGGTAGCCTTGTTTAACATCCGATAGTCAATGCACAACCTGAGGCTCCCATCTCTCTTCTTCACAAACAATACTGGGGCTCCCCATGGTGAGACGCTCGGTCTTATGAACCCCTTCTCTAACAACTCTTGCAGCTGTTTCCTTAATTCCTCTAACTCAACTGGAGCCATCCTATATGGTGACTTCGATATTGGTTCGGTTCCAGGCGTCAAGTCTATACCGAATTCCGTTTCTCTATCAGGTGGCAATCCTGGTAGATCGTCTGGAAAGACATCAGGGAATTCTCTGACCACTGAGATTTCCTCCATATCCGGATGTACTTTGTTCAAATCCACCACATAAGCAACAAAACCTTCAAAACAACACTCAAGCCATTTATACCAAAGTACTTTACTTAATACAAAATTTAAGATTTCATTTCTTCTCTTAAAATCTTACAACACATTCTTCAGGTAGAGAAAACTTAATGGACTTAGAACGACAGTCTATGACAGCATGATTGGCGGCTAACCAATCCATTCCCAAAATTACATCAATGTCATACATATTCAACAAAATCAAGTTGGCTGTCATGCACTTATCTCCCACCCTCACTTTACAATCTTTATACACTTGTTCAACTAATTGGCTAACTCTCATTGGAGTACTTATTAGTAAAGTCCTACTCAAGTATGTGGGTTCTACAAAACCTTTTAATTTAGATGCACATGCAGGTGATATGAAGGAATGCGTAGCACCAGAATCAAACAAAGCTATAACCTCTAGATTGAAAATCAAGATTGTACCTTTTATCACTTCAGAAGAGGTATCAGCCGATGCATGGTCTATCGCATACACCCTGCCTTGACCCACAACTTGTTTTCCTTTTTCTTCAGCCGAGGCTTTCTTTCTTGCAGGAGGTGCAACTGTAGGAACCCTCTCTGGCTCTTTACCCCTCTGTGGAACTGCCTCAACTATCTCCGGGCACTCTCTGACATAATGTCCAAATTTACCACATCTGAAGCATCGGGTACCCTGAAGATGACATGGCCTACCACCATGGTATCGACCGCATAACCTACACTGATCTGTAGTCGGTCGGGGTCCACCAATCACTATACCCCTGGCTGGTGTCTGAGTCGGAGGCATAAAAGGTCTAACAACCTTTTTCTGGAACTCATCTACCTCTCTCCGACGTTTACTCATGAATTTTTGACCAAATTTGGCACTCTTGCCATCTCCCAGCTTCCTCGGACCCTTGTCCTTACCCCAACTAAACTCAGAAATCTACAAGTCGTAATCTTGCTCACATAACTGGGCCCGTCGCACAGCCTCTCTATATGTAACGACATCTAATGGGGCCAACTTCGCTCGAATCGAAGGCCTCAGTCCATCTACAAATCTACGGACTCTAATAGCCTCGCTCCTGATCGAGTCCGGATCATATCTACCCAGTGAAGTGAATCGTGACTCGTACTCATCAACTGTTCGATTCCCTTAAGTCAGATTCAGAAATTCCATCTGTAGTCTCCGTCGAGCAGTATCTGGGATGTATTGCTCTCTGAAAACGTCCAAGAACATATCCTAAGTGATAACCATTCCTTGAGCTCTTAACATCGGCCTAGTGGACTTCCACCAGTGCTTTGCTTCGCCTCTCAATACAAAGGCCGCAAGCGCTACTCTCTCCGTAGCTGAACATCTACAGAAGTCGAATAACTTCTCCATTTGACTGATCCAGTCCTCAGCCACTGTCGGATCCTTTACCCCGCTAAACGAAGGAGGCTTAAAGTCCATAAAATGCCTCAATCTTTCCATATCACAATCATATCCATACCCCAAGTCATCATCATGCTGATGTGGGGCTACCGGAGGAGGTACCGGTCGAATATGAGGTTCCCGTGGCCTAGCCGGTTCAACTTGCGCAGGTGCAACATTCTCAGGTTCAGGTGCAGCTGCTGGGGGATTCGTTGCAGCCTGTCCCGCTGTACCAGGTGTACCCTCAAACCTAGCCATGATCTGACCCATCATGGTCATCATCGTGCGCATGTCTTCCTCCAATCGAGTTATTCGAGGATCAGAAGCCTCTATCTGTTCCTGGGGCTCATGACTAGAGGATGATCTACTGTGCCTCTCAGTCCTTTCATTTTGCCCTCGAGCTCTCGAGCACTCTCCCCTCTTGCAGTGTCTCTCAGGCATAACTCACTAGCCTGATAACTTTCCTGCGTTATAACAAACATTTAATTTACTACTAGCTCCGTACACACATTCGTATCTAAATATCGCACAGTAACTTGGGGATGTATGTTTTCTTAGTCCTAAGCATCAACTCACATCAGACCAACCAAGCTCTGATACCAAACCTGTCATACCCCGCTTTTGTGAACCCTTCTATCCATACATTCTCTACTACGGTTGGGCTGTGAGAAGATGCAATTACTAAAAATTCATTCATTTACAGCGGAATATTTAAAGCTTTAATTCACACTCCCAGGTGTGTGTGTAGATACACAAAATTAATTGTATAAATACCATGTGCTTACATATCATCCCCATCATACTGTTTACAATTCCAAGATATAACTGTGCGATACAATATATTAGATACAAAATACTCGTGTATACAAATCTTATACCTTTGCGGATTGCGGGAGCTATTTAACACAAAAGATCTAGAGACCACCGCTCTCTTACTTCTCAGTACCTGGAGGGGGAAAATAGTGGGATGAGCAAACCACAGCTCAGTAAGGAAATGTATGCTAGCAGGTAGATATCGTACTACCTACATAGCCCATGCATGCATAAACCAAAACCATGTTTTTGTTATAAATGGAAATATCATACGAATAATGCATTTAAACATATATTTCTCAATAGCATTTTCGTGTAAAATGAGTATCAAGCTTCCATTTAAAACATGCTCATAAATAGTGCCCTCACGGCACGAATGTGAAATTAGAGATTTATCAAAAACATGAAATCTCTTTCATTTCTCAAATCATTCTTTCCGCAATTCTCTTTCTTTTCTGAGATTATCTCTGTTTCTCGAATCTCTGAGACAGGCATGGAATTTTCGGCAATCAAATATCCACGACATATGGCCATAGTCAGTGATCCCAGGCCTCACTGATCAGGTGTGCACAGGGTATCACTTCGCCTGAAGGGAGATGGGTCAGTCCTACCCTCCGACTCATCTCAATCCACCTCATCTCCTCGTATACTCACGGTGAAGATATGTCGTGTGTCATCTACGCGATACTCGTACTCACGTGCACCCAGCACGTTACATAGTATACCAACGGGTGACTACACTATTCTACGTACGACCGTGGACCCAAGTCCATACTCCAACTCCGATGGACTTTTTATCCTAAACCATGTCTCATATACCAGGCGAGCAAGCAGCGTGACACACAGTCAACGCAAAGCTCCAGCACGGTGCGATCTATCGTTAAGGCCCAGCCCATTCAAATGGTCGTCGGCTGGTATCCCCTTGGGTCCCAGACCCCCAAGTTTACCTTAACTCAATAAAACAGGTGCAAGCAAAGTTCTCGCACTTTCTCAAAACCCTCGTGCGAGTTAAAACTCCAACACGGTACATCAAGGCATTAAAACGGGTGTAAGCTAGCGCTTCAACACCAAATCACATCTCAAAACTGATAGATGGCTATTTTCTCTTTTTAAAATTCAAAACATGTTTATTCATACAGCATGCCTCTTCATGTTAAAACATGTAAAATTAGCCAACCTATCATCAACGTTTCTCAATCCTCAAGATTAATGTATAATAGAGAAAAACATTGAAAACATGCATATCATGCTATTTCCTTACCCTATCCCATTTCTCAATACATATATACATCCTAGTACTTTTCATGCTTCCATATCATTTCATAGAATTATAATATCGTACTAGTTCTAGCAATATATCTACGAAATTGCCGTAAAATACGTACGAACATCTCTATATCTAACACACAGTCCCTTACCTCGTTTTACTTGTGTGCAACTATCCGCCTTTATGCTTCTTGCGTTCTCATCTCGACTTGCTCCGGCGTATCATCCGAAACTGAAATTCATCCATCAAACACTCGAGTTAACGTTTCTAACTCTTACTCAACTAATCATTTATCCAATGCCTTAAATACATATTTTACCCTTTGTGGTAAATCTCACAATTTTATCCCAATATCAACATGTCCAAACCATTCCCACAACATAATCATCCACTCAAGATATCTCATTAATCGTTAACACCTCTACATTCCACTTTCTCACACTTGACTATTTCTAAGTCATATTCATTTCATACCATTCTAGGTAGTTCTATCCACAATATGCACACCCCAAATATCTTTATCGTCATTAACTAAACCAATGTACTTGGATTTGTGCATTAGAACTTACCTCATTGGATTTCCTCTTGCTCCAATTAGGATTGCCCTTTATTTCTTCAATCCATCAAATGGGGAAATGCCTCTAGACTATGTTGTTCTTCTTTTTGTTGTGAACAACTTTGTCTCTAATAGACTCTCCTTAAATCTCACTGAAAATGGCTGGATTTAGGAGTGAGAAAGCTAGTTTTCTTTAAGTTGAAGTGAGAGGAAATGGTTTATCCCAAAATTCTGCAGATCCAACTGCTCCTATTTATAGTTTTGACTTGATGAGATCGATCTCCCTTGGGTGGAGATCGATCTGGTCCTCTAAAATCCCTCTTTTCTAAGACGTTTTAAAGGCAGGAGATCGATCTGTTGAGGCTAGAGATCGATCTGCTGTCAAACAGAAGCTTAAGGAGATCGATCTGGTCTTAGGGGAGATCGATCTGCTTCCAACCCGAGAGCTAAAGAGATCGATCTGCTTCCTTTGGAGATCGATCTGTTCCCTTCCATTACTCACATAAGAGCATTCTGGCTCTCCCAGATCGATCTCTCATCCTATGAGATCGATCTGGCCTTCCCAAATTTCAGATTTCCTGCAGTTTTTTTGCAACAACTCCCTTCAAGACTTCCTCAATTTACCTTCATAGTCCTTTCCTCATTCATCGCTCCTTGAGACTTAAAAATGTCATCCCATCCCACTTAATGTATTTTAAAACTTGTGAGAAATCTTTGTATAACCAAATATACACGATATTACTCGAATGGAAGTATACACTTATGTAAATCTTTCCTTCCATTTTACTATACTACTCATATTCCATTTCGATCACATTCTTCTCGTGTTCAAGTTTATTTCCTCCTACTCATGCATAATGTAACTTGTACGTATAATCACAATTCTTATTACAAGTGCGTACATAATCTTATGAACTTGCATTGCATATACTTCACATTACAATGTATCATCATACATATGATTTTATTTACATTCCCATGTTCCTATATACCTAGCTACACATATACGGGGTCTCACAGCCAGTACTATTTGTTAAGAAGAAGGATGGTAGTCTCAGATTATGTGTAGACTACCGGTTGTTGAACAAAGCCACGGTGAAGAATAAATACCCATTGCCCAGGATTGATGATCTACTTGATCAGCTGAAAGGGGCATCAGTCTTTTCTAAGATTGATTTGAGATCGGGCTATCACCAATTGAGGATCAAGGAAGAAGATATTCCCAAGACGGCCTTCAGGACGAGGTATGGCCATTACAAATTTCTGGTGATGTCCTTTGGATTAACGAACGCCCCTGCAACATTTATGAGACTGATGAACGAGGTGTTTAGAGACTATCTGGATAAATTTGTGATAGTCTTTATTGATGATATCCTGGTATACTCTCGGTCGTATGAGGAGCATGCACAGCATTTGTGGTTAGTACTTCAGATACTCCGAGATAAGCAATTATACGGAAAGCTTAGTAAGTGTGAGTTTTGGTTGGATCGGATAGCTTTCCTTGGTCATATAGTCTCAAAGGAAGGAGTATCAGTGGACCCAAGCAAGGTGGAGGCTGTGCTTAATTGGGAGAGACCGAGGACAGTTACTGAGGTACGAAGTTTCCTTGGTTTGGCAGGGTATTACAGAAGATTTGTGGAAGGATTTTCAAGGATTGCCGCTCCTTTGACTAAGCTCACGCGCAAAGAGACTCCATTTATATGGACTGACCAATGTGAGCTCAGTTTTCAGGAATTAAAGAGAAGGTTGACAGCGGCACCTGTGTTAACCATTCCTAAGGGATCAGGAGGATTTTTGGTGTATAGTGATGCATCTCACCAAGGATTGGGGTGTGTACTTATGCAGCACGGAAGAGTGGTCGCATATGGATCGCGACAACTGAAAGACCATGAGCGAAATTACCCCACGCATGATTTGGAGTTAGCCGCTGTGGTATTTGCTTTGAAGATCTGGCGACACTACTTATATGGGGAAAGATTCCAGATCTTCACTGATCACAAGAGTTTGAGATATCTCTTTGATCAGAAAGAGTTAAACATGAGACAAAGGAGATGGATGGAACTCCTTAAGGATTATGACTGCGAGATTCTATATCATCCGGGTAAGGCGAATGTGGTTGCTGATGCTCTGAGCAGGAAGAGTATGATATCTGCTATGATGATCAGGGAATGGGATTTGTTAGAGCAGTTCGTCGAACTTCGGATCAGAGTTAAAGAGGTAGAGACTGGATTTTTGGCTAGCCTGCGGATAGAGCCCAGGATCATGGATCAGATTAGAACTGGGCAGCGCAGTGATCAGAGATTGATAGATATGGTTAGCCAAGCTGAGCAGAGTTTGCAGTCGGATCTCACCATCAGTGAGGATGGATTGTTGAGATTCAGAGGACGGATTTGTGTACCGGACGATGATACCCTGAAGAGACAGATACTGAGAGAATCCCACTGCTCGCGATACACCATGCACCCAGGGAGTACTAAGATGTACCGAGACTTGAGAAAGGTGTATTGGTGGAGTGGTATGAAGCGAGATGTGGCAGAGTATGTGGCCAGGTGTTTAGTATGCCAGCAAGTGAAAGCTGAGCATCGGAAGCCCGGAGGACTACTACAGCCCTTACCTGTACCTACATGGAAATGGGAGCATGTCACTATGGACTTTATTATGGGTTTACCGAGGACCCGAAGAGGTCATGACGCTATATGGGTTATAGTGGATAAATTGACCAAGAGTGCCCACTTCCTTGCCATCAAGAGCACAGATACTGTGGATGCCTTAGCTGAGCTGTATGTCAGCGAGATAGCTAGATTACATGGGGCTCCAGTGAGTATTACTTCTGATAGAGATTCCCGGTTTACTTCCAGATTTTGGACCCAGTTTCAGGAGTCCATGGGATCTCGATTGAGTTTTAGTACCGCCTATCATCCTCAGACAGATGGTCAGTCAGAGAGGACTATTCAGACCCTGGAGGATATGTTGAGGGCGTGTACGATGGATTTTAAGGGATCATGGGATGATCACCTGCCCCTAGCAGAGTTTGCATACAATAACAGCTATCATGCGAGTATTGGAATGGCACCTTTTGAGGCTCTATATGGTAGGAGGTGTAGATCCCCTATAGCTTGGGAAGAAATCGGTGACAGAAAGATAAATGCCCCCGAGCTTGTCGAGCAAGCTGTACAGAGTGTAAAACTCATATGTGAGAGGTTACGGGTTGCACAAAGTAGACAGAAAAGCTACGTGGATGTGCGTAGACGGCCACTTGAGTTTGAGGTTGGTGATGCAGTATTTCTGAGAGTATCACCGAGTAAGGGTATCGTGCGATTTGGGAAGAAAGGAAAATTGAGTCCTCGATACATAGGACCATTCGAGATTCTTGAGAGAGTGGGAGAGGTAGCTTACAGATTAGCATTACCCCCACAGATGTCCGAAATACACAACGTTTTTCATGTGTCTATGTTGAGGAAGTACCACCCGGACCCTTCTCATGTTATAGAGTATGATGAGATGGACATACAGGAGGACATGAGCTACACTGAGGAACCCGTCCGGATTCTCGATAGAAAGGAGAAGGTACTGAGAACCAAGAGCATCCCATTAGTGAAAGTTTTGTGGAAACATCACTCAAGGGAAGAGGCAACGTGGGAACTAGAGAGTCTCATGAAGGAGAAATACCCCCATCTCTTTAACTAGTTGAGTTGAATTTGGAGGACCAAATTCTTTTAAGGTGGGGAGGATGTGAGATCTGAGAATTTCAGACATATTTTATTGATGTAATAATAATTTGAAGTGTAATTTATTGAGCTAAGTGAATTGTGGGAATTATAATTGGAGATTTATATGTTAAGTGTGTAAAATAAGCATGAAGTATGAGGACAGATCGATCTGGGAGAAGGAGAGATCGATCTGGTGAGTTAAAAATGACGAGGAAGGAGGAATTTGAGGAGCAGATCGATCTCCAATGGAAGAGGATCGATCTCCTTATGATTCTGTTTGAGAGAAGATCGATCTCATGAGGAAGAGATCGATCTCATGAGGAAGAGATCGATCTCCAAATGGTTCTGTTTGGGAGAAGATCGATCTCCTCAAGGGGCAGATTGATCTCATAAAGCCATAAAGAGATCGATCTCACCCTTCGACAGATCGATCTCACCCTTCGACAGATCGATCTCCTAGGCATAAATTGCCCCAAATCGTCCCAAAAATTCAAACGCAGATCGATCTCCTCAAGAGCCAGATCGATCTCCTACCTCCAGTCTATATAAGGAACCCCTGTTTTTCTCCTGCAATTTCACTTACCTCCAGTCTATATAAGGAACCCCTGTTTTTCTCCTGCAATTTCACTTTCTCTCTCTTCCAACCCCATTTCCATCGAAAACCTAACTTTCTCACTCATCCAAAACACCCATTTCTGGCCAAATCAAGAGTTGTGGCAAGAAGGAAAGTTGTTCCTCATCAAAGGGAGAACAACATACTTGAAAATCGAAGGATGAATCGGATCGAGGCGTGGGTTGTGCGTCTCACAAGCTTTGGGTAATTTCTAAACCTCGATCTTGATATTTGAGATGATTTTGATGATATTGGTGGTTGTTATTGCGTTGAAATAGCTGAGAAATGATTAGGGATTGATGAAATTGCAATGTGGTTGGATTGATAATGATATTTAGCAATTTTGGTAATTTTAGGAATTTTGAGCTATAAATGGAAATTTAGACAATGTGATGAATTAGCATAGATAATTGGTATTAGAAATGTAGAACGTTAAGATGTTGTGAATGAGTGTGTAGTTTGGGGTAGAGTTACGAGAATCAAGAGATTTGAGGTGTTATGAGCAATTATGCTCGATTTTGAGAATTGAGGTTGATGAGATAACTGAGTATTGATGTTTTAACATCGTTTGGACAGCTCGGGAGTTCCAGAGTGGAATACGAGGCTAGTCCGTGATACGGGGGAAACGATTGCACTATACGAGGTGCAAAGAGGTAAGGGAAATCTAAACCATTTGTGTATGTGATTTGTAAACTATTATAGCATGATTTGTGGTTTATAAAACAAGCATGTTGAGTGTTGTGTTGAGTTATAATTGCACACGATTTTTATAGCCGGTTGGAGCCCATTGTTTTATGCGTTTATAAGCTGAGTGTGAAATTGCTTTATAAACCGTCGAATTTGTGTGAGTAATGAATTGGGCTCTACGTTAAGGCAATATCAAGATTTGAGAAATGTGTGCGTGCTTTGCCGGTTGGAACTCGGTTTTATTACGTTTTGTGTTGAGTACAAAATGATTTTCAAATGAGTTTTATGAGAGAAAAACCCTTATGAGTTCTACGTGAAGGCAAACCAGTCTTATGTGATAAGACTTAGGTGTGTAGTTGTGAGTACACACCGGGCATTGCTCTGGTAGCATGTAAGCCCGATTTCTTCTCCGTTCTGGTAACGTGAGAATAACCCATTCTGTGGCTATGCCACGTATATTTGGTGGCCGTTGCCATGTGAGAAACCCCATTTGGTGGCCGTTGCCACGTGATACCCCATTTGGTGGCTGTTGCCACGTGAGAAACCCCATTTGGTGGCCGTTGCCACGTGATACCCCATTTGGTGGCCGTTGCCACGTGAGAAACCCAATTTGGTGGCCGTTGCCACGTGAAACCCTATTCTGTGGCTGTGCCACGTGTGAATTTAAATCAGTGGCTTTGCCACATGAGATAGTGGCTATGCCACGTGTGAATTTAAATCAGTGGCCATGCCACGTGTGTTTAGTGGCTATGCCACGTGTGAATTTAAATCAGTGGCCATGCCACGTGTGTTTAGTGGCTATGCCACGTGTGAATTTAAATCAGTGGCTATGCCACGTGTGTTTAGTGGCTGTGCCACGTGCATTACTATTTCAGTGATTTTATCACGTTCATTGAGAAAGCGTTTATCGCATATTTTCACATGCTTTGTTATTACTCTAGAGTGAGCCTTTTTACTTCATGTTTTCACATGACTTGAGACATGAGAATGTCGTTTTGAGTACTTTCATGCTATGGTTTTCAAATGAGTTTCACATACAAATAAACATTTTGTGATGTGCATTTTGGTTTATGAAATGAGTTCCTTACCCCCTTTACTGAGCGATTTAGAAGCTCACCCTATTTTCTTTCCCCCCCAGAGTTCTTCAAGTGAAAAAGGATCTCCCTGCGACGTACGGAGTAGTGGCTAGTGGAGGACTTGAGCTCCAGGCCATATATATTGTATTTTGAGGTATCTTTTATCTTTTCATGTACCTAGACAATTATTACGATTGCAGACACTTGATGTATAACATTGTATGGGATGTATTAGGATTAATTAACTTGGAATTGAGTAATGTATATGATACAATATACACTATATTATGATAAGATCCTGAGGCATGATAACTATGATGATGTATGACACTGCACAGGAATGCACCCTTAATTGTGAATTAATAAATAAAAAGTTTTAAATTTGCCCTATTTTCTGCATTTTCGGGGCGTGACACTTTGAGATCGATCTGTCCTATTCCATAGCTCAAAATAAGAGCATTTTGGCTCTTTCAGATCGATCTCTCATCTTATGAGATCGATCTGGCCTTCATATTTCCAGATCTTACTGTAGTTTTCTGCAAGTACTTATACCAAAATAACTTTAATTTGCTACCATAGTCATTTTCTCATCCAATCATCTTTAAGACTTGAAAATGGCATCCATTCATACTTTATACCTATTAAAACTTGTGTGAAATCTTTGTATAACCAAAGGTGCTTAATATGGACCAAATGGAAGTGCATAACTTATGCAATCCTCCTTCCATTTTACCACACTACTCCTTTTCCATTCTATTTCCATTCTTTACATGTTTAAGTCCATTTCCTCATATTCATACATAATGTAACTTGTATGTACAATCACAACTCTTATTGTAAGTTTGTACATTAAACTTATAGACTTACATCACATATACTTCACTTATGAATTCGTAGTATAACTCCATTTACATTTCTATGTACATATTATAATTATACATATATGGGGTCTCACACAACATACCTTGGAATCAAAACTCAACTTCTTGGATTGAAGGAGTAAAGGAGTCTTCTTGTTTGGAACAAGAGGAAAGTCAAGCTAAGGTGAGTTTCCAATACACCAACTCTAAGTATATTTATCTAGATGTTGTTATAAGTAGATTGGTGTATATATTGATGGTTGAAACTACCTTGAATGTAATGAATCAATCATGACCTAGAATGGGTTTAGTGTGAGAAAATAATTTATATGGTTGATTAGATCATAAATGGATTATATCAAGTTATTAGTGAGGTGGTATGCATGATTTTGAGATGATTGGATGAAATCATTTTTTGAGATTGGTCAAGTGATAAAATGTGCATAAATGATGTTGTAGAAATGCATGAATGAATGAGAAATTATGGATAAACATCTATGCCAAGGGTTGATATGTTACTAAGTGAGTTACTAGTTAAATCGAATAAGAATGGAATAATGATGGCCAAATGTGATAAGGGGCTAAACTTGATGAAATAGGCTCGATAAGATATACCGACTAGTTAAAGTCAGAACATGAGTTA
Source organism: Firmiana major (assembly GCA_033439115.1). Classification (NCBI taxonomy): domain Eukaryota; kingdom Viridiplantae; phylum Streptophyta; class Magnoliopsida; order Malvales; family Malvaceae; genus Firmiana; species Firmiana major. Next base: position 863,707 of record JAVKOW010000026.1, read on the forward strand.
TCGGTATTGACACATATGATTGACGAATATTTACAGCTATCGAGGATATATTCGAAGCAAATTGAGCCCAATTGCGAGAAGCAAAAAAAGAAGAAGAAGTTGCTTCCAAGTGAATTGAGGTAAGGGAATTGTGTTAGCCCTAAAGGTATTTGTACGCACTTTCGGGTGCATGGGTGATTTCTTAAGTGTCTAAGGATCTTAGAATGAAATGAATAATTGAAGGGCAATAAAAATGGGATTTGAGAAAAGTTCATGAAAAATAAGAACATAAGGTTCTTGAATCTTGTACTGCTTTTAGCATGTAAAATTAGTAGGCTGGCTAGCATTTAAATGATTTGCACGAAAATAACTTGATTTGGTTTTTATAACCATACTTGTAAAGGATGAGCCACCTACATGAGTTTTGTGGAAATGAAACATACTATAGCGTTGCTCGCATGAGATTCGATGTGGTTTTACATGCATGAGTGCTGAAGCCTAGCTCGCACTAGTTTTTACATGGATTTCACGATATAGTGTCGGAGCATAGCTCGCACTAGAATTTTACATGCATGAGTGTGGAGCGTAGCTCGCACTAGTTTTCGTGTGGATTTTTATGACATTGTACTGGAGCCTCGCTCGCACTGATTTTCATACTGGTTTAACATTGTGCTGGAACGTTACTCGCACTAGATGTCCACTATACTTGTTGTCGTACTTGAGACTACTCGCAAGTGGTTTTATGACATGCTGGGAGCCGTGTTAGGAGCTTGGAGTAGGCTGTGTGCCACGCCGATTAAATAGGCTCGCACATGTGTATTGAGATGTGGCGTGGTATGATGTGATGATATGGGTCCATGAAGTATGTTGTACCGTGGAAGTAGCATGGAGTACGCTGTACCGTGTATGGATATGATATATATACCGTGTTCAGACGATAAATATTCTGCTATGGACCGGCGAGTTGGACGTGACCCACCTCCCGTGTGGAAGCAGATAGAGGTGATACCCCGCACACTAGGATCCATGTAGCTTGGGATCACAGAGGATATAGCCATAGTTTTAGCTATTACCCTTATTTATATTATATACCTATCTCACATGTCTATTGTTTTATGAAGAATCCATGTTTTGAAATGTGTTTGTGGGTCAGGGCAGTCCATGGGAGGGACTGAGTCCTGACAATTGGTGATTTGTATCGATTTGTGTTGAGTTCTTAAATTCTTTGAAGTGCACCTTCCATGATGATTTACCATGCTTTGATTTTGATTTACGCATGATGATTTTCCATGCTTTGTTTAAGAATTGTGCACTGCTTTAAATAGCATAAACTGTTTTACATATCATGAACACGAGCATGAACTGTTATATCTTGGGTATGACAAGTGACTGCGTGATTTAAGCATGGCATCACGATCACGTAGATAGTACAGTTATGTACCTGCTCGCATGATTACCTTACTCAGTGCATGGTTTGCTCACCCCCTTATTTTCCCCCTCTACAGAGTAATTACAGCAGATAGAGAGCGACTAAGGATTGAATTTTTGGTGTCCGCTGCATCCCATCACACAAGGTATACACATTTGTATAGTTTTGTATCTAGACATGTAAAAGTACAATAATATCTTGAATGTAATTTTTTGGGGATGTAAAGGATTGTAAGCACAGGTAAATAGCACCTCTGATTTAGAAATACAAGTGTTTACATTTAAATGGATTGTAAACTGAAATGATTTGATTGGATGAGACATACACCGATACATAGCCCAACTATTGCTGGTATAGCTTGTGAGACCCCGTATATGTAAAGTTGTAATGTGTAATGAATGTGAATGGATTTGTAATGTAAAGTATGATCGATGTAAGTCCATGGATTCAATGTATGTATGTGTAATATGATTTGTAACGTACATACAAGTTCCATTGAGTATGAATATGAAGAAATGAGTTCCTATAAGTGATGGATGTGATTGAAACTCAAAATGGGTAGTGTGGTAAATGGATGGAAGCTGCATGAATATAAATGCTTCCATTTGGTTATATATAGTATACCTTTGGACATACAATGAATGCACACAAGTTTCAATGTGCATAAGGTATGAATAGATGTCATTTTCAAGTTATAAAGGTGGATAGATGAGAAAATGGCCATGGCAGCAGATTAAGGATGTGTTGGTGTGAGTTGCAGCAAGGAAACTGCAGGAAATCTGGAAAGTATGAAGGCCAGATCGATCTCATAGGATGAGAGATCGATCTGGAAGAGCCAGAATGCTCTTATTTGGGCAATGAAATAGAGCAGATTGATCTCCAATGGTGCCAGATCGATCTCCTAAGCTTTCTGTGATGAAAAGATCGATCCTCAAGCACCCAGATCGATCTCCTTAGCTCTCTGTTTGGGAGTAGATCGATCTCATGCTTCGACAGATCGATCTCATGCTTAAAATGCCGTGAAAATGAGAGATTTAAGGGGACTAGATCGATCTCCTCTTGGACCAGATCGATCTCCTCAAGCTATTTCTATAAAAGGAGGGCTAAAAATCTAAAAATTTCAGGAAAAACACCAATCTTCCATTTCTAACCCAAAAACCTAACTTTCTCTCTCTAAAATCAGCCATTTCCAGCAAGAATTGAGGGGAGACCATTAGACATTGAGTTGTTCATCTTTAGGAAGAGAACAACATAGTTGGAACCCAAAATCCCATTGTGGGTATTGAAGGAGATAAGGGCATTGACATTTGAAGCAAGAAGAAAAATCATATTTGGTAAGATTCTAACACTCCAATCCAAGTATATTGTCTTTTTAATTGATTTTGGAGTTGTTTGGCATGAGTATGTATGGATGGAAACACCTAGGTTGTGTTAGAAACTAATGTGACCTAGAAAATGGAATGCCTCTAGTGTGAGAGTGTGATTTGGGGAGTTGGTGGTTTATAGGCATGCTAAAGCAGTTAAATGAGTAATGTGGATGATTTGGAATGGTTATGTGGAGTTATAATGTGAGTTTAAGTGGAATTATGAAAATGAGTACGAAAATGCATGATAAATGCCATAGTGAGGAAATCAATGAAATATGAACACTATGAGCTTGATATCGATTTAATATCGATTTGGAATGAGTTAATAGGCCTAAAAGAATCCATAGACTCGAGTTATGGGTAAAGTAATGAAACGAGGCCTTAAGAGCGTCACTAGAAACTATAGGTCGAATTGACTATAGTGAACGCACGATGTCAAATTATACGGATCGAATATAAAGCGAAATACGATTTTGTGCAGTCTCGAAGAGTCCGTTGGAAACAAATCGAGTGGTACGAGTAGCAGCTTTAAGGAAGTGGAATCACGCATCGCGATTCCAGGTAAGGGAATTCTATAAGTATATAGAGGTAGCTGCTCGTAATTTGCGGGATTATAGGGTGTTTATGAAATGCATGAACGTTTGAGAAATTGGTTGTTTGGTATGCGAAAATAGTTGTGAATATTAGATGATTTGGTTTTACATGGATGTATAAAAAGGGATAGTAAGGCTAATAATTGCATAAATCACGTGTTTTGAATGCTTTTACAAAACACAATGCTTTGCTTTGAGCAAATAAAAGGATAGGCTGGCTAGTACTTGAATGATGCTGTGAAATAGCCCATGTGAGGCGTTAAGCATGTTTTGAGATGTTTTGAATGCATGTGAGCCGCCTATCGTGTGTATGTGCTTGAATTCGCGTTAGAGCCTCGCTCGTGCTAGATTTCTATGTTTTCACTTGTGTGAAACGTGCTTGAGCTTAGCTCACACTTTGATTTGAATTGTGACGATATTTTATAAACCGTACTGGAGCTTACGCTCGTAGGTGGAATTGAGTGGTTTTTCTTATGCATATAACCGTACTGGAGCTATGCTCGTACGTGGTTTCTTCATATTTTTATGCATAAATGTCGTACTAGAGCGTTGCTCGTATGAAGTGATTGGTTTTGATGCATGAATTCGCACTAGAGCGTAGCTCGCGTCGGTTTTCACATTGTGGTATGTATGAGGCCATGGTGAGAGATACGGATTAACTCAGGGAACCCAACAGGCCTGACAGACCTCTTGAGTGGGGTGAGGGTGAGGGGCTAGGACCTGACATAATCCATTCAGGGAACCCAACAGGCCTAACAGACCTCTTGAGTGGGGTGAGGGGCTAGGACCTGAATCAGGGAACATAACAGGGGCGAGCAAGGCCATGAGGGGCTAGGACCTGGTATTGAGGTTACTCCCACGCGCTCTTGAGACTATAAAGGTTACACTTGGTATGGGGTAGATAAGACCTACGGCAGGCACCCCCAACCATGTTATGGGTCCGCGGAGTACGATGTACCGTGTATATCACATGGAGTACGATGTACCGCGTGGTGGTTACTTGATTTGAGAAAGTCTGGCAGAGAACTAACCCACCTTCGTACCAGCATGATACCCCGCACACCGGGATCCGTGTGGTCTGGGATGATATGTGACGATTGGCCAACGTAGTCACTTAAGATATAGTAACCTGTCTCCTTGCTTGATTTACTTACTACCACATGATTTTAAATCTCTAAGTGTGATTTGTGATTGTTTAAGGTAGACCCGAAGGAGGGGTCGAACCTCGTGGATTTGATTTGTGAAATGAAAATGAGGGTGTGATTGTGAATTGATGTGATGAGATTGTATGTGTTGAGAAAGAGTTTTATGACGTGGGTTTAAAAAGGAGGTTTCTTAATGAATTGCCCTTTTCATGAATTTAATGAGATCAAGCATGAGATGATTTAGACATGATGTTTTTACCATGTTTTATATGCCAATGTACATGATTTTGATACATGAAATATATGTATACTCATATGGCATAGTTTTACTTCCTCATGCTCCTACTACAAACGATTTATGCATAACACTATCAGCATATAGATAGAGTAGTTATCTACCATACTTGCATTATTGCCTTACTGAGCGTGTGGTTGCTCATCCCTCTCTATTTCCCCCTACAGAGCGTGCATAGTAGCCCAGTGAGGACTGAGGCGTGGTATTTTGGACTCCGCTGCATCTCCATCGCTTAGAGGTATATACACAGTGATTCTTTTTGTATCTAAACAATGTAAAAGCACAGTATTCTTTGAGTTGTAATTATGGGGGATGTAGATGTCAGTAAAACATGCTTTTGTATAAGTACAAGATTAAATGCAAATGTATGACATCGTTTTATTTAACTGAGAATGAATGAGATGTGGAGTTTATTATTGACTTACAGCGCAACAGTGTGTGGTGAGTTAGTTCACGACCGGGAAGGGAACAGTAAAATGCAAAAAAATTTTAGTGATTTTCGGTTAAAGAGAATGGAATTGGGTCTTGACAGAGATTGGTATCAGAGCTGTGTTGGCCTGATGTGAGTCATTAATAAAAAGTAGGAAAGTACATCCCTATAGTACTGTGCTTTTGTTTAGATATAACTGTGTATACCATGATGGATTGAGCTTAATAAATTATTACAATACAGGAAGTTAGGCGCTATGCCAGTTACACGCAAAGGTAGAGGGGCGAGAGCACGTGCTAGAGGCTGTAGAGGTAGGCTTGAGAGCCGTGCGGAGCCACAGACTGAGCAGGCTCCACAGAACCCTACTGAGAGAGCAGAGGATACTGAGGCTCGCTTCGCTAGGTTAGAGCGGAGTATTGAGAATTTGGTGGAGATAGTCACGCAGGCCTTGGGCGCCGATGACAGACGAGGTCCCGCGGCACAGCCTACTACTGAACAGGTAGCTGCAGAGGCGGAGAGACCTCAGACTACAGAGACTGCTACTGCTACACCACCTCCAGTACAGGATACAGATTCTCCTATCGCTCCACAGCAGAGCGGTAGTGATTTGGGGTATGACTGTGACTTAAGCAGGTTGCGAGAGTTTCAAGCGCTGAAACCCCCAGTGTTTAGAGGGGTGAAGGACCCAGTGGTTACGGAGGATTGGATGTATGAGATGGAGAAACTGTATAGGTTTTTCCAATGCACTTCAGCTGAAAAGGTAGCCTTTGCCGTGTTTATGTTGAAAGGCGAGGCCGAGCATTGGTGGAGGTCCACCGAGGTTATTTTGAGGGCCAGGCACTCTGAGATCTCGTGGGAGATATTACTAGAGGCCTTCAGGAGACAGTATATCCCAGCCACCACACAGAGGAAATTGCGGATGGAATTTATGAATTTGGTTCAGGGGAACCATACTGTGGACGAGTATGAGTCCAAGTTTATGTCCTTGGGGAGATATGACCCGGACACGATGGGTAGTGAGACCCGAAAGATACAGAAGTTCATGGATGGATTGAGATTGGCCATCCGGACTAAGCTAGCTCCCTTCGACATTGTGACTTATGAGGAGGCTGTACATAAGGCTCAGTTGTGTGAGCAAGACTTTGAGAGAAATGCCTCCGAGCTTGGGAGAATCAGTGTTAGAAAGGACAGAGATCGAAAGAGATCCGAGAGGGATAGAGTAGCCAGGAAAGGAGGCCCAAGGTATTTTGAGAAGAGACCTAAGATCGAGGAGGTGCAGGAGAGAGCCACTAGACCTCTCGTATACCCAGCCTTGACTGCATCGAGGGGTATAACTATTGGAGGACCACGACCTACCACGGATCAGTGTAGGAGATGTGGGAGATACCATGGGACTAGGCCGTGTCAGGTGCCCCATGTTTCGTGTTTTAGGTGTGAGAGGCCAGGACATATATCGAGGTTCTGCAATGAGATCATTGAGATTGCCCCACAGAAGGGCAAGGAGCCTGAGGGAGCTCCTGTTGAGACATCAGCCCAAAGGAGGAGGGCTACGACTGAGGAGAAAGGGAAACAGGCTACGGGTGTGAGCAGAGGAAGGGTGCACACACTGGACCAGGACACTGTAGACGCATCGACGGATGTGATTAAAGGTACCATCCGAATCTTTGATTTAGAAGCATTGGTATTATTTGATCCTGGTGCCACGCATTCTTTCATATCACCTTCCTTTGCACATAAATTGTTGAAACATGTGAAACCAACATTGTAGTATAAAATGTTGATGATTTCCACACCCATGAATGATAGTCAATTGACTGAGCATGTATGTAGAGATTGTAAGTTAAAGATATAGGGGAAGGAAATGATAGCCAATCTGATTTTATTGAATATGAATGATTTTGATGTAATTTTAGGAATGGATTGGTTGGCTACCAATCGTGTTGTGATGGATTGTCATGCCAAAACATTGATGTTTTCAGGATTAGACAATCTTATTGTAAATTTTGATGAAAAGAAATGATATGAAAATAGTATGTTGTTGTAAATAAAGGAGTATGATTTTAAATGCATATTGCTTGAGAGATAAATTATTGTTTATGATAAATGTTGAATGTGGAGTTATGGTTTATGTTACTAACGATGAAGATGATAATGTGAAGGGTTCATTGCATACGTGGTTGATATAGATGAGGCACACTCGGAATTGAGGGACATAGCCATAATTACGAATTACCCTGATGTCTTTCCGGATAAATTACCAGGACTACCACCTGAAAGGAAAATGGAATTTTGCATTGAGCTAGTGCCTGGTACAGAGCCGATATCGAAACCACCCTATAGAATGGCTCCGATAGAATTGGGAGAGTTGAAGAAACAGCTGCAAGAGTTGCTGGAGAAGGGGTTTACTAGACCGAGTGTCTCACCTTGGGGAGCACCGGTTCTATTTGTAAGGAAGAAGGATGGAAGCCTCCGACTGTGTATAGATTACCGGTTGTTGAATAAGGCCACTATTAAGAACAAGTACCCCCTTCCAAGAATCGATGATTTGTTGGATCAGCTACAGGGAGCCGAAGTATTTTCTAAGATAGATCTACGGTCAGGGTATCATCAGTTGAGGATCAGGAGTGGAGATGTACCCAAGACAGCATTTCGTACCCGTTATGGCCACTACGAGTTTTTGGTGATGCCATTCGGATTGACGAATGCTCCCGCAGCATTTATGGCATTGATGAATGATATATTCAAGCCATACCTGGACAAGTTTGTAATAGTGTTTATTGATGACATTTTGGTGTATTCCAAGTCTAGGGAAGATCATAAGGAGCATTTGAGGATAGTTCTGCAGACCCTCCGAGAGAGATAATTGTATGCCAAACTCAGCAAGTGTAACTTTTGGTTGGAACAGATCTCATTTCTGGGGCATGTTGTGTCAAAGGATGGGGTATCGGTGGATCCATCCAAGATAGAGTCAGTTGTACAGTGGGAACAGCCCAAGACAGTAACTGAGATTAGGAGTTTTCTGGGATTGGCAGGATATTATCAGAGATTTGTAGAGGGTTTCTCCAGACTAGCTGCTCCATTGACACGCCTTACGCGAAAAGATGTTAAGTTTGTATGGGATGAGGCATGTGAGAGGAGTTTTGAGGAGCTTAAGCGTCGATTGACGACTGCTCCAGTTCTCACCATTCCTACCAGCTCAGGAGGATTCTCGGTGTATACGGATGCATCACACCAGGGATTGGGCTGTGTGCTTATGTAGGATGGGAAGGTAGTTGCCTATGGATCTAGACAGTTGAAAGATCACGAGAGGAACTACCCGACACATGATTTGGAGTTGGCGGCTGTAGTATTTGCTTTGAAAATATGGCGCCACTATCTCTATGGTGAGAAATTTCAAGTGTTCACAGATCATAAGAGCCTTATGTACCTGTTCTCGCAGAAAGAGCTGAATATGAGACAGAGGAGATGGCTCGAACTCTTGAAGGACTATGATTGTGAAATCATGTACCACCCGGGTAAGGCAAATGTAGTTGCCGATTCTTTGAGTAGAAAGAACCTTGGGTTGGTGTCTTATATGATGGTACGGGAACATGAATTGTTAGAACACTTTGCGAACCTCAGTTTGGATGTAACCCCACCTGGATCTGAGAGACTTGAGATCATGGCTAGTTTGAGACTGGAGCCAGAATTGATTGGCCGTATTCGGTAAGCCCAGCAGAGCGATCGACGGTGTATCGATTGGCTGAGGCAGATACAGACAGGTGAGGGTATTGATTTTGAGCAGAGTGCTGATGGCTTATTGAGGTTCAGAGGCAGAGTATGCGTTCCTAAGGATCTTGAGATCAGGAGAATGATTTTATCAGAGGCTCACTCATCGAAGTATACGATACATCCGGGAAGTACCAAGATGTATCAAAACCTTCAGAAGGTTTATTGGTGGTCTGGAATGAAAAGAGACATTGCTGAATATGTCGCTAAGTGTCTCGTTTGTCAGCAAGTGAAGGTAGAGCATCAGAAGCCTGCAGGATTATTGCAGCCTCTACCGATACCGACATGGAAGTGGGAGCATGTCACCATGGATTTTGTGATGGGGTTGCCGAGGACCCGTAGAGGTCATGATGCCATATGGGTTATTGTGGACCGGTTGACTAAGTCCGCCCATTTCTTGGCTATGAGAGCTACCGATACACTGAGTCAGTTGGCGAACCTGTATATTCGAGAGATAGTACGGCTACATGGTGTACCAGTGAGCGTTGTTTCTGATAGGGATGCCCGCTTCACTTCCCATTTTTGGGAACATTTTCAAGAAGCGCTCGGGACCCGACTGAGTTTTAGCACCGCTTTTCATCCTCAGACAGATGGGCAGTCAGAGAGGACTATACAGACCCTCGAGGATATGTTGAGAGCGTGTGTGCTGGATTTTATAGGCTCCTGGGATGACCACCTGCAGTTAGCCGAGTTCGCTTATAATAATAGCTATCATACGAGTATCGGGATGGCACCCTATGAGGCATTGTATGGGCGTAGATGTCGTTCCCCCATTGGATGGGAGGAGGTTGGTGACAGACAGATTTTTGCTCCGGACTTAGTGCAGCAGGCATCTGAGGACGTCCAGTTGATATGTGAGAGATTACGGACAGCTCAGAGCCGACAAAAGAGTTATCTGACAAGAGACGAAGACCACTGGAGTTTGATGAGGGTGAGTCGGTGTTTCTGAGGGTATCACCATCGAAGGGTATTATGAGATTTGGTAAGAAGGGCAAGCTGAGCCCTAGATATATCGAACCTTTCAAGATTTTGGAGAGAGTGGGAGATAAGGCGTATAGGTTGGCATTGCCACCGGACTTGGCAAATGTCCACAACGTCTTCCACGTCTCGATGCTTAGGAAGTATCACCCGGACCCGGTACACGTGATAAGATATGAGCCGTTGGGGCTCCATGAGCGTACGATGTATGTTGAGAAGCCGGTTCGGATATTAGACAGAAAAGAGAAAGTGTTGCGGAATAAGACAATTCCATTGGTGAAAGTTCTTTGGCAACATCACACGGCGGAAGAGGCCACATGGGAATTGGAGAACTTGATACGAGAGAAGTACCCCCAACTTTTTGAGGAGTGACTTGGTTCTAATTTGGAGGACCAAATTCCTTGAAGGAGGGGAGAATGTGAGACCCCGTATATGTAAAGTTGTAATGTGTAATGAATGTGAATGGACTTGTAATGTAAAGTATGATCGATGTAAGTCCATGGATTCAATGTATGTATGTGTAATATGATTTGTAACGTACATACAAGTTCCATTAAGTATGAATATGAAGAAATGAGTTCCTATAAGTGATGGATGTGATTGAAACTCAAAATAGGTAGTGTGGTAAATGGATGGAAGCTGCATGAATATAAATGCTTCCATTTGGTTATATATAGTATACCTTTGGACATACAATGAATGCACATAAGTTTCAATGTGCATAAGGTATGAATGGATGTCATTTTCAAGTTATAAAGGTGGATAGATGAGAAAATGGCCATGGCAGCAGATTAAGGATGTGTTGGTGTGAGTTGCAGCAAGGAAACTGCAGGAAATCTGGAAAGTATGAAGGCCAGATCGATCTCATAGGATGAGAGATCGATCTGGAAGAGCTAAAATGCTCTTATTTGGGCAATGAAATAGAGCAGATCGATCTCCAATGGTGCCAGATTGATCTCCTAAGCATTCTGTGATGAAAAGATCGATCCTCAAGCACCCAGATCGATCTCCTTAGCTCTCTGTTTGGGAGCAGATCGATCTCATGCTTCGACAGATCGATCTCATGCTTAAAATGCCGTGAAAATGAGAGATTTAAGGGGACTAAATCGATCTCCTCTTGGACCAGATCGATCTCCTCAAGCTATTTCTATAAAAGGAGGGCTGAAAATCTGAAAATTTTGAGAAAAACACCAATCTTCCATTTCTAACCCAAAAACCTAACTTTCTCTCTCTAAAATCAGCCATTTCCAGCAAGAATTGAGGGGAGACCATTAGACATTGAGTTGTTCATCTTTAGGAAGAGAACAACATAGTTGGAACCCAAAATCTCATTGTGGGTATTGAAGGAGATAAGGGCATTGGCATTTGGAGCAAGAAGAAAAATCATATTTGGTAAGATTCTAACACTCCAATCCAAGTATATTGTCTATTTAATTGATTTTGGAGTTGTTTGGCATGAGTATGTATGGATGGAAACACCAAGGTTGTGTTAGAAACTAATGTGACCTACAAAATGGAATGCCTCTAGTGTGAGAGTGTGATTTGGGGAGTTGGTGGTTTATAGGCATGCTAAAGTAGTTAAATGAGTAATGTGGATGATTTGGAATGGTTATGTGGAGTTATAATGTGAGTTTAAGTGGAATTATGAAAATGAGTATGTAAATGCATGATAAATGCCATAGTGAGGAAATCAATGAAATATGAACACTATGAGCTTGATATCGATTTAATATCGATTTGGAATGAGTTAATAGGCCTAAAAGAATCCATAGACTCGAGTTATGGGTAAAGTAATGAAACGAGGCCTTAAGAGCGTCACTAGAAACTATAAGTCGAATTGACTATAGTGAACGCACGATGTCATATTATACGGATCGAATATAACGCGAAATACGATTTTGTGCAGTCTCGAAGAGTCCGTTGGAAATGAATCGAGTGGTACGAGTAGCAGCTTTAAGGAAGTGGAATCACGCATCGCGATTCTAGGTAAGGGAATTATGTAAGTATATATAGGTAGCTGTTCGTAATTTGTGGGATTATAGGGTGTTTATGAAATGCATGAACGTTTGAGAAATTGGTTGTTTGGTATGCGAAAATAGTTGTGAATATTAGATGATTTGGTTTTACATGGATGTATAAAAAGGGATAGTAAGGCTAATAATTGCATAAATCACGTGTTTTGAATGCTTTTACAAAACACAATGCTTTGATTTGAGCAAATAAAAGGATAGGCTGGCTAGTACTTGAATGATGCTGTGAAATAGCCCATGTGAGGCGCTAAGCATGTTTTGAGATGTTTTGAATGCATGTGAGCCGCCTATCGTGTGTATGTGATTGAATTCGCGCTAGAGCCTCGCTCGTGCTAGATTTCTATGTTTTCACTTGTGTGAAACGTGCTTGAGCTTAGCTCGCACTTTGATTTGAATTGTGACGATATTTTATAAACCATACTGGAGCTTACGCTCGTAGGTGGAATTGAGTGGTTTTTCTTATGCATATAACCGTACTGGAGCTATGCTCGTACGTGGTTTCTTCATATTTTTATGCATAAATGACGTACTAGAGCGTTGCTCGTACGAAGTGATTGGTTTTGATGCATGAATTCGCGCTAGAGCATAGCTCGCGCCGGTTTTCACACTGTGGTATGTATGAGGTCGTGGTGAGAGATACGGATTAACTCAGGGAACCCAACAGGCCTGACAGACCTCTTAAGTGGGGTGAGAGTGAGGGGCTAGGACCTGACATAATCCATTCAGGGAACCCAACAGGCCTAACAGACCTCTTGAGTGGGGTGAAGGTGAGGGGCTAGGACCTGAATCAGGGAACCCAACAGGGGCGAGCAAGGCCATGAGGGGCTAGGACCTGGTATTGAGGTTACTCCCACGCGCTCTTGAGACTATAAAGGTTACACTTGGTATGGGGTAGATAAGACCTACGGCAGGCACCCCCAACCATGTTATGGGTCCGCGGAGTACGATGTACCGTGTATATCACATGGAGTACGATGTACCGCGTGGTGGTTACTTGATTTGAGAAAGTCTGGCGAAGAACTAACCCACCTTCGTACCAGCATGATACCCCGCACACCGGGATCCGTGTGGTCTGGGATGATATGTGACGATTGGCCAACGTAGTCACTTGAGATATAGTAACCTATCTCCTTGCTTGATTTACTTACTACCACATGATTTTACATCTCTAAGTGTGATTTGTGGTTGTTTAAGGTAGACCCGAAGGAGGGGTCGAGCCTCATGGATTTGATTTGTGAAATGAAAATGAGGGTGTGATTGTGAATTGATGTGATGAGATTATATGTGTTGAGAAAGAGTTTTATGACGTGGGTTTAAAAAGGAGGTTTCTTAATGAATTGCCCTTTTCATGAATTTAATGAGATCGAGCATGAGATGATTTATACATGATGTTTTTACCATGTTTTATATGCCAATGTACATGATTTTGATACATGAAATATATGTATACTCATATGGCATAGTTTTACTTCCTCATGCTCCTACTACAAACGATTTATGCATAACACTATCAGCATGTAGATAGAATAGTTATCTACCATGCTTGCATTATTACCTTACTGAGCGTGTGGTTGCTCATCCCTCTCTATTTCCCCCTTACAGAGCGTGCATAGTAGCCCAGTGAGGACTGAGGCGTGGTATTTTGGACTTCGCTGCATCTCCATCGCTTAGAGGTATATACACAGTGATTCTTTTTGTATCTAAACAATGTAAAAGCACAGTATTCTTTGAGTTGTAATTATGGGGGATGTAGTTGTCAGTAAAACATGCTTTTGTATAAGTACAAGATTAAATGCAAATGTATGACATCGTTTTATTTAACTGAGAATGAATGAGATGTGGAGTTTATTATTGACTCACAGCCCAACAGTGTGTGGTGAGTTAGTTCACGACCGGGTAAGGTAACAGTAAAACGCGAAAACTTTTTAGTGATTTTCGGTTAAAGAGAATGGAATTGGGTCGTGACATAGCTGTTCACGATCCGGTAAGATAAAGGTAAAGAACAAAAAATGAGAAATTGATCAAATAATAAACAAAAAATGTAAAATTTGTAGCAGATTTCGGTGGATTGAGGGTTATGACAATTTATTTTGTATCAAAGTGGAGTTGGTCTGATGTGTGTCGGTGTTAAAATTTAGGAAACCTACATCCCCATGTTACTGTGCTTGTCTAGATACAATTGTGTATATCGAGATGGGTTTGACTAAGAAATGATTGTGAATGTAGGAATCTTGGCATAATGCCTAACATCAGTCGTGGTAGAGGGGCTAAAGCACGAGCTAAAGGCCGTAGGGGTAGGCCTGGGGGCCGTGCTGAGCCGATACCACATGAGGCTCACGAGGAGGTAGAGGTGGAGGCTAAAGTTGAGTATGCTCTGCAGGGTCCAGCAGAGAGATCGAAAAGTACTGAGGCGTGCTTCGCGAGGATAGAGCAGAGCTTAGAGGAAATTTTGAAATTGATTGCCCAGACGATAGTTAGAGCTAGGGACGGGCAGGGGCCAGCTACACGAGGTGATGCTGAACAAGCGGCTGCTCTTGAGATGCCTACACAGCAAGCCCAAGAATCTTAGACTACAAATACTCCTACACCCTCATCACTACAGGATACACCTTCTACTGTTGCTCCACCACAGGGTAGAAGAGATTGGGGTTATGGATGTGACCTAGATAGGTTATTGCAGTTTCAAAAATTTAAGCCGCCCTCTTTAGTGGAGTTAAGGACCCAGTAGCTGCGGAGGACTAGGTGAATGAGATTGAGAAACTATATGGATTTTTCGAGTGCACTACTACCGCGATGGTAGCGTTTGTCGCATTCATGCTAAAAGGATCAGCAAAGCATTGGTGAAAGTCTACTAAACCTATGCTGAGAGCCCGACATGCAGAGATCAGCTGGGATGTATTTTTAGAGGCCTTTCGGAGGCAATATGTTCTGAATACTGCGCAGCGGAGACTGCAGATTGAATTCTTAGATTTAACCCAGAGGAGTAGATCGGTGGATAAGTATGAAACAAAATTTATCTCTCTGGACAGATATGGTCTTGACACGATGGATAGTGAGGTCAAGAAGGTCTGAAAGTTTGTAGATGGACTGAGACCAACCATCAGGTCCCGATTGGTTCCATTTGATATACCAACCTACGATGAGGCAATGCACAGGGCATGGTTATGTGAACAAGATATTGAACAAGTTATCTCAGAGTTTGGGAAGGTTGGTAGAGTGAGGAATAGAGATAGGAAGAGACAGGCAGTGGATAGAGGCTTCAGTTATAGAGGATGCAGGGGATTTTCTGGTAAGAGGCTAAAGATTAAGGAGTTCTGAGAGAAGACAGTTAAGCCTCCCATGTATCCGACCATAGCTCTAACAAAGGGTATAGTGATTGGAGGGCCACGGCCTACGACAGAATAGTGCAGTAAGTACGGTAGGTACAATTGTACTAATTCGTGTTATAGATCTCTTGCAGTATGTTTTTGATGTGGAAAGCTAGGTCATGTGATCTGAAATTACCCAGAGATGACTGAGAGTGCCCCACAAAAGGGCAAGGAGCCGGAGAGTGCTCCTACTGATACTCCTACTCTGAGACGGAGGGTGACAACAGAAGAGAAGGTGAAACAGGTAGTTTACAGAGGGCGAGTACACGCCTTGGACCTAGAAACTGCAGATCAATCATCAGATGTGGTGAAAGGTACCTCTTGATCTTTGATCTAGAAGCTTATGTTTTGATAGATCTTGGTGCCACGTATTCATTTGTATCACCTGCATTTGCATGTAAATTGTTTAAGTATGTAAAGCTTACCCTATGAAGTAGGAGGATGTTGATAAGCACTCCAATGAATAACAGTCAGCTAGTTGAACATGTATTTAGACATTGTAAGCTGAAAGTAGGGGAAAAGGAAATGTCTATTGACCTCTTTTTGATGTATATGAGAGATTTTGATGTAATCCTAGGAATGGATTGGTTGGCTGCAAATCGTATTGTGTTCGATTATTTCTAAGACGGTAACTTTTTCAGGGATAGATAACGTTACAGTAAGTTTCCCCAAACAATGTAATGTAAAATCCCCTTGAAAAGTAATGAAAGCTGTAATTGTTGTAAGTGAAATAGATGCATTTCTATGCTGACTAAGTGGTGAATGTTTTGAAAGGTTATATTGCGTATGTGGTTGAGATGGATAAGGCACATCTGGAATTGAGAGACATCCTAAAGGTTAGGGAATTCCCATACGTCTTTTCGGATGATTTACTAGGGTTGGTACAGAGTCGATATCCAAGCCACCATACAGAATGGCTCCGATTGAGTTAGAGGAACCGAAGAAATAGTTGCAGGAGTTGTTGGAAAAAGGGTTCATCAAATCGAGTGTATCACCTTGGGGAGCACCGGTACTATTTGTAAAGAAGACGGATGGGAGCCTCTGATTATGTATTGACTACAGGTTGTTAAATAAGGCGACCATCAAGAATAAGTACCCCCTTTCATGCATCGATGACTTGTTGGATCAGCTTCGGGGAGCACAATTCTAAGATAGATCTAAGATCTGGGTACCATCAGTTGAGAATTCGGGATGGAGATGTACCCAAGATAGCTTTTCGCACCCGATATGGTCATTTTGAGTTTATGGTTATGTCATTCGGGTTGACAAATGCTCCCGCAGCTTTTATGTCATTGATGAATGAGGTGTTTCACTAGTATTTGGATCAGTTCATTATCGTATCCATCGATGATATTCTGGTGTATTCGAGATCTAGAGAGGAGCATGAACAACACCTAAGGATAGTGCTACAGATCCTCCGAGAGAATAAGTTATTCGCTAAACTTCGTAAGTGTGATTTTGGCTAGAACAGATCTCTTTTTTGGGTCATATTGTATCGAAGGATGGAGTGTCAGTGGACCCATCCAAGATTGAAGTAGTGGTTTAGTGGCAGAGACCCCAGGCAATTACAGATATCAAGAGTTTCCTGGGTTTAACTGGGTATTATCGACGATTTGTGAAAGGATTCTCGAGATTAGCTGCTCCATAAATACGTCTCATGAGGAAGAATTTTGAGTTCGTGTGGAATGATAGATGTGAAAGGAGCTTTCAGGAGTTGAAGAGGAGATTAGCCACAGCTCCGATTCTCACCATTCCTACTAGCTCAGGAGGTTTTTCTGTATACACAGATGCTTCATACCAAGGACTGGGCTGTGTACTGATGCAGGATGGAAAGGTAGTCGCCTATGGATCAAGACAACTGAAGGATCATAAGAGAAACTACTCGACCCACGATATGGAGTTGGCGACTGTGGTATTTGCCTTAAAATTATGGCGTCATTATCTTTATGGTGAAAAATTTCAAGTATTTACTGACCACGAGAGCCTTAAGTATCTGTTCTCATATAAAGAATTGAACATGAGGCAGAGAAGGTGACTCGAGCTTCTGAAGGACTATGATTGCGAGATCTTGTACCACTCGGGTAAGGCGAATGTAGTAGCTGATGCACTTAGTAGGAAGCACCTTGGGTTGGTATTGTATCTGATGATCAAGGAACACAAGCTGTTGGAATAGTTTGTGAGCCTCAGTTTGGATGTGACCCCGCCTGATACTGATACTGGCTTTATGGTAGCTAGCCTGCGGTTGGAACCGGATCTGGTAGATTGAATCCGGAAGGCTCAGCAGATTAATCATCGTGCAGTGATGTTATCGGGTAGATATAGAGGGGTACAGAAACTGATTTTGAGTTGAGTTCAGATGGATTGCTGAGGCTCAGGGGTAGGATATGTGTTCCCAATGATCCAGAGATCAGGAATTTGATCTTGACAGAAACTCATTCGATGAAGTACACGCTGCATTCGGGAAGTAACAAGATGTATCAGAACCTCCGGAGAGTGTATTGGTGCTTAGGGATGAAAAGAGATGTAGCAGAGTATGTAGCAAAGTGTCTCGTTTGTCAGCAAGTAAAGGTAGAGCATCAGAAGCCTACAGGGCGATTACAACCTCTACCTATACCGACTTGGAAGTGGGAGCATGTCACTATGAACTTCGTGATAGGTTTACCCAGGACCCGTAGGAATCACGATGCGACTTGGGTGATAGTGGACAGATTAACGAAGTCAACACACTTCCTAGCTATGAGAGCCACTAATACTCTAAGTACACTGGCAAAACTATATGTGTGCAACATAGTGAGGTTGCACGGTGTTCTAGTGAGCATTGTTTCTGATAGGGATGCCCGCTTCACTTCCTACTTTTGAAAACATTTTCAGGGAGTGATAGGGACCCAACTCAGTTTAGCACAGCGTTCCATCCTCAGATAGATGGTCAGTCAGAGAGGACTATACAGACCCTGGAGGATATGTTGAGAGTGTGTGCATTGGATTTTGGAGGCTCCTGGGATGACCATTTACCACTCAGAGAGTTTGCCTATAATAATAGCTATCATTCGAGTATTGGGATGGCACCGTATGAGATTTTATATGGCCGAAGATGTCGTTCCCCTATTAGATGGGAAGAAGTGGGTGACCGACTGATATTTGCTCCCGACTTAGTGAAATAAGCCTCTGAGGACGTCTAATTGATTTGTGAGAGGTTACAGACACTCAGAGCAGATAAAAGAGTTATGCTAACAGGAGATGGAGACCATTGGAATTCGCAGTGGGAGAATCAATGTTTTTACGAGTCTCTCCTTCCAAGGGTATAACCAGGTTCGAAAAGAGAGGGAAATTAAGTCCTCGTTACATTGGACCCTTTGAGATTCTTGATAGAGTGGAAGATAAGACCTATAAGCTAGCATTGCCACCTGAGCTAGTGGGCGTTCACAACGTCTTCCACATCTCTATGTTATGGAAGTACCACCTAGATCGGACCCATGTAAATAGATATGAGCCATTGGAGCTCAACGAGAGCATGTCGTATGTTGAGAAGCCGATTCAAATATTAGATAGGAATGAGAAGGTGTTGAGATCAAAGACGATCCCCTTAGTGAAAGTCCTTTGGCATCATCACACTGCAGAAGAAGCTACATAGGAGTTGGAGATTTTGATTCGGGGGAAGTACCCCGAGTTATTCACCAACTGATTTGGTTCAAATTTGGAGGACCAAATTTTCTGAGTGAGGGAGATTGTGAGACCCCATGTATGTATGACTTTACTATATGCTGATAGAATTATCAAACACATGACTTTTGGATCATATAAATGCGAATAGATTACAAATGGGATAAATGAGTATCATGAATGGAAGTAAAGGTTAAATAAGGGCTGAAGTGGCCATAAACTAAACGAATAGAACTTAAAGCATCCGGACTGGAGATAAGGATTTAAAAAAAGAAATGATAATGCATGGATTGTGAATTTTGTGTATCCTTTCTGATTCCAAGCAATACACAGAAGTTCCATAACATGAAAATTATAAGGAATGAACCTTTCCATGCTTAAAATGTGAATAGATTGCAAACTGACTAGTGAAGCAATCAAGCACAAATTTTTCCCTTGAAAAAATAGAAACTTTACAGCAAGAAGCCTGCAAATGAAGGCCAGATCGATCTCCTATTCAAGACAGATTGATCCCTTGTGCAAGCAAAACAATTTCAAGTGAATTTGCCAAGGCCAGATCGATCCCCCTATGAGCAGATCGATCTCTCCAATGAGCAGATCGATCTGCATATGATTCTGCCTAGCAGAGATCGATCTCTTCCTAAGTGCATATCGATCTCCATTTGATTCTGTCAAGAGCAGATCGATCTCTCCCCATGAGCAGATCGATCCCACCTTTCATGCCTGAACGTCTCGGTAGTTTAAAACCCAAAGGCAAATCGATCTTCACCCTAGCAGATCGATCTCATCATCCCTGCTCTATAAAAACCTGATGGCTAAACCTCATTCTTCAGTAAATCAAGCAATCCCCCTCTATTTTTACCCAAAAAACAAGCTTTCTCTCTCTAGAATACCTCCCTTTCTAAAAAAGATTTGAGAAAAAGCTATTAGAGCAAAGTTGTTCATTATAAGGAGAAGAACAACATACCTTGGAATCAAAACTCAACTTGTTGTAGTGAAGGAGCAAAAGAGACTTCTTATTTGGAACAAGAGGAAAGTCAAGCTAGGTGAGTTTCTAATACACCAACTCTAAGTATATTTATCTAGATGTTGTTGTGAGTAGATTGGTGTATATATTGATAGTTGAAACTACCTAGAATGTAATGAATCAATCATGACCTAGAATGGGTTTAGTGTGAGAAAATAATATATATGGTTGATTAGATGATAAATGGATTATATCAAGTTGTTAGACGTGCTATGCATGATTTTGAGATGATTGGATGAAATCATATTGTGAGATTGGTCAAGTGATAAAATGTGCATAAATGATGTTGTAGAAATGCATGAATGAATGAGAAATTATGGATAAACATCTATGCCAAGTGTTGATAAGTTACTAAGTGAGTTACTAGCTAAATCGAATAAGAATGGCATAATAATGGCCAAATGTGATAAGGGGCCACACTTGATGAAATAGGCTCGATAAGATATATTGACTAGTTAAAGTCAGAACATGAGTTATCGGTATTAACTCATATGATTGACGAATGTTTACAGCTACCGAGGATATATCCGGAGCAAATTGAGCCCAATCGCGAGAAACTAGAAAGGAAGAAGGAGTTGCTTCCAAGTGAATTAAGGTAAGGGAATTGTGTTAGCCCTAGATATATCTGTACGCACTTTCGGGTACATGGGTGATTTCTTAAGTGTATAAGGGCCTTAGAATGAAATGAATGATTGAATGGCAAAAAATATAGGATTTGAGAAAAGTTCATGAAAAAAAGAACATGAGGTTCTTGAATCTTGTACTGCTTTTGGCATGTAAAATTAGTAAGCTGGCTAGCATTTAAATAATTTGCACGAAAATAACTTTATTTGGTTTTTATAACCATGCTTGCAAAGGATGAGCGACCTACATGCGTTTTGTGGAAATGAAACGTGTTAGAGCGTTTCTTGCACGAGATTTGATGTGGTTTTACATGCATAAGTGCTGGAGCCTAGCTCGCACAAGTTTTCGAGTGAATTTTTATGACATTGTGCTTGAGCCTAGCTCACACTGATTTTCATACTGGTTTGACATTGTGTTGGAGCGTTGCTCGCACTAGATGTCCACTATACTTGTTGTCGTGCTTGAGACTACTCGCATGTGGTTTTATAACATGTTGGGAGTCGTGCTAGCAGCTTCTGGTAGGCTGTGTGCCACGTCGATTAACTAGGCTCGCACGTGCATATTGAGATATGACGTGATATAATGTGATGATATGGGTCCACAGTGTACGTTGTACCATGCAAGTAGCATGAAGTACGTTGTACCGTGTATGGATATGATATATATATCGTCTTCAAATAATGAATATTTCGCTATCGACCGACGGGTTGGACGTGACCCACCTCCCTTGCAGAAGCAGATAGAGGTGATACCCCGCACACTAGGATCCGTGTACCCTGAGATCACAGAGGATATGGCCATAGTCCTAGCTATTACCCTTATTGATATTATATGCCTATCTCACATGTCTATTGTTTTATGAAGAATCCATATTTTGAAATGTGTTTGTGGGTTAGGACAGTCCATGGGAGGGCCTGAATCTTGACAAATGGTGATTTGTATCGATTTGTGTTGAGTTTTTGAATGTTTTGAAGTGCACCTTGCATGATGATTTACCATGCTTTGATTTTGATTTATGCATGATGATTTTCCATGCTTTGTTTAAGAATTGTGCACTGCTTTAAATAGCATGAACTGCTTTACATATCATGAACATGAGCATGAACTGTTATATCTTAGGTATGACAAGCAACTGTGTGACTTAAGCATGACATCACGATCACGTAGATAGTGTCGTTATCTACCTGCTCGCATGATTGCCTTACTGACTGAGTGGTTTGCTCACCCCCCCTTATTTTCCCCCTCTACAGAGCATTTACAGTAGATAGAGAGCGACTGAGGATCGGATTTTTGGTGTCTGTTGCATCCCATCACACAAGATATACACATTTGTATAGTTTTTTATCTAGACATGTCAAAACATAGTAATATCTTGAATGTAATTTTTTGGGGATGTAAAGGATTGTAAACACATGTAAACAACAACTCTGATTTAGAAATACAAGTGTTTATGTTTAAATGAATTGTAAATTCAAATGATTTGATTGGAT
This sequence comes from Firmiana major, assembly GCA_033439115.1. NCBI lineage: Eukaryota > Viridiplantae > Streptophyta > Magnoliopsida > Malvales > Malvaceae > Firmiana > Firmiana major. Next base: position 885,890 of record JAVKOW010000026.1, read on the forward strand.
GAAATTTACACTGATACACATCCCAACTGTTGGTGATGTAGCTGTTCACGATCAGGTAAGATAAAGGTAAAGAAAAAACAATAAGAAATGAATCAAATAATAAACAAAAAATGTAAAATTTGTAGCAGATTTCGGTGGATTGAGGGTCGTGACACATACGCTTTCTAGTATGAGAATAAACAAATTGACCAAAATAGGTGTTTATTGATAGATAAGATAATATGATACAAGATTGATTAATTATGTGGATACTTATTATTGATCTTTGATTCTGAGTTATATGATATGTGTTACTTACTAGGTTTTAGCTCATTCCCCTCTGTTCACTTTTTTTAGATTATTTGGCAAAGTCTAATACTAAAGAGTGGACCTAGCCTTTTTGGAGTTTTGCTACTTTTTGAAAGCCATATCCTCTCTGTATATGTTGTTTATTTTTCTAAACAATTGACTAGTAACATAATATGCATAGTAATGTAGAATGGAATGTTAGCCAAGAACGTATATATTTAATTTTACTTATCTTGTGAAACAAATCAGTTAATCTTACTATGGATAAAGTACATTCATGTCATGGGACGTTTGATGTTTCATAGTAGTTTAATAGATTAAAAAGGATAACTAGACAATGGTTATATGTGTTAAATGAATTTATGATAATATTATGATCAATACCTAGAGGCATAGAGTATGACACAAGGTAAGATATTCTGCAACCTTTTGAGGAGGATGAAGTTTTAAAACAAGTAATAGCCTACTTGATGAAAGAAACCTCTAATACACGATGATAAAGTAAATAAGAAAAATGAAAAATTTAGCCCATATTTCTATAAATCGGACGACCATAAATTGGATGGTTACAATTGGCACCATAGGTAACAACTCAACCTCTATTGAAAATGTGTTACTTGTCAAAGGTTTAAAGCATAATTGTCTTAACATTAGTCAATCTATGACAAAGGATACAAAGTTGTTTTTGACTCACCAAACTATCATGTCATTGATTAAACAATCAAAATGTCTATTTCATGGTACACAAACTGAATGATCATTGGAGTTGGCATAGGAGATTTGTAAGAATCCCAATTTCATGCTTATATTATCGAAATAAGGCTATTAGAAATGTGATAAGACTATGTGAAAAGTGAAAAAGAGTTAAACCTTGATTTTTCATTTTTCAATACAAACACGTAGTTCAGCCAAACGAACGGGTTCATGGGATCCACGAAACCACGTGCTCACCTAGAATCATCCAACATATCGTAAATTAATGATATATGGCTTTAGGTGGGATTTTTTGTTGCATTTAAGGCTAATTTTGAGCATATCTTGTAAAATGTACCACGAATTGAAAAGTGACAATTTTGCTCAAGGGACAAATTTACACATTAACTAAATGGTCATCACCCATACCCACATCATCCACCACCACCACCACCACCTATCCAGCCACAACATATACTTTCACCAACACCAGCAGCTGAGAAGAAGCCATCGCTTAAGGAAATGTTCACGACTATCCTGCAAAATCAAGCTGCTTCAATTAAGAACTTAGAGGTTCATGTAGGACAAATAGCAAACGCTCTTAGTCAACGTCCTCAAGGGACCCTCCCCAGTAACACTAAAGCTAATCTTGTTAGGCAAAGGGAGGGTAAGGAACATGTTAAATCCATCACCCTTAGGAGCGGCAAAGAGCTGGAGGAGCCACAAGTTAAGTCCAATCCTATTGAGCCCATAGTTGAAGAACTCATAAGTCTCAAAGAAGCAGCTCAGAAAGAGCAAGAACATCAGGATCAAGTTGCAAAGGAATCTAACTCAGGCGCTTCTTCATCTTTACCTTCTTCTTCTTCACAACCTTCCTCTTCATCTGATGTTACACTTGTTACCACTACACTTCCTTCAGTTAGACCCCCATTACCATTTCCTCAGAGGTTTAAAAACTAGAAGCTTGATCAGCAGTTTGCTAAATTTGTTGAGGTTTTTAAGAAGCTTCACATTAACATTCCTTTCGCGGATGCTTTAGAGCAAATGCCTAGTTATGTGAAGTTTATGAAGGATATCCTCTTGAGGAAGAGAAGATTAGAGGATTATGAGATAGTGGCCTTGACTGAGGAGTGTAGTGCCATTATTCAGAGGAAATTACCCCCCAAGCTCAAAGATCCAAGTAGTTTTACCATACCCTGCACCATAGGAGATCAGTTCTTTAGTAGAGCCCTTTGTGATCTAGGAGCTAGTATAAACCTTATGCCTTGGTCCATATACCAGAAGCTTGGAATAGGAGATGCAAAGCCCACCACAGTGACCCTTCAATTAGCTGATAGATCCATTAAATATTCGAAGGGGATCATTGAGGACGTGCTAGTTAAGGTGGACAAGTTTATTTTTCCTGCAGATTTTATCGTGTTAGATATGGAGGAAGACAGGGAAGTCCCATTATTCTAGGCAGACCTTTCCTAGCTACTGGTAGGACATTAATTGACGTATAAAAAGAGGAATTAACTATGAGAGTCTTAGATCAGGAGGTGACATTTAATGTTTTCAAACCTTTGAAGCTCCCTGATGACTCTCAAGAGTGTTTTAAGATAGAGATTAATGAGGAAATAAGGCTTAAGCACATGAAATCTGAAAGAAGGAGGGAAGTAGATAGAGCTAAGGAGGATTAAACTGTTAACATTCTATCACCATTCTGGCTAATCCTCCTACTCTTTGCCCTGCTGCTGAGTGTTGTTTTCTTTAGCTGCATTTGAAGTGGTTGTGTTTTTCTTTTCACTTTTTGTATATAGTTCTTTTTCTTTTTCTTTTCTGTTGTTTCGTTCTTTGTTCATTTCGCAGGTTTATTTTCTAGTTTTACGCTTTCAATAAAAGCTTCAGTTGTTCAGCATCATCAGAAAGGGGAGTACTTTATTCCTGAACTTCAATTCTTATATTATCTGCACACTGATGACACTGTGCACTTTAAGTTTGGCCAGGAGGAGGTCCGATCTGCCACCGTTGACGACGAAAACGACCAAAAATGACGAAAATGAAAGACACCACCGTCGTCGAGGGAGAAGAGGTCGGACCGGCCACTTTTTGGCCAGCCATGACGAAACCGAGGCCAGATTCTAGCTTTGCGAGGTCCCGTGAAGCTGCTGGCGACGAAAGCCGATGAAGAATCGACTGGTGAAGCACTGAACTGGCTGAGCCGGAATGAACCGGACCAGTCTGAACCGTTCAGCCAAGAAAGAAGGAAAAAAGGAGAAAAAAGGGAAGAAAAAGAGAAAAAAAGGAAAAAGGAAAACTTTTCGGGGATACATCGGACTTCGAGTAAGTCGGTAAGAGGTCAAAAGTGATCGATTTAATTTTCGGGAAATTTATTTAAATTATAATTGATCAAAAATTTACCCGAAATTAAATATATAAAATTGTGCAGTTCGACGATAAATCGCGTATGTGAGCCCGATCAAACTTCGATTTGCGTACCATCACATATTCTCGGGTAAGTGAAGCTCATTTACGACAATTTATGTAATTATCACGCATTAAAGATTTATTTTACGAGTTACGGATTAAATTTCTCATTTAGTGGATTAAATTGAGATTTTTAATTAAATTGTCGTAAATGATATACAGGTTATTCAAAGAGTCTAGAAAAGTATTGATGGGCCTAGTGAGCCCAATAGGCCTTGATGAAAGAATTAATAAGTGTAAAGAGGCTTAAAACGGATTAAGGCCCATTAAGATGCAATTGAGCCCAATAAGAGAGAAATTGACCCAATTAGCTAAATCGACAGTAGTAAATATGAGAATATATTTGTTGAGTTGAATACAATTAAAACGAGGTTTATACCAATAAAACCGAGCAAAAAGAGTAAAATCGATTAAAAGTCAACTTTTGGTCAAAGCTTTGATATAATCACGTATTTGGATATGTTGACATGAATTTAAGCCATATGTGATAAGTTGAACTTGTTTTACAGTAGCTCGATCTATCGACACATTTTATGAGGTAAACCTGATCATCGATGAAAGTGCTCTACATTAGTCGTTAAGAGGTAAGGGATATAATTTAGAGTAGCGTTAGTACTCCTTCATCCTTACCAACTATTTATGTATGAGAATTGAATGAGATTTTACGAAATGGATTTCCAATTGTATTCAAACCGAAGCCAAAAACATTTCCCGAGTTTTCAGCATGTTTTATATATATGAGATACATTTTTACAGCATACATGTTTATACAAGTGATTTTTCTCTTCTGAAACGAAAGCATAGTATTTTCATGTGAGATTACAGGTTAAAGTCCCGATATGTTTTATGAAACCATGTTTTCATGATACGGGTTAAAGTCCCGAAAATAGCTTTTAAGCTATATTTTCACAGTACGGGTATGAGTCCCAAGAAATAACTATTATAACTATGCTTTCCATATTTACACGAGCTAGAGTCCTGCAATGATTTATGAAAACTATGTTTTCTATGAGAAACGGGCTAGAGTCCCATAATGATTCATGAAAACTATGTTTTCTATGAAAAACGAGTTAAAGTTCCGTAACGAATTTGAGAATTGGGTTCGAGTCCCGTAAGGATTTTTAATACACGGGTATAAGGCCTGAAATGATTTTGATAAATTGGGTAAGAGGCCCAAAATGATTTTTGTGGGGTAAAAGGCATGACATGACGATAGTCAGAGGATCTGGGGTCGATCTCACATACATAGGGTAGCGTATGGAGACGATCGAGGATCTACCTAGCCGACGGCCAGAGAACGGGCAGGCTTTGACTTGTTATGAGAAATGTGCGCATAGTCCACACTTGGTGATGCACGTGAGTTCGTGCATATAGTCCCAATTTAGTGGTGTACGAGAGATAGGGCAGCGTACGACCCTGATCCAGTCCTACGGCTCCCCTGTACAATGGCCATATGTACCTATGATGAACGTCCTACGGGACCAGATGTATGATGTCCTTCGGGACTAGTATATGAGACGATTGCCTGGCCCTACATGATGAATTGATGGAATGATATATATGTTTTTGCACATTTCATGCTATTTGTTTTATGATTTTATTGAGCACAGATTTTCTATGATGAGATTTTAAAGGTAGCCATGAGTATGTTTTACGAAATGTGCATATGACAATACGATTTCATTTCCAAAGTGATAAGCATGTTATGATATGGATGATTAAGTTTTGAGATACTTTTTACTTGTTTACACGACGTGATATGGATACTATATATGAGTTTTACCAAAAAGATGCATGATGTGTAAACTTTTTAAGCATGTTTTTACTGCTTTTATGAAATGTAAGCATCTCTACTTCAGTACAGATTTGTAAAACCATAAGTTTTACCATGTTTTAAGTATTTAAAGCTATTTTAAATGTATCTCTTACTGAGTCTGAAAAACTCGCCCCCTCCTTCCTATCTCCCAGATTATCTATAGCGAGTCTACTGCACATACGAGACTGTGGTCGTTGATAAGGTAGTCCGACATTTCATCGGATACTTTCGTAACCTTGAGGTACAGTCTAACTCAAATTCCAGACATGTGATATAGAATAGACACTATTGTATATCATAGTCGGGATGTAATAGTTGTAAATGATTTTATATAAATAGAATGTATGTAATGTAATGAGATCCTGGAAAATGAAAAAGATTTTAAATCTAGACATGGACAGGAAAACAACATAATTAATAGATAAAAAGTTTAAATTAGTCCCATTTTTTCGCGCATTCGAGGCATGACACTTTCCTTGGTTTAAGAGGAAATGTTGTGTAGTACTGTCGTGTCTAGTAATAAGAGTGTATTACATCCCAATGTGTTTATGCATGTCTGGTAATAAGGTAAGCTTACCTATCAAAGTATGACTTAATTTATGGATTATGTGCAAATAGTAGATTGCTAATCATGAGTGGTAGACGGGACCGTTCACAGAGACGAGTTAAACCTGCTCCACCATCTCCCCCTCAACCCGAGAGCTCTATTGATAGAATAAGGAGGCTTGAGGAGATAGTACGGGATATGAGGGAAAGACTTACAACCCTTACCACTATGTTTACCCAGCAGTTTGGGGTACGTACACCGGGTACGAAGACAGCTACTCTTATGCCCAATCCTCCTCCCCCACCAGTTCTTCCAGTAGCCCCAGCCCTTAGCTAGCAGTTCCCTAGCATAGGGATGATAGAGAGACTTAAAGGGTGCGAGATTTCTTAATTATGCATCCTCCGGAGTTCACAGGGCTTAAGGACCCAGTTAAGGCTGAGGAGTGAATCGTTGATATTGAGGCGATATTTCAATTTTGGGGTGTACTGATAGGGAGAGAGTGACAATGGTGGTTAAATGATAAAGGGACAGACTAAGTTCTGGTGGAGATAGACACAGATGACATTAGCTGAGGATCCCTTAGAGATCACATGGAATGCTTTCTTAGTCTCATTTCGAGAGCAATATTTACCGCTTGTAGCTTGAAAGAAGATGCATGCAGAGTTTTTGGATCTGTAACAGGGAAGTTCTACAGTATAAAAGTATGAGAATAGATTTACAATCCTGATGAGGTATGATCCAGAGACAGTTAGAGATCCCGAGCGCCAGGCAGAGAGATTTCTGGTAAGATTAATATCTGGGATCGGAGATAAGCTGTTGGGTCAGAATATCGTAGATTTCAAAGATGCTCTTAGGCGAGCCCAGGAGATAGAGAGGGGCTTAGATGTTACTCAAGCAGAGCATGGTCTCAGGAGATCAGTCAGAGTTAAGGGAAAGAGAGCAGTTGCTTCTCGACATGATTTGAGAAGGGGTTCGCCCAAGAGACAGAGGGTGGAAGGACCTCAGATAGGGGTTGGTAAGCCCAAGACTCTGGTTGGTGTCGCAGGTATGCTCAGAGGCCCCGAGATAAGAGTGCCACGGTGTAAGACATGTGGTAACATTTACACTAAACTTGTCACGCAGGTACATTTACTTGCTATAGATGCAGTGAAGCAGGACACATAATGAGAGAGTGTCCACTTATGAGATCTCAGGAACCTCGTGAGGCACCTAGAATAGAGAGATCGACTCAGGCTCCACAGAGGAGAGCTACAACCGCAGACAAGGGCAAGAAGCCTTTCTCTCAAGGTCGAGTGTATGCCCATGACCAGGAGGTAGCAGAGACATCCTCCGATGCTATTCGAGGTACTCTCCTTGTTTGTAATCATGAAGCTCATGTACTGTTTGACCCATTTTCCACACACTCGTTTATGTCAGAACGATTTGCATGTGAGTTTCATAGGAAACCTGGAGTCATTAGATTACATGTTGCACATAAGTACACCTATGCACGCGATACATAAAACATTTATGATATGTAAAGCTTGTGATATGATGGTAGGAGATAAGAAGTTGTTAGCAGATCTAGTATGGTTGAATATGCAAGACTTTGATGTAATATTTGGCATGAATTGGTTAGCTACCAATTGTGTAAGTCTAGACTGCTACACTAAGACCTTAACTTTCTCCTTAGCAGAAAAGTTCAGTGTATGTTTGGTTAGAAAGTAATAAAAGAGCATAGTGTTAAAGTTATGAAATGATATAATGTTTATGTATGAGATTGACGTATGATGTTTGATTATGTGAAGGATATATTACATTCATTTCTGATGAGAGTCGGAACCACTAAGTATATAGGATGTTTCGGTGGTATGTGAGTTACCCGAAGTATTCCCAGAGGACTTACCGGGGCTACCACCAGAGAGAGAGAAGTTCAGTTTGGCATTGAGCTAGCATCAGATACTCAACCCATCTCCAAGCCACCTTATCGAATGGCATTGGTAGAGTTGGAAGAATTAAAGAAGCAGTTGAAAGGATTACTCGATAAAGGGTTTATAAGACCTAGTGTGTCACCATGGCGTGCACCAGTACTATTTGCCAGAAAGAAGGATGGTAGTTTCTGTCTATGTATAGACTAAAAGCTTTTGAATAAAGCGACAGTTGGGAATAAGTATCCCTTACCAAGGATAGGCGACTTATTTGATCAGCTGAGAGGGGTTCAGTGTTTTCAAGGATAGATTTGAGATGGGGTTATCATCAGCTAAGGATTAAGGAGGCTGATGTACCAAAGACAGCATTTCAGACCCAATATGGGCACTACGAGTTCCTAGTTATGCCCTTTTTGATTGACTAATGCCCCAGCTGTATTCACGAGTCTTATGAATGATGTCTTTCGAGAATACTTAGATAGATTGATGATAGTATTCATCGATGACATCTTGATTTATTCTGGATCCCGGGAAGAGCAGGAATAACATTTAAGGACTGTGCTCCAGACTCTCCGTGAGAAATAGCTATATGGTAAATTTAGTAATTATGCCTTCTGGCTAGATCAGATTGCATTCCTCGGACATGTGGTATCTAAGGACGGGGTGCCAATAGATCCGTCCAAGGTAGATGCAATATTGAGATGGGAAAGACTGAGGACAGTCACGGAGGTCAGAAGCTTATTGGGATTAGCATGGTATTACCGACGGATTGTCGAAGGGTTTTCACGAATAACAGTTCCATTAACCAGACTGACTCGTAAAGAGGTTCAGTTTATATGGTCTGAATAGTGTGAGTAGAGCTTTCAAGAGCTCAAACGTTCGTTGAATACGCACCAGTCTTGACCATTTAGAGTGGTTCTGGGGGGATATGTGATATTCAGTGATGCTTCCCACCAGGGTCTCGACCGTGTGCTTATGCAGCATGGTAGTGTGGTAGCTTATGGATCCCGTCAACTAAAGGATCACGAGCGTAATCATTCCACTCCTGACTTTGAGTTAGCTGCAGTAGTATTTGCACTCAAGATATAGCGGCATTAATTGTATGGAGAAAGAATTCAGATCTTCGCTGACCACAAGAGTCTTAAGTACTTGTTTAATCAGAAGGAGCTGAATATGAGACAGCAGAGATGGATAGAGCTCTTGAAAGACTATGACTGCGAGATTTTATATCATCCTGATAAGGCGAACGTGGTAGTCGACGCCCTGAGCTAAAAGGGTATGATGTCCTACATGATGATTAAAGAATGAGAGTTATTGGAACAATTTGTCGAACTCAAGATCAGTATGGATGAGATTGAGCATCGATACATGGCTAGCCTACAGATTGAACCCAGTATACTAGATCAGATTAGAGCTGGACAGCGAAACGATCAGAGGTTACTGGATATGGTTAGCCAGACAGAGGAGAGATTGCAGTCTGAGTTTACGGTCAGTGATGATGGATTACTGAGGCCCCAAGGTCATATCTGTGTGCCACATGATGACACCTTGAGACAGAGCATTCTGAAGGAGTCCCATTATCCTAGATGCACCTTACTCCCAATTTAATGGAACAGGCAACTAAGGGTATTCAGCTCATATGTGACAGATTGAGGACCGCATAGAAAAGTTATGCCGATGTGCGTAGACGTCCTCTTGAATTTCAGGTTGGGGACTCCGTATTTGTTAAGGTGTCACCGATGAAGGGTGTAGTACGCTTCAAAAAAGAGGAAGTGCTACGATTTAAGACTATTCCATTAGTAAAGGTTCTCTGGTAACACCACAAGACAGAAGAAGTCACTTGGGAACTAGAGTGCCAAATGAAGGAGAAGTATTCTCACGTGGTTGATGGACCAGCTTGAATTCAGAGGACTGAATTTTTACAAGGTGGGGAGAAATGTGAAACCCAGAAATTTCACACTATATTCATCATTTGGAATCATAAGACGGATGATTTAGAACATATGAATGTGAATGATGTAGTGGAGGTACGAAAATATGAAATTTAAATGAGAAAAGATAGTGAGTCCGAGAAGGAAAATCGGTCTAAATTAATCTCGAACGTGTAGAAGGGTAAAATGGTCAAAAGATCCTAATTTTGGTGTAAATTCGATAAGAAAATTTCATTAAAAATATGGATTTATGAAATCTTGATCAATAAAGGAGAAATTATGGAATTCCGAGTCCAATTGGTCAAGATACGAAAATATTAAGAATTTTCATAATTTTTGCCCGGGACATTATCCCGAAAATATGCGAAAAAGTTAAAATAAAATAAATTAATTAAATTAATTAATTAATTAAATAAAATATGATTTTTGAGATATTTTGTGATTTTATTATATTTTATTTGATTTGATTATAATAAAATAAAATAATAATAATAATAATAATAAAAAAAAAACGAAAATGAAAACTGGAAATCGGGATTGCAGGATTGAAGGAAACAGAAGACCAAAACCAGGAACCCAAACCCAGCCCCGTTTGCCTCAGTCACCCGTAAGCCACCACCAGAGAACTGACTAGGCGAGAGAGCCGAGCTCGCCGGCACCGACAACTGATGGAGAAACGGTGACCGGCGAGAGAAAGAGAGAGAAAGAGTGAAACCGAGAGGAGGAGCGAGAAATAGAGGGAACGGTGGCGGACGGAGGTCGGGGGAAGAGAGAGGGCCTCGCCACCGGCCAGGAGGAGGTTCGATCTGCCACCGTCGCCGACGAAAACGACTGAAAACGATGAAAACGAAAGACACCACTGACGCCGAGGGAGAAGAGGCCAGACCGGCCACTTTTCGGCTAGCATGGCGAAATCGAGGCCAGATCTGAGCTTTGCGAGGTCCCGTGGACCTGCTAGCTACGGAAGTCGGTGAAGCACCGAACCGACCGAGCCGGAATGAACCAGACTGAACTGGACCGGTCTGAACCGGATCGAACCGGTTCAGCCAAGAAAGAAGGAAAAAAGGAGAAAAGGGAAGAAAAAGAGAAAAAAAGGAAAAAGGAAAATTTTTTGGGGATACAACGGACTTCGGGTAAGTCGGTAAGAGGTCAAAAGTGACTGATTTAATTTTCGAGAAATTTATTTAAATTATATTTGATCAAAAATTTACCCGAAATTAAATATATAAAATTATGCAGTTCGACGATAAATCGCGTACGTGAGCCCGATCGAACTTCGATTTGCACACCATCGCATAATCTCGGGTAAGTAAAGCTCATTTACGACAATTTATGTAATTATCGCGCATTAAAGATTTATTTTACGAGTTACGGATTAAATTCCTCATTTAGTCGATTAAATTGAGATTTTTAATTAAATTGTCGTAAATGATATACGGGTTATTCAAAGAGTCTAGAAAAAGGCCCAATAAATATTGATGGGCCCAGTGAGCCCAACAGGCCTTGATGAAAGAATTAATAAGTGGAAACAGGCTTAAAACAGATTAAGGCCCATTAAGGTGCAATCGGGCCCAATAAGAGAGAAATTGACCCAATTAGCTAAATCGACAGTAGTAAATATGAGAAAATATTTATTGAGTTGAATATGATTAAAACGAGGTTTATACCAATAAAACCGAGCAAAAAGAGTAAAATCGATTAAAAGTCAACCTCTGGCCAAAGCTTCGATATAATCACATATTTGGATATGTTGAAATGAATTTAAGCCATATGTGATAAGTTGAACTTGTTTTGCAGTAGCTCGATCTATCAACACATTTTACGAGGTAAACCCGAGGATCGAGGAAAGTGCTCTACATCAGTCGTTAAGAGGTAAGGGATATAATTTAGAGTAGCGTTAGTACTCCTTCATCCTTACCAACTGTTTATGTATGAGAATTGAATGAGATTTTACGAAATGGATTTCCAACTGTATTCAAACCGAAGCCAAAACCATTTTCCGAGTTTTCAGCATGTTATATATATATGAGATACATTTTTACAGCATACATGTTTATAAAAGTGATTTTTCTCTTCTGAAACGAAAACATAGTATTTTTATGTGAGATTACGGGTTAAAGTCCCGATATGTTTTATAAAACCATGTTTTCATGATACGGGTTAAAGTCCCGAAAACAACTTTTAAGCTATATTTTCACAGTACGGGTATGAGTCCCAAGAAATAACTATTATAACTATGCTTTCCATATTTACACGGGCTAGAGTCCTGTAATGATTTATGAAAACTATGTTTTCTATGAGAAACGGGCTAGAGTCCCATAATCATTCATGAAAACTATGTTTTCTATGAAAAACGGGTTAGAGTCCCGTAATGAATTTGAGAATAGGTTAGAGTCCCGTAATGATTTTTAATACACGGGTATGAGGCCCGAAATGATTTTGATAAATTGGGTAAGAGGCCCAAAATGATTTTTGTGGGGTAAAAAGGCATGACATGATGATAGTCAGAGGATCTGGGGTCGATCTCACATACATTGGGTAGCATATGGAGACGGTCGAGGATCTACGTAGCCGACGGCCAAAGAACGGGCAGGCTCTGACTTGATATGAGAAACGTGCGCATAGTCCACACTTGGTGATGCACGTGAGTTTATGCGTATAGTCCTAATTTAGTAGTGTACGAGAGATAGGGCAGCGTATGACCCTAATCCAATCCTACGGCTCCCCTGTACAATGGCCATATGTACTTATGATGAACGTCCTACGGGACCAGATGTATGATGTCCTTCGGGATTAGTATATGAGATGATTGCCTGAACCTACACGATGAATTGACAGAATGATATATATATGTTTTCGCACATTTCAGGCTATCTGTTTTATGATTTTATTGAACACAAATTTTCTATGATGAGATTTTAAAGGTAGCCATGAGTATGCTTTAGGAAATGTGCATATGACAATACGATTTCATTTCCAAAGTGATAAGCATGTTATGATATGGATGATTAAGTTTTGAGATGCTTTTTACTTGTTTACACGACGTGATATGCATACTGTATATGAGTTTTACCAAAAAGATGCATGTTGTGTAAACTTATGATTTAAGCATGTTTTTACTGCTTTTATGAAATGTAAGCATCTCTACTTCAGTACATGTTTATGCTGATTTGTAAAACCATGAGTTTTACAATGTTTTGAGTATTTAAAGCTATTTTAAATGTATCTCTTACTGAGTCTGAAAAACTCACCCCCTCCTCTTTATCTCCCAGATTATCTATAGCGAGTCTACTGCACATACGAGACTGTGGTCATTGACAAGGTAGTTTGACATTTTATCGGATACTTTTGTAACCTTGAGGTACAATCTTACTCAAATTTCAGACATGTGATATAGAATAGACACTACTGTATATCATAGTCGGGATGTAACAGTTGTAAATGATTATATATATACAGAATGTATGTAATGTAATGAGATCTTGGAAAATGAAAAAGATTTTAAATCTAGATATGGATAGGAAAACAATATAATTAATGGATAAAAAGTTTAAATTAGTCCCATTTTTTTGCGCTTCCGAGGCGTGACACTTTGCTTGGTATCAGAGCAAATGTTGTGTAGTACTGTCGTGTCTAGTAATAAGAGTGTATTACATCCCAATGTGCCTATGCATGTCTGGTAATAAGGTAAGCTTACCTGTCAAAGTATGACTTAATTTATGGATTATGTGCAAATAGTAGATTGCTAATCATGAGTGGTAGATGGGACCGTTCACAGAGACGAGTTAAACCTGCTCCACCATCTCCCCCTCAACCCGATTGCCCTTTTGATAGAATAAGGAGGCTTGAGGAGATAGTACGGGATATGAGGGAAAGACTTACAACCTTTACCACTATGTTTACCCAGCAGTTTGGGGTACGTACACCGGGTACGGAGATAGCTACTCTTACGCCCAATCCTCCTGCCCCACCAGTTCTTCCAGTAGCCCCAACCCTCAGCCAGCAGTTCCCCAGCATAGGGATGACAGAGAGACTCAGAGGGTGCGAGATTTCTTGATTATGTATCCTCTGGAGTTCACAGGGCTTAAGGACCCGGTTAAGGCTGAGGAGTGAATCGTTGATATTGAGGCGATATTTCAATTTTGGGGTGTACTGATAGGGAGAGAGTGACAATGGCGGGTTAAATGATAAAGGGACAGACTAAGTTCTGGTGGAGATCGACACAGATGACATTAGCTGAGGATCCCTTAGAGATCACATGGAATGCTTTCTTAGTCTCATTCCGAGAGCAGTATGTTCCGCTTGTAGCTTGAAAGAAGATGCAGGCAGAATTTTAGGGTCTGTAACAGGGAAGTTCTACAGTAGACAAGTATGAGAATAGATTTACAACCCTGATGAGGTATGTTCCAGAGACAGTTAGAGATCCCGAGCGCCAGACAGAGAGATTTCTGGCAAGATTAAGATCTGGGATCGGAGATAAACTATTGGGTCAGAATATCGTAGATTTCAGAGATGCTCTTAGGCGAGCCCAGGAGATAGAGAGGGGCTTAGACGTTACTCAAGCAGAGCATGGTCTCAGGAGATCAGTCAGAGTTAAGGGAAAGAGAGCAGTTGCTTCTCGACATGATTTGAGAAGGGGTTAGCCCAAGAGACAGAGGGTGGAAGGACCTCAGATAGGGGTTGGTACGCCCAAGACTCTGGTTGGTGTCGCAGGTATGCTCAGAGGCCCTGAGATAAGAGTGCCACGGTGCAAGACATGTGGCAACATTTACACTAAACTTATCACGCAGGTACATTTACTTGCTACAGATGCGGTGAAGCAGGACACATAATGAGAGAGTGTTCACTTATGAGATCTCAGGAACCTCGTGAGGCACCTAGACAAATAGAGAGATCGGCTCAGGCTCCACAGAGGAGAGCTACAACCGCAGACAAGGGCAAGAAGCCTTTCTCTCAAGGTCGAGTGTATGCCCATGACCAGGAGGTAGCAGAGACATCCTCCGATGCTATTCGAGGTACTCTCCTTGTTTGTAATCATGAAGCTCATGTACTGTTTGACCCATTTTCCACACACTCGTTTATGTCAGAACGATTTGCATGTGAGTTTCATAGGAAACCTGGAGTCATTAGATTACATGTTGCACATAAGTACACCTATGCACGCGATACATAAAACATTTATGATATGTAAAGCTTGTGATATGATGGTAGGAGATAAGAAGTTGTTAGCAGATCTAGTATGGTTGAATATACAAGACTTTGATGTAATATTTGGCATGAATTGGTTAGCTACCAATTGTATAAGTCTAGACTGCTATACTAAGACCTTAACTTTCTCCTTACCAGAAAAGTTCTGTGTATGTTTGGTTAGAAAGTAATAAAAGTGCATAGTGTTAAAGTTATGAAATGATATAATGTTTATGTGTGAGATTAACGTATGATGTTTGATTGTGTGAAGGATACATTGCCTTCATTTCTGATGAGAGTCGGAACCACTAAGTATATAGGATGTTTCAGTGGTATGTGAGTTACCCGAAGTATTCCCAGAGGACTTACTGAGGCTACCACCAGAGAGAGAGAAGTTGAGTTTTCCATTGAGCTAGTATCAGATACTCAACCCATCTCCAAGCCACCTTATCGAATGGCATTGGTAGAGTTGGAAGAATTAAAGAAGCAGTTGCAAGGATTACTCGATAAAGGGTTTATAAGACCTAGTGTGTCACCATAGGGTTCACCAGTACTATTTGCCAGAAAGAAGGATGGTAGTTTCTGTCTATGTATAGACTACAGGCTTTTGAATAAAGCAACAGTTGAGAATAAGTATCCCCTACCAATGATAGGCAACTTATTTGATCAGCTGAGAGGGGCTTCAGTGTTTTCAAGGATAGATTTGAGATCGGGTTATCATCAGCTAAGGATTAAGGAGGCTGATGTACCGAAGACAGCATTTTGGACCTGATATGGGCACTACGAGTTCCTAGTTATGCCCTTTTGGATTGACTAATGCCCTAGCTGGATTCACGAGTCTTATGAACCATGTCTTCCGAGAATACTTAGATAGATCGATGATAGTATTGATCGATGACATCTTGATTTATTCTGGATCCTGGGAAGAGTACGAATAACAGTTGAGGACTGTGCTCCAGACTCTCCGTGAGAAGAAGCTATATGGTAAATTTAGTAATTGTGTCTTCTGGCTATATCAGATTGCATTCCTCGGACATGTGGTATCTAAACACAGGGTGCCAATAAATCCATCTAAGGTAAATGCAATATTGAGATGGGAAAGACTGAGGACAGTCAGGAAGGTCAGAAGCTTATTGGGATTAGGATGGTATTACCGACGGATTGTCGAAGGGTTTTCACGGATAACAGTTCCATTAACCAGACTGACTCGTAAAGAGGTTCTGTTTATATGGTCTGAATAGTGTGAGCAGAGCTTTCAAGAGCTCAAACGTTGGTTGAATACGACACTAGTCTTGACCATTTAGAGTGGTTCTGGGGGGATATGTGATATTCAGTGATGATTCCCACTAGGGTCTCGACCGTGTGATTATGCAGCATGGTCGAGTGGTAGCTTATGGATCCCGTCAACAAAAGGATCATGAGCGTAATCATTCCACTCATGACTTTGAGTTAGCTGCAGTAGTATTTGCACTAAATATATAGCGGCATTAATTGTATGGAGAAAGATTTCAGATCTTCGCTGACCACAAGAGTCTTAAGTACTTGTTTAATCAGAAGGAGCTGAATATGAGACAGCAGAGATGGATAGAGCTCTTGAAAGACTATGACTGCGAGATTTTATATCATCCTGCTAAGGGGAACATGGTAGTCGACGCCCTGAGCTAAAAGGGTATGATGTCCTACATGATGATTAAAGATTGAGACTTTTTGGAACAATTCGCAGAACTCAGGATCAGTATGGATGAGATTGAGCATCGATACATGGCTAGCCTATGGATTGAACCCAGTATACTAGATCAGATTAGAGCTGGACAGCGAAACGATCAGAGGTTACTGGATATGGTTAGCTAGGCAGAGGAGAGATCGCAGTCTGAGTTTACGATCGGTGATGATGGATTACTGAGTTCCCAAGGTAGTATCTGTGTGCCACATGATGACACCTTAAGACAGAGCATTCTAAAGGAGTCCCATTATCCTAGATGCACCCTGCTCCCGATTTAATGGAACCTGCAACTAAGGGTGTTTATCTCATATGTGACAGATTGAGGATCGCATAGAAAAGTTATGCTGAAGTGCGCAGACGTCCTCTAGAATTTCGAGTTGGGGACTCCGTATTTGTTAAGGTGTCACCGATGAAGGGTATAGTACGCTTCAAAAAAGAGGTAGTGCTACGATTTAAGACTATTCCATTAGTAAAGGTTCTCTGGTAACACCACAAGACAGAAGAAGTCACTTGGGAACTAGAGAGCCAAATGAAGGAGAAGTACTCTCACGTGGTTGATGGACCAGCTTGAATTCAGAGGACTGAATTCTTAAAAGGTGGGGAGAAATGTGAAACCCAGATTTTTCACACTATGTTCATCATTTGGAATCATAAGACGGATGATTTAGAACATATGAATGTGAATGATGTTGTGGAGGTATGAAAATACGAAATTTAAATGAGAAAAGATAGTGAGTCCAAGAAGGAAAATCGGTCTAAATTAATCCCGAATGTGTAGAAGGGTAAAATGGTCGAAAGATCTTAATTTCGGTGTAAATTCGATAAGAAAATTTCTTTAAAAATATGGATTTAGGAAATCTTGATCAATAAAGGAGAAATTATGGAATTCCGAGTCCAATTGGTCAAGATACGAAAATATTAAGAATTTTCGTAATTTTTGCCGGGGACATTATCCCAAAAATATGCGAAAAATACACTGAAAAAGTTAAAATAAATTAAATTAATTATTAAAAAAAATAATATTTTTTAAGATATTTTGTGATTTTATTATATTTTATTTGATTTGATTATAATAAAATATAATAAAATAATAAAAAAAACGAAAATGAAAACTGGAAATTTGGATTGCAGGATTGAAGGAAACAGAAGACCAAAACCAAGAACCCGAACCTAGCCTCGTCTGGCTTAGTCACCCGCGAGCATATTTTGTTTAAATTTGTTACTAAGAAAGAAAATTAATCAGACTGAGTATTGTTTTGACCTAATATCGACTTGTAGCCCAACCGAAATGTCTATAAATTCGGGTCGTTACAGAAGTGATATCAGAGTAAGGTTGGCCTGATATGAGTTGATATTAAAAGTGAAAAAGACTTAGAAAGTTCACATCCCCAGCATTACTGTACATTATTTAGATACAATTGGGTATATTTGGCTGTGTTTTATTGAAAATTGTGTCAGTGAATGAAAGGAAACTGATAAGTATTGCAGCCATATTAGTAGATGGGAAATGAACCGTTCCTCAAGGCCAGAGTGTCACGCCCCGGAAGCGCGGAAAAATGGGGCTAATTTAAACTTTTTATCCATTAACTATGTTGTTTTCCTGTCCATGTCTAGATTTAAAATCTTTTCATTTTCCAGGATCTCGTTACATTACATACATTCTGTATATATAAAATCATTTACAACTATTACATCCCGACTATTATATACAATAGTGTCTATTATGTATCACATATCTGGAATATAAGTAAGACTGTACCTCAATGTTACGAAAATATCCGATGAAAGGTCGGACTACCTTGTCAATGACCCCAGTCTCGTATGTGCAGTAGACTTGCTATAAATAATCTGGGAGATGGAGAGGAGGGGGTGAGTTTTTCAGACTCAGTAAGAGATACATTTAAAATAGCTTTAAATACTCAAAACATGGTAAAACTCATGGTTTTACAAATAAGCATAAATATGTACTGGAGTAGAGATGCTTACATTTCATAAAAGCAGTAAAAACATGCTTAAATCATAAGTTTACACATCATGCATCCTTTTAGTAAAACTCATATATAATATGCATATCACGTCGTGTAAACAAGTAAAAAGCATCTCAAAACTTAATCATGCATATCATAACATGCTTATCACTTTGAAAATGAAGTCGTACTGTCATATGCACATTTCATAAAACATAATTCATGGCTACATTTAACATCTCATCATAGAAAATATGTGTTCAATAGCAAATCATAAAATAGGCAGCATGAAATGTGTGAAAACATATATATATATATATATATATATCATTCCGTCAATTCATCATGTAGGGTTAGGCAAACGTCTCATATACTAGTCCCGAAGGACATCATACATCTGGTCCCGTATGACAAAATCATGGGTACTCATGGCCATTGTACAGGGAGCCGTAGGACTGGATCAGGGTCGTACGCTACCCTATCTCTCGTGCACCACTAAATGGGGACTATACGCATGAACTCACGTGCATCACCAAGTGTGGACTATACGCACGTTTCTCATATCAAGTCAGAGCCTGCCCGTTCTCTGGCCGTCGGCTAGGTAGATCCTCGATCGTCTCCATACGAGATCGACCCCAGATCCTCTGACTATCGTCATATCATGCCTTTTTACCCCACAAAAATAATTTTGGGCCTCTTACCCAATTTATCAAAATCATTTCGGGCCTCATACCCGTGTATTAAAAATCATTACGGGACTCTAACCCGATTTTCATAGAAAACATGATTTTCATAAATCATTGCGGGACTCTAGCCCGTGTAAATATGGAAAGCATAGTTATAATAGTTATTTCTTGGGACTCATACCCGTACCGTGAAAACATAGCTTAAAAGCTGTTTCGAGACTTTAACCCGTATCATGAAAACATGATTTCATAAAACATATAGGGACTTTAACCCGTAATCTCACATTAAAATACTATGCTTTCGTTTTAAAAGTGAAAAAACACTTTTATAAACATGTATGCTGTAAAATGTATCTCATATATATAAAACATGCTGAAAACTCGAGAAATGATTTTGGCTTCGGTTTAAATACCGTTGAAAATCCATTTCGTAAAATCTCATCCAATTCTCATACATAAACAGTTGGTAAGGATGAAGGAGTACTAACGCTACTCTAAATTATATCCCTTACTCTTAGCGACTGATGTAAAGCACTTTCCTCGATGCTCGAATTTACCTCGTAAAATGTGTCGATAGATCGAGCTGCTGCAAAACAAGTTCAATTTATCACATATGGCTTAAATTCATTTCAATATATCCAAATATGTGATTATATCGAAGCTTTGACCAAAAGTTGACTTTTAATCGATTTTACTCTTTTTGCTCGGTTTTATCGATGTAAATCTCGTTTTAAATCATATTTAATTCAACAAATATTTTCCTCATATTTATTATGGTCGATTTAGCTAATTGGACCAATTTCTCTCTTATTGGGCCAAATTACACCTTAATGGGCCTTAATCCGTTTTAAGCCCGTTTCCACTTATTAATTCTTTCATCGAGGCCTATTAGGCTCACTGGGCCCATCAGTACTTATTGGGCCTTTTTCTAAATTCTTTGAATAGCCGTATATCATTTACGACAATTTAATTAAAAATCTTGATTTAATCCACTAAATCCGCAATTTAATCCGTAACTCGTAAAATAAACTCTTAATGCACAATAATTACATAGATTGTCGTAAATGAGCTTTACTTACCCGAGATTTTACGATAGTGCGCAAATCGAAGTTCGATCGAGCTCACGTACGCGATTTATCGTCGAACTGCATAATTATATATATTTAATTTCGGGTAAATTTTTGATCAAATATAATTTAAATAAATTTTCTGAAAATTAAATCGGTCACTTTTGATCTCTTACTGACTAACTCGAAGTCCGGTGTATCCCCGAAAATTTTTCCTTTTTTTCCTTTTTCTCTTTTCCTTCCCATTTTCCCTCTCTTTCTTGGCTGAACTGGTTTGGTCGGGTTCAGACCGGTTCAGACCGGTCCGGTTCAGTCCGGTTCAGTTCGGTTCGACCCGTTCGGTGCTTCGTCGGTCGGTTCCTCGCCGACTTCCGTCGCCAGCAGCTCCGCGGGACCTCGTGAAGCTCGGATCTGGCCTCGGTTTCGTCGTGGCTGGCCGGAAAGTGGACGGTCCGGCCTCTTCTCCCTCGGCGTCGGTGGTGTCTTCCATTTTCGCCGTTTTCAGCCGTTTCCGATGCTGATGGTGGCAGATCGGACCTCCTCCTGGCCGGTGCCGAGGTCCTCTCTCTTCCTCCAGCCTCCATCCACCGTCGTTCTCTCCCTTTCTCCCTCTTTCTCGCTCCTCCTCTCGGTTTCACTCTTTCTCTCGCCGGTCACCGTTTCTCCATCAGTTGTCGATGCCGACGAGCTCGGCTCTCTCGCCTGTGTGGTTCTCCGGTGGTGGCTCGCGGTGACTGGTGCAGACGGGGCTGGGTTTGTCTTCTGTTTCCTTCTGTTTTCTTCTCTGTCGCGCGAACTTTCGCGCGACAGAGTTTCTATTTTTTTTAAACTTTATTATTATTTTATTATATTTTATTATATTATATTTATTATATTTTATTTTAATCAAATAAAATATAATAAATTGTACAAAATATCTCAAAAATCATATTATATTTTATTAATTAATTTACTTAATTAATTTAATTTATTTTAATTATTTCGGCGTATTTTTCGCATATTTTCGGGATAATGTCCCGGGCGAAAATTACGAAAATTCGTAATATCTTCGTATCTTAACCAATTGGACTCGAAATTCCATAATTTCTTCTTTATCGATCAAGATTTCCTAAATCCATATTTTTAATGAAATTTCTTCATCGAATTTACACCGAATTTAGGATCTTGACCATTTTACCCTTCTACACGTTTGGGATTAATTTAGACCGATTTTTCTTCTCGGACTCACTATCTTTTCTCATTTAAATTCTGTATCTTTCGTCCAACAATTTAAATCCCTTTTATTTAAATTATGGTCCCAAATAATGAACATAGTGGAAAAAATTCGGGTTTCACATTTCTCCCCACCTTTTAAGAATTCAGTCCTCTGAATTCAAGCTGGTCCATCAACCACGTGAGAGTATTTCTCCTTTATTTGGCTCTCTAGTTCCCAAGTGGTTTCTTCTGTCTTGTGGTGTTACCAGAGAACCTTTACTAGTAGAATAATCTTAAATCGTAGCACTTCCTCTTCTTTTTTTTTGAAGTGTACTATACCCTTCATCAGTGACACCTTAACAATTACAGAGTCCCTAACCTGAAATTCAAGAGGATGTCTGCGCACATTGGCATAACTTTTCTGTGCGGTCCTTGATCTGTCACTGATGAGCTGAACACCCTTAGCTTCCTGTTCCACTAAATCGAAAGCAAGGTGAATCTAGGATAATAGGACTCCTTTAGAATGCTCTGTCTCAAGGTGTCATCATGTGGCACACAGATACGGCCTTGGTACCTCAGTAATCCATCATCATTGACCGTAAACTTAGACTGCGATCTCTCATCTGCCTGGCTAACCATATCTAATAATCTTTGATCGTTTCGCTATCCAGCTCTAATCTGGTCTAGTATACTTGGTTCAATCTGTAGGCTAGCCATGTATCCATGCTCAATCTCATCCATATTGATCCTGAGTTCGTTGAATTGTTTCAATAAGTCCCACTCTCTAATCATCATGTAGGACATCATACCATTTTAGCTCAGGGCGTCGGCTACCACGTTCGCCTTATCAGGATGATATAAAATCTCGCAGTCATAGTCTTTTAGGAGCTCTATCTATCTCCGTTGTCTCATAGTAAGCTCCCTCTAATTAAACCAGTACTTAAGATCTTATGGTCAATGAAAATCTGAAATCTTTCTCCATATAATTAATGCTGTCATATCTTGAGTGCAATCACTACTACAGCTAACTCCAAATCGTGAGTGGAATGATTATGCTCGTGATCCTTTAGCTGACGGGATCCATAAGCTACCACTCTACCATGCTGCATAAGCACACAGCCGAGACCTTGGTGGGAAGCATCATTGTATACCACAAATCCCCCAGACCACTCGAAATGGTTAAGACTGGTGTCGTAGTCAACCGACATTTGAGCTCTTGTAAGCTTTATTCACACTACTCAAACCATATAAACTGAACCTATTTACGGGTCAGTCAGGTTAATAGAGCTGTTATCCGTGAAAACCGTTCGATAACCCATCGGGAATACCATACTAATCCCAATAAGCTTCTGACCTCCGTGACTGTACTCAGTCTTTCCCATCTCAATATTGCATCTACCTTGGACAGATCTATTGGCACCCGTCCTTAGATACTACATGTCCAAGGAATACAATATGTTCTAACCAAAAAGCACCATTATTAAATTTACCATATATCTTCTTTTCACGGAGAGTCTGGAGCACAGTCCTCAAATGTTATTCATGCTCTTCCCGGGATCCAGAATAAATCAAGATGTCATCGATGAATACTATCATTAATCTATCTAAGTATTCTCGGAAGACATCGTTCATAAGACTTATGAATGCAGCTGGGTATTAGTTAATTCAAAGGGCATAACTAAGAACTCGTAGTGCCCATATCGGGTCCGAAATGTTGTCTTCGGTATATCAGCCTCCTTAATCCTTAGCTGATGATAACCCGATCACAAATCTATCCTTGAAAACACTGAAGCTCCTCTTAGCTGATCAAATAAGTCGTCTATTCTTGGCAGGGGATACTTATTCTCAACTATTGCTTTATTCAAAAGCCTGTAGTCTATACATAGACAAAAACTACCATTCTTCTTTTTGACAAATAGTACTGGTGCACCGCATGGTGATACACTAGGCCTTATAAACCCCTTATAGAGTAATCCTTGCAAATGCTCCTTTAATTCTTTCAACTCTACCAATGCCATTTGGTAAGGTGTCTTGGAGATGGGTTGAGTATCTGATATTAGTTCACTGGCAAACTCAACTTCTCTCTCGGGTGGTAATCCCATTAAGTCTTTTAGGAATACTTCGGGAAACTTACATGTAAATTATGGTGACACAAACAAGTGTGTAGAACTTGGGTCACACAGTACATGTGCTTTATAATTACAGACAAGGAGGGTACCTCGAATAACAACGAAGGATGTATCTGCTGTCTCCTGATCAATAGCAAACACTCGACCCTAGGAGACAGGCTTTTTGCCCTTGTCTATGGCTATGGCTCTCCTCTGTAGAGCCTGAGCCGGTCTTTCTGTTTGTGTCTGTCTAAGTGCCTCACGAGGTTCCTGAGATCTCATAAGTGGACACTCTACTTCACCGTATCTATAGCAAGTAAATATACTTACGTGGCAAGGTTCAGTGTGAATATTGACACATGTCCTGCACCATGGAACTCTTATCTCAGGGCCTCTGATCATACCTGTAGCACCCATTGTATTCTTGGGCTTACCAGCCCCTATCTGAGGTCCTTCCACCCTCTGTCTCTTGGAACCATGCTCTGCTTGCGTAATATCCAAGCCCCTCTCTATCTTCTGGGCTCGCCTTAAAGCATCTCTGAAATCTACGATATTCTGACCCAACGACCAATCTCTGATCCCAGATCTCAATCCTGCTAGAATTCTCTCTGTCTGGCGCTCGGGATCTCTAACTGTCTTTGGATCGTACCTCATCAGGATTGTAGATTTGTTCTCATACTTGTCTACTGTAGAACTTCCCTGTTACAAATCTAACAACTCTACTTGCATCTTCCTCCGAGCTGCAAGCGGTACATATTGCTCTCGAAATACGACTAAAGAAGCATTCTATGTGATCTTTAAGGGATCCTCGGCTAATATCGTCTGTGTGGATCTCCTCCAGAACTTAGCCTATCCCTTTATCATTTAACCTGCCATAGTCACTCTCTCCCTATCAGTACACCCCAAAACTGAAATATCGCCTCAATATCAACGATTCACTCCTCAGCCTTAACCGGGTCCTTAAGCCCTGTAAACTCTGAAGGATGCATACTCAAGAAATCTCGCACCCTTTTGAGTCTCTCTATCATCCTTATGCTGGGGAACTGCTGGCTGAGGGCTGGGGCTATAGGAGAAACTGGTGGGGGAGGAGGATTAGGCGTAAGAGTAGCTGTCTCTGTACTCGGTGTACGTACCCCAAACTGCTGGGTAAACATAGTGGTAAAGGTTATAAGTCCTTCCCTCATATCTCGTACTATCTCCTCAAGCCTCCTTATTCTATCAATAGGGCTCTCGGGTTGAGGGGGAGATGGTGGAGTGGGTTCAACTCGTCTCTGTGAACGGTCTCATCTACCACTCATGATTAGCGATCTACTATTTGCACATAATCCATAAATTAAGTCATACTTTGACAAGTAAGCTTACTTTATTACCAGACATGCATAGACACATTGGGATGTAATACACTCTTATTACTAGACACGACAGTACTACACAACATTTGCTCTGATACAAAGAAAAACTGTCACGCCCCGGAAGCGCGAAAAAATGGGGCTAATTTAAACTTTTTATCCATTAACTATGTTGTTTTCCTGTCCATGTCTAGATTTAAAATCTTTTCATTTTCCAGGATCTCGTTACATTACATACATTCTGTATATATAAAATCATTTATAACTATTACATCCCGACTATTATATACAATAGTGTCTATTATGTATCACATGTCTGGAATATAAGTAAGACTGTACCTCAATGTTATGAAAATATCCGATGAAAGGTCGGACTACCTTGTCAATGACCCCAGTCTCGTATGTGCAGTAGACTTGCTATAAATAATCTGGGAGATGGAGAGGAGGGGGTGAGTTTTTCAGACTCAGTAAGAAATACATTTAAAATAGCTTTAAATACTCAAAACATGGTAAACCTCATAGTTTTACAAATAAGCATAAATATGTACTGGAGTAGAGATGCTTACATTTCATAAAAGCAGTAAAAACATGCTTAAATCATAAGTTTACACATCATGCATCCTTTTAGTAAAACTCATATATAATATGCATATCACGTCGTGTAAACAAGTAAAAAGCATCTCAAAACTTAATCATGCATATCATAACATGCTTATCACTTTGAAAATGAAGTCGTACTATCATATGCACATTTCATAAAACATAATTCATGGCTACCTTTAACATCTCATCATAGAAAATATGTGCTCAATAGCAAATCATAAAATAGGCAGCATGAAATGTGTGAAAACATATATATATATATATATATATATATATATATATATCATTCCGTCAATTCATCATGTAGGGTTAGGCAAACGTCTCATATACTAGTCCCGAAGGACATCATACATCTGGTCCCGTACGACAAAATCATGGGTACTCATGGCCATAGTACAGGGAGCCGTAGGACTGGATCAGGGTCGTACGCTACCCTATCTCTCGTGCACCACTAAATGGGGACTATACGCACGAACTCACGTGCATCACCAAGTGTGGACTATATGCACGTTTCTCATATCAAGTCAGAGCCTGCCCGTTCTCTGGCCGTCGGCTAGGTAGATCCTCGATCGTCTCCATACGAGATCGACCCCAGATCCTCTGACTATCGTCATATCATGCCTTTTTACCCCACAAAAATAATTTTGGGCCTCTTACCCAATTTATCAAAATCATTTCGGGCCTCATACCCGTGTATTAAAAATCATTACGGGACTCTAACCCGATTTTCATAGAAAACATGATTTTCATAAATCATTGCGGGACTCTAGCCCGTGTAAATATGGAAAGCATAGTTATAATAGTTATTTCTTGGGACTCATACCCGTACCGTGAAAATATAGCTTAAAAGCTGTTTCGAGACTTTAACCCGTATCATGAAAACATGATTTCATAAAACATATCGGGACTTTAACCCGTAATCTCACATGAAAATACTATGCTTTCGTTTTAAAAGTGAAAAAACACTTTTATAAACATGTATGCTGTAAAATGTATCTCATATATATAAAACATGCTGAAAACTCGAGAAATGGTTTTGGCTTCGGTTTAAATACCGTTGAAAATCCATTTCGTAAAATCTCATCCAATTCTCATACAATAACATTTGGTAAGGATGAAGGAGTACTAACGCTACTCTAAATTATATCCCTTACCTTTTAGCAACTGATGTAGAGCACTTCCCTTGATACTCGAATTTACCTTGTAAAATGTGTCGATAGATCGAGCTGCTGCAAAACAAGTTCAATTTATCACATATGGCTTAAATTCATTTCAATATATCCAAATATGTGATTATATCGAATCTTTGACCAAAAGTTGACTTTTAATCGATTTTACTCTTTTTGCTCGGTTTTATCGATGTAAACCTCGTTTTAAATCGTATTTAATTCAACAAATATTTTCCTCATATTTATTATGGTCGATTTAGCTAATTGGACCAATTTCTCTCTTATTGGGCCAAATTACACCTTAATGGGCCTTAATCCGTTTTAAGCCCGTTTCCACTTATTAATTCTTTCATCGAGGCCTATTGGGCTCACTGGGCCCATCAGTACTTATTGGGCCTTTTTCTAAATTCTTTGAATAGCCGTATATCATTTACGACAATTTAATTAAAAATCTTGATTTAATCCACTAAATCCGCAATTTAATCCGTAACTCGTAAAATAAACTCTTAATGCGCAATAATTACATAGATTGTCGTAAATGAGCTTTACTTACCCGAGATTTTACGATAGTGCGTAAATCGAAGTTCGATCGAGCTCACGTACGCGATTTATCGTCGAACTGCATAATTATATATATTTAATTTCGGTTAAATTTTTGATCAAATATAATTTAAATAAATTTTTTAAAAATTAAATCGGTCACTTTTGATCACTTACCGACTTACTCGAAGTCCGATGTATCCCCGAAAATTTTTCCTTTTTTTCCTTTTTCTCTTTTCCTTCCCTTTTTCCCTCTCTTTCTTGGCTGAACCGGTTCGGTCCGGTTCAGACCGGTCCGGTTCAGTCCGGTTCAGTTCGGTTCGACCAGTTCGGTGCTTCGCCGGTCGGTTTCCGTCGCCAGCAGCTCCGCGGGACCTCGCGAAGCTCGGATCTGGCCTCGATTTCGTCGTGGCTGGCCGAAAAGTGGCCGGTCTGACCTCTTCTCCCTCGGCATCGGTGGTGTCTTTCGTTTTCACCGTTTTCGGCTGTTTTCGGCGTCGATGGTGGCAGATCGGACCTCCCCCTGGCCGGTGGCGCGGTCCTCTCTCTTCTTCCAGCCTCCATCTACCGTCGTTCTCTCTCTTTCTCCCTCTTTCTCTCTCTTTCTCTCTCCTCCTCTCGATTTCACTCCTTCTCTCGCCGGTCACCGTTTCTCCATCAGTTGTCGGTGCCGGCGAGCTCGGCTCTCTCGCCTATTCGGTTCTCCGGTGGTGGCTCGCGGTGACCGGTGCAAACGGGGCTAGGTTTGTCATCTGTTTCCTTCTGTTTTCTTCTCTGTCGCGCGAACTTTCGCTCGACAGAGTTTCTATTTTTTTTTTAAACTTTATTATTATTTTATTATATTTTATTATATTTTATTTATTATATTTTATTTTAATCAAATAAAATATAATAAATTGTACAAAATATCTCAAAAATCATATTATATTTTATTAATTAATTTATTTATTTAATTTAATTTATTTTAATTATTTCGGTGTATTTTTCGCATATTTTCGGGATAATGTCCCGGGCGAAAATTACGAAAATTCGTAATATCTTCGTATCTTGACCAATTAGACTCGAAATTCCATAATTTCTTCTTTATCGATCAAGATTTCCTAAATCCATATTTTTAATGAAATTTCTTCATCGAATTTACACCGAATTTAGGATCTTGACCATTTTACCCTTCTACACGTTTGGGATTAATTTAGATCGATTTTCCTTCTCGGACTCACTATCTTTTCTCATTTAAATTCTGTATCTTTCGTCCAACGATTTAAATCCCTTTTATTTAAATTATGGTCCCAAATAATGAACATAGTGGGAAAAATCCGGGTTTCACACAGAGAGATAGGCCCAAGAGGTGTAGTGAACCCTCGACTGAGTGTACGCCTTATAGTTTTACTAGAAATTTTGGAGTCCACTTTGTAAGATTTGAGCGGGACATGGAAATAATGATGACATTGTTGGGTCCAGTGATAGTGGCCCCATGATAATGATAACGATTGAGGTGTGACTGAGAGAAAGACTGAGCTAATTTCAGAAGATAGTATGCTATTACATACTGGAGTCAATAATCCAATTGTAATGGAAAATTGGAAAATTAAATTGGAAAACTTCCATGGATTCTTAGAGTATGACTGCGAACTTAATAGACTGAGGCAATTTCAAAAGTTTGAGCCTCCGTTTTTCAGTGAGGTGAAGAATTCAGTGATTACGGAAGATTGCATAAATGAGATGGAGAAACCATATAGAATTTTTGTAGTAACTCTACTGAGAAAGTTGCCTTGCAATTTTATGTTAAAGAATTGAAGATGTTACATGAATTTTAAAAGTACACTACTATAAAGAAAGTAACTTTTGTAGGATCAGTATCGAAATGAAAAGTCAAGCTCAGAGGAAAGTCCCCCGAATTAATCCGAGAGCCGACATCAGAGAATTACATGAGATATATTTCTGAAGGCTCTTAGATGACAACACTGATAATTCTATTAAAATAGAATTATTTATGCTTAATTTCTCACTTAATTATTTTAATCCCCATATTATTTTATTAATTATCCCCTCAATTTAATTAAAATACTCTTGATTGCAGATAAATTAAATCCGAAAGAAACTCAGTCGTTTTAGCAGAAAATGAACTTAAAATGGGCTAAAAGGAGACTGGACCACTCCCAATTCGCAGCATTAGTCATCAGTCCTTTAGACACGTGTGATGCCGGGTGTTCGTATTTTATTCGCCTTGGGAAGATAAGATCGACGGACACCGTGCCCACCTCATGGAAGACACGCACCAGGCCATGTCGCACAGCTAAGTGGACTAGAAGACAAATGACATAGAAATATCTCCTCTACAGTGAATGAAATGAAGACAAATGGCCAAACAAGACCAACTCATCTAGGATTAGAAATTACAATTGTACCCCCAATTTTGTGTATAAATAGAATATGATGAGTAATTGAAATCCAAGTAGTTTTTAGGGTCAAGTAGTTTTAGTTTTTTTTTTTAGGTTAAAGTTTTTTTTTATGCTAGGTTTTAGGGTTATTTTTCTTTAGTCTTTCCAAGCTTTTCACGTTAGTTTTTTTAGCACCTACCATTTTTGTCTTCTCGGTTTTACAAGCTTCCATTTCCTTGTTGTTCAGCACATTTAAGTTTTAATGAAAAACATTCGTTTTTCCTTTGTTTGTTCTCGGTTTGCATCTTTCTCTTTCGCACAGTTAAGTTTTTATTTTTTATTTTTTGTTCTTATGCAAAGTTTCTTTTCATTGATTAGTTTTATATTCCTTATTTCTTTTTAGATCTCGATTTGCATTTTTCCTCATTATTCTAGGCAGACCCTTCTTAGCTACTAGTAGGACGTTAATTGATGTGCAAAAGGAGGAATTGATCATGAAAGTCCTAAATCAGGAGGTGACATTTAATTTTTTTCAAATCATTGAGGTCCCCTGATGACTCTCAAGATTGTTTTAGGATGGAGGTTAAGGAAGATAGAAGCTTGAGCATAAGAAATCTGCTAGAAGGATGGAAGTAGATAAAGATAAAAAGGATTTGATTGTCAGCATTTTGTCACCACTTTGGCTGACCCTCCTACTTCTAGCCCTGCTGTTGAGTGTCATTTTCTTCAGCTGTATTTGATGTGCTTTATCTCTCTGTTTACTTTTTGTACAGTTCTTTTTCTCTTTTCTGCTTTTTCTTTCTATGTTTCTTTTACAGATTGCTTTTGCAGCATTACTTTCTCATCAAGCTTTGATTGTTCTTCATCATCAAATAGGGGAGTACTCTATTCTTGAGCTTTAATTCTTATATTATCTGCACACTGAGGACACTGTGCACTTTAAGTTTGGAGGTGGGGATATCACTAGAGCATTTTTTAAAATTTTGGGCAAAATTGATTTTTTTTTCAAAAATATGAGCTTACATTGTTAGATTTTGGGATGATTTAGTACTTAGCATGTAGTTTTCCCATATTTCGATGATGTAACCCCATGATTTAGTCTAACTTTATTTGAATAAGAAGCATGATTATAGGAAAATCATGAAGTTGAATTCTTGAATTTGTCTTGATTCTGATTGAGATTTCTTGATTTTATGTACATGTCATGTCATGAATCTGTATCTTTATTTAGAGAAAGCTTATGTGGACATAGGATTGCAATTATTCAGTTGATTTTGTGCATCATATTCTAGAATTTGTTTGATCTAATCTCGAGGTGAAATATTAGATCACACTTAATCAGGGAAATGATTTAGGCCATCTTTGGATCGTTTGAGCCTTTCAGCTGTCCCTGCACATTTTTTACCTCTAGTCACCCATCTGGGCCAAATAAGTTTTTCTCTGTAAATACACCTGCATATTTTTCCTTAGCTTAAACATTCTGTTCCTATCCCTTACCCCAAAAGTTGTAAATTCACTAGGATATATCTTGAGCTATGTATATATGGGTATAGGTGATATTGAAAGTTTCAGAAAAAAAAAAAGAAGAAAAGAGAAAAAATACAAAAATAGAATAAAAATGTTTAGCAAAATAAATAAGTTTGGGGGAACAAATATGAGCTCTTACATTAAAGATCCTAGAAGTAATGCATGTTGAGGGGTAATTAAACCTGAATCGACTTTATCATACCTTAGCCCCAGCCTTACATTACAAGCTTAATGAAGTCTTATTGATCTTTGGTTAAGTGTGACTACATTAGTGGAGAGAGAAGTGAAAAGCAAACTTATGGAAATGATCATTTTTCATTGACTTTGCATTCACTGTGTTTGCATAATCTGATCCGGGTAATATACTGTAAAGCGGCTTTGACATTTTCACACAAACACGAGGAGTCCAATTTGGGTTAGGACTTATGATTGAATGATTTGGAGTGTTGAACTTATAATTGTGAATCTTTGAGATCAGAGTTTGTACTTTTTCTTTGAGGATAATATTGGGGAAATCATTATGTTGGGTACTTGTCATTTTCTACATATATTTTGTTTTGCTTGAGGACAAGCAAAAACTCAAGTTTGAGGGTGTGATAATTCTATTAAAATAGAATTATTTATGCTTAATTTCTCACTTAATTATTTTAATCCCCATATTATTTTATTAATTATCCCATCAATTTAATTAAAATTCTTTTGATTGCAGATAAATTAAATCCGGATGAAATTCAGTCGTTTTAGCGAAAAACAAACTGAAAATGGGCTAAAAGGAGACTGGACCACTCCCAATTCGCAGCATGAGTCATCAGTCCTTTAGACACATGTGATGCTGGGTGTTTGTATTTTATTCGCCTCGGGAAGATAAGATCGACGGACACCGTGTCCACCTCATGGAAGACACGTGCCGGGCCACGTCGCACAGCCAAGTTGACTAGAAGACAAATGACGTGAAAATATCTCCTCTACAGCGAATGGAATGAAGACAAGTGGCCAAACAATGCCAACCCATCTAGGATTGGAAATTACAATTGTACCCCCAATTTTGTGTATAAATAGAATATGATGAGCAATTGAAATCCAAGTAGTTTTTAGGGTAAAGTAGTTTTAGTTTTTTTTAGGTTAAATTTTTTTTTTAGTCTAGGTTTTATAGTTATTTTTCTATAGTCTTTCCAAGCTTTTCACGTTAGTTTTATTAGCAGCCACCATTTTTGTCTTCTCGGTTTTACAAGCTTCCATTTCCTTGTTCAGCACATCTAAGTTTTAATGAAAAGCATTCGTTTTTCCTTTGTTTGTTCTTGGTTTACATCTTTCTCTTTCTCACAGTTAAGTTTTTATTTTTTTATTTTTTTATTTTTTTTCTTATGCAAAGTTTCTTTTCATTGATTAGTTTTATTTTCCTTATTTCTTTTTTGTTCTCGGTTTGCATCTTTCTCTTTTCTGTTCCCTTTTTCCTAGTTGCCAATTGTTGGACTAGAGGAGAGCGTTTGACTGGCTGGTGATAGCAGCCACCATTGTTCTCGGTTGGTTTGGTGCTGTGTTTGCTGGTGAACCATAGTCGCATTGTGCAACCCGACTTCCACTGTTTCCTTTTCATTTTTCCTGCATATTTATTACATTCTATTTAGCTTGCAATTTTTAGTTTATGAGTTTCATCATTTTACAGTTCAGTTGTGTTCATTCGTTAATGTTTCATCATCTTTATATCATTTTCTATTTACATTTATTAAAATCTAAGATGAGAAACTTACGGTTCGGAGTAGAGGCACTCCTGGCTAAGCAAGTAATGCAGGTTTAATGATGGGTATTTCTCCTGATTTGCTGGCACAGTGGACAACGGTGGCTGAGCAGATGAAGAATGCAGGATGTGGCCCGTATTGAAGCAGAATAGGGCTGTTAATATCATGGAACTACTGTTAGGCATGTTTGCATTACTTTGATGATTTGCTACTATTGCCATTTCACGGTTGATGGGCAAAGAAAGAAATACCGGATGCTTGAGAGGCGTGGCTGAATGCATGGCAGACTAGGCTGGGTGCCACAGTCGCACTCTATTTCAAGTTCATGTTACTGTTCAATACTTTTATTGATTCTTTAGTTCTCGGTTTTAATCAGCAACTACCTTCAAGCTTCCTTTAGTTCATCTACTCCTGCTTATTTTACTTTTGCAGCTTGTTTCTACTGGATTATTTTCTTTTCCATTTAAGGACAGTAGCTTTGCTGCTGTGGGAGGAGGATCGGCTAGTGACAAAACGTTTCACCCGTGCTTCACAGGATCTGCATCACTACATATTGCTACTGTTTGCTGGGGTCGAGTGGTACTGTTGGGAGAGGAAGCTTGTTGGGTAGCTGAAGCCGAAGGTTGCTGCAAAAGTGATTCGGGCTTGCTGGTTCTCGTCTCTCAGCCCTTATGATGTGTGCTACTGGAAACAGGGCAGGTGCGCAGCTTGTGGGTAGATTTGCTGCGTGGCAAAACTGGTAGTAGAAGCTAAACGCGTGGTTGTCCGGTTGCTGGACTCGTGGCTTGAAACATTGCGTGGCAGGAGGTGGCGAGGCAGAAGGTGCATGGCAGTGCATGAGGCAAGACGGTAACAGAATGAAGCAGAGAACGCTGGTACAATGCCGTTTTTTGGTTCACATCAGTAAACACTAGTTAGACAGTTTTCGGGGAGAAGCAGTACAGTACAGAGTATTGTACATTGCCGAGAACAGTTCAATGCTGTGTTTGCAATTTGGAAATTTCTCAATTTAATTTTCATGCATTTCTATTATTTTTTAATTGTTATTATTCTTTTTATTATTATTTGTTAGCTTAGGTAAAAGTTAGAGTATTAAATTAATTTGCATGTTAGTTATATTTTCTTTGCTTGTTAGTTTAAAACTTAGTTTTAATACTTAATTTTTGAATACAATAGGATTTAAGACTTAATTTTTAGAAGTAGTGTTCATGTATAACATTTAGTGTTAATTTAGGGGTAGAATTATGTTATGCAATTTTAGTTAGTTAGTTTTCACTTTAAACTTTAAAAAATCCAAAAAAAAAAAAAATTTATTCCTCATGTATTATTTAGATTTTTATTTATTTATTTAGACATTTTATTAAGTTAGTAATTAGTTAGAGTTATATTTAATTTAGGGCCATCATATAGGTATTTAGTTTCTTAGTTATATTTAGGAATTTCCTCAAATTTATAGAAGTTTTCTTCAGTAGGTCTTAGGTTAGATTAATTTGCATTTTTATTGTTAAATTAACTAGATTAATTACATGCACATTTTATTTTTATTTTTGGATTGTCTAGTTTTATTCTAGTTAATTTTATTTTTTTATTTTCTTATTTGCATTCTAGGTTATTTGCACTAATTAATTTTAGTTTCAGTATTTTTCTATTTTGCAGATTATTGCTTTTATTTGTTAGGAGTTCGGTAAGTAATTTTAGTTTTTCTTTGTTTTATTTAATTTTCATTATTTTATTGCTTTACAGTATTATCAATTCAAACTTGTAGATCACCCTCTGAAAATTCATAATTTTGCTAGGATATACTTACTGTAAAATTAACCGGTACTTAATTAGGCTAATTAGATTCTCTGTGGGACGATAATCCTGGACTCAAATCCCATTATTACTTGTACGACCATGCACTTGCGGTTTACACATCTAGGTAACTTAGAGCGGGCGTGTCAAACACATCCCAGATAAAGCATAGTGGCAAATTACAGCTGAAATGTTTGAATCAGACATAAGAAAACAAGTCCGAGAATGAATATGAAAT
Organism: Firmiana major; assembly: GCA_033439115.1. Taxonomy (NCBI): domain Eukaryota; kingdom Viridiplantae; phylum Streptophyta; class Magnoliopsida; order Malvales; family Malvaceae; genus Firmiana; species Firmiana major. Next base: position 920,810 of record JAVKOW010000026.1, read on the forward strand.
TAAATAGATTTGGAAGAAGTATAATCCAGATATGTGGAGATGTGAAATAAAAGAGGTTTAGAAACTCAAAAGAGACACTAGGATCCTCAACTGAGCTAGGATAGCTCCATTTGATGTTATTTTGAGGAAGCAATGTGCAAGGCGCAACTGTAATGATATGAAATGTATATTTCGAAGTTGCTAAGAAAATAAAAAGGTAAAGAGAGTGACAGAAAAATGATGTACTAAGGAAGTAGTGAGAGTGATAAAGTAAAGTCACTATAATGGAAAGAATGAATGACAAGACTAATTATATGAATGAACTTAAAGGTCACACTGCTTACATGATCGATAAAGATAGGGTGTGATCAGAGTAAAGAGAGACCACGGTAGACAGAGAGTTTTCCTGATACATATTCGGATGATCTATTAGAGTTACCACTAAATTTAAAGGTAAAGTTCTGAAATTGATTTAGCACATGGTATCGAACTAATTATTCAGACCACTGTACTTAGTGGCTTTGATTGAATTAGATATGCTGAAAAAGCAATTACAAGGAGTACATGAAAAGGAGATTATCAGACTAAGCAATCCACTTTTGAGTGTACTGGTGTTAATTTTTAAGGTTGTATTAAGAATGAGTGTCAATTAGAATCCCCAAAACTGTTATGATGATTCAGAGTTTGGAGCATAAGGAGACTTTGGAATATGAATCACGTATCAAATCTAAGGATTGTAAATTGCTTATGCTTACGTTTTGATTGCGAGACTCAATTTGAGTAAGGAAATGATTTTATTATAATTGATGTATGAAATGCAACAAGTTTAGAAGTTTGATAAATTTTAAATATAGTATTGTAATTAGAATTAGAGGCATATATAAGTTAAGAATATCTCTGATATGTGAAGTGATTCAGATCAAGTGATATGAATTGAAAATGAATTGCGACTAAGGATAAATGAGAATATCGATAAATTCTGGTATCTTACTTTCTATTAGGACTGAACCTTGAACCCTTATATCCGTAACCAGTTTATGTGGTCAAGTCTGATGGCCAATAAAGGTATTTCAAAATACCTCCCCGCCTGAGAGACTTGACAACGTCTAAAAAAATCCTAGCCTATAATCCAAGAGGAAAGTATATACAGGTACCTCGAGACAGGGATTAATTTGCGAGTTGATACATAATAGAAATGTGACTGCTTATGGATTTGGGCAATTAAAGATCAGGAAAAGAATTACTAAATCCATGATTTGGAATTGGCAAATGTGATATTTACATTCGAATTAGGGCACTATTACTCGTGTGGTTAGGAATTATAGAATTTTACTGATCATGGGAGTATTAGATATTAAAGTTTCACGAAAGGAATCGAACATAATGATCGGGAGGCACGAATTGTTGAAACATCATGTGAACCTCAATTGGATGCGATTCATCTGATATTGATATTTACTGTATGATAGCTAACCTGAGAATTGTACACTAGACTTGATTGATCGAATCTAATAGGTTTAGCGTAGTAATATGTACCGTACTGATGTACCTAGTAAGACCCAACTGGGTACTACAACAAATTTTGGTATTAGTACTGATAGTTTGAGAGATTCAGAAACAGAATTATATACCAATAATCTATAGTTAAAGGAATTGATGTGGCCAGAGACTCATTTACAGAGATATACCCCACATTCGAAGAATAATAGGATTTATCAAATCTCCTTAAGATATATTGGTAATCAGGGACAATAAGAGATATAATTGAAATTATAACTAAAAGTCTCATAAGTCAGCAGCTTAAAGATAGGGTATAACAAGATTTGAAAAGAAAAAAAACTGAGTCCCCAATACATTGGCCCTTTCAAGGTCTTAAATCGAGTACCCACAACATTTTCCACGCTTTAATGCCTTACAAGTATCATCCAGATCCAATATATATGGTAAAGTAGGAACCACTGGAGTTGAAAGAGGATATGACGTGTATGGAGAAACCGGTTTGGATACTGATAAGAAAGAGAAGGTATTTGTAAGACCCGTATTTCATGTGTAACTTTATGGATTCATAAGTATGGTAATGTACTTGTAATGTGAAGTATAATTGATGTAAAGTCCATAAATTCAATGTACACACTTGTAGTAAGAGTTTATGATGTACATACAAGTTTCATTGTGTATGAATATGAAGAAATGAGCTTTTATAAGTGATGAATGTGATTGGAACTCAAAATGAGTAGTGTGGTGAAATGGAATGAAGTTATACTTCCATTTAGTTTGGTATGGGATACCTTTGGTTGTACAATGAATGCAACCAAGTTCTAATGTGTATAAGGTATGGATGGATGCCATTTTCAAGTCTTAAAGGTGGTTGGATGAGAAAATGACTATGGTCACAAATTGAGGATGTTTTGTGTGAAGTGACTGTAGAAAACTGCAACAAAATTTGAAAAATATAAAGGCCAGGTCGATCCCATAGGATGAGAGATCGATCTGGAAGGGTAAAAAATGCTCTTATTTAAGCAATGGAACAAGACAGATCGATCTCCAATGGAGCTAGATCGATCTTCTAAATATTCTGTAATGAGAAGATTGATTTTGATACAAACAGATCAATTTTTTTAGCGCTCGGGTTGGAGCAGATCGATCTCCCCTAGAAGCAGATCGATCTCCTTAAGCTACTGCCTGAGACAGATCGATCTCAAGCTTTCGATAGGTCAATCTCATGCATTTAAATTAGCATGAAAATGAGGGATTTAAGAGGACCGGATCGATCTCATGCTTTGACAGATCAATCTCATTGAGCAATTTCTATAAATAGGAGCAGTGAATCTGCAAATCACGGAAACAAACCCTCATTTCTTCCATTTCAACCCAAAACCTAGATTTATCTCTCTAAAATCAGCCTATTTCCAGTAAGAATTGAAGGGAAGCTATTAGATATAAAGTCGTTCAAATCCAAGAGGAGAACAACATAGTTTAAAACCAAAACCTCGTTTGTTGGATTGAAGGGACAAGGTGCATTTTTCTTTGGAGCAAGAAGAGAAGCTAGATTTGGTAAGTTTCTAATACTTCAGCCCAAATACATTGTCTATTTAAGGGTTTTGGAGTAGATTTGCATGTCTATTGGTGGATAAAACTACTTAAGATGTGGTGGAACTAGTGTAACCTAGAAAATGGAATGAATCTAGTGTGAGAAAGTGTGATTTTGATGAGTTGGTGGTTTATGGATTATGATAAGTTGTTATTGAAGTAATATGAATAATTTGTAGTGGTTAAATGAAGCCACATTGTGAGTTTAGAGGATTTAAGGAAATGAGTATGTAAGATGATTAATAAAATGCCATAGTGAAGAAATTGATGAAATATGAACACTATGAGCTTAATATCGATTCAATATCCATTTGGTATGAACCAATAAGCCTAAAAGAAATCGATAGACTCGAGATATGAGTAGAACGATAAAATTAGGCCTTATAAGTGTTAATGGAGGCCATAGGTTAAAACGACTATAGCGAACACAAGAGTTGTGTATATGGACTAAATTGATGTGATAAACGACCTTGTACAGTTTCGAAGAGTTCGCGGGAGCCAAAGCGGACCGTACGAGTAAGCAGCTCTAAGGAAGTGGAATCACGCGATACGATTCCAGGTAAGGGAATTTTCTAAGTATATAGAGCTAGCTACTCGTACTTTGAAGTCATGGGTGAATATAGGGTGTTTGTGAAATATATAGCTGTTTGAGAAAATGATTGATGATATATGTGTGAATAGCTACGAGAATGTATATGATTTGGGTTCTTGAAACGGTTCTTGAAAAGGGGATAGTAAGGCTAATAAATGCATAAACTATAGGTTTTGGTGTTTTGAGAAACACATTGCTTTGTTTTGAGCAAAATTAACAAGTAGGCTGGCAATTTATTGAGTGATTTTATGAAATAGCGCATGTGAAGTGCTAAACCTGATTTGAGACTATTTTGATTGTGTATGAGCAGCCTATCGTATTTTTGTGGTTTGAATCGTGCTGGAGCCTAGCTTGCACGAGATTTTGATGCTTTCTCTTGTATGAATAGTGCTGGAGCTCAGCTCGCACATTGATTTGATTGTGATGATGTTTTATAAATCGTACTGGAGCTTCTGCTTGTACGTGGATTTCAAATGGTTTTCTTATGCATATAATCGTACTGGAGCTATGCTCGTGCGTGGTTTTCTCACGTTTTATGCATAAATGTCGTACTAGAGCGTTGCTCGTACGAGGTGGTTTAGTTATGATGCATAAACCGTGCTAGAGCTTTGCTCGCACAAGTTTTCACACTGTGGTACGTAGGATGTCGTGGAAGTTGGTAAGATCCTCAAGCCTTACATCCTTAAGCCAGAAAGGGTAGGGATGCTCTGTTCGGTGGGGAGGCTCTCTTACGGTAAGATCCTCAAGCTTTACATCCTCAAGCCAGAGAGGGCGGAGAGGCTCTCTTAGGGTAAGACCCTCAAGCACAACATACTCAAGCCAAAGAGGGCGGGGAGGCTCTGTTCTGCAGGTAAGCTCTCTTACATTGATACGAAAAGCTCCACATGCACTTGAGACAATGGATTTTAATATTACATAGTACCACATGATTTTGATACATAAGTGTAAATGTGATTGTCCAGGGTAGACCCGGGGAAGGGGTTGAGCCTGGTGGGAATTGTGATTTAAAGAAATGATAATTTGATTTATGATGAGATATGTTGTAATTTGAAAAAGGAAGTTTCTTAAATGAATTTCCCTTTTTGTGAAGAGATTTAATGAGTTGAGCATGAGATGATTTTATATGTTGATATTCCATGTTTTATACCTATTTACATGATTTTAAATACATGATATATGTATATACATGTGGCATCGTCTTATTTCCTCATGCTCTGATTATAAACGATTTATGCATAACATTATCAGCATGTCGATAGAGTAGTTATCTACCATGCTTGCATTATTGCCTTAGTGAGCGTGTGGTTGCTCATCCCTCTCTATTTCCCCCTCTGCAGAGCGTGCATAGTGGCCCAATGAGGACTGAGGCATTTTGTTGAGACAGCCGCTGCTTCTCCATCACCCAGAGGTATATACACATAGATTCTTTTGTATCTAAACAATGTAAAAGCATAGTGATCATTGAAATTGTAATATGGGGGATGTAAATGTTAGAAAGTGTGTCGTGTATGAACGTGTGTCTTAACTCTTAAATGTATGACATTTCTTTTGATTAATTGAAAAATGGATGGTTAAGAATGATTATTACTGCCTCACAGCCCAACTGTGTATTGGTCAGGATGTTCACGACCGGGTAAGGAAAAAGGAAAACACGAAAAATTTACAGTGATTTCAGTTAGAAAGGATAAATTGGGTCGTGACGGAGATTGGTATCAGAGCTGTGTTGGCTTGATGTGAGTCAGTAATAAAATGTAGAAAAAGTACATCCTCATATTATTGTGCCTTTGTTTAGATATAACTGTGCATACTGTGATGGATTGAGTCTAATAATGATTTTAATACAGGAAGTTAGGCATTATGCCGGTTACGCGCCAATGTAGAGGGACGGGAGCTCATGCTAGAGGCTGTAGAGGTAGGCTTGAGAGCCGTATGGAGCCACAGACTGACCAGGCTCCACAGAACCCTACTAGGAGATCAGGGGATTCAGAGGCTCGTTTCGCTAGGATAGAATGGAGTATAGAGAGCCTAATTGAGATAGTCACACAGGCTTTGGGTGCCAGTGATAGATGAGGCCCCACCGTGCAGCCTAACACTACTAGACAGGCAGCTGCAGAGGTGGAAAGACCTCAGACTATAGAGATTGCTACTGTTACACCACGTCCAGTCTAGGATATAGCCTCTCCTATCGCTCCACAGTAGAGCGGTAGTGATTTGGGATATAACTGCGAGTTGAGCAGATTGTGAAAGTTCCAAGGGTTGAAACCTCCAATGTTCAGAGGGGTGAAGGACTCGGTCAATATGGAGGATTGGGTGTATGAGATGGAGAAGTTATACAGATTTTTCAGATGTACATCAGCTGAGAAGGCAGCCTTTGCCGTGTTTATGCTGAAAGGTGAGGCAGAGCACTGGTGGAGATCCACCGAAGCTATTTTGAGGGCCAAACACTCCGAGATCACCTGTGAGATATTTTTGGAGGCCTTCAGGAGGCAGTACATCCCAGCCACCGCACAGAGGAAATTACGGATGGAATTTATGAATTTGGTTCAGGGGAACCATACTGTGGATGAATATGAGTCGAGGTTCATGTCTTTGGGTAGATATGACCTGGATACCTTGGGTAGTGATACCCGAAAGATTCAGAAGTTCGTTGATGGATTGAGATTGGCCATCCGAACTAAGTTGGCTCCCATTGACATACAGGCTTATGAGGAGGCGGTACACAAGGCTCAGTTATACGAGCAAGACTTTGAGATGAATGCCTCTAAGCAGGGGAAGATTTATGTCAGAAGAGACAGAGACCAAAAGAGATCCGGGATGGATAGAGTGGCCAGGCGAGGAGGCCAGAGATATTTTGAGAAAAAACCTAAGATTGAAGAGGTGTAAGAGAGGGCTGCTAGACCTCCTGCATATCCAGCTTTGACTGCACCAAGAGGTATGGTTATTGGAGGACCACAACCTACTACTGAGAGGTACAGAAGATGTGATAGATTTCATGGGACTAGGCCTTGTCCGATGACCCCTGTAGTGTGCGTCCAATGCGAGAAACCAGGACATATAGCTAAGTATTGTCCCGAGAGAATGGAGACTACCCCACAGAAGGGCAAGGAGCTGGAGAGAGCTCTAGTTGAGACAGCTGCCCCTAGGAAGAGGGCCACGGCTGAAGAAAAAAGGAAGCAGGCAGTGGGTGTGAGCAGAGAAAGAGTGCATGCACTGGACCAGGACACCGCGGACGCATCGACGGATGTGATTAAAGGTACCATCCGAATATTTGATTTAAAAGCATTGGTATTATTTGATCCTGGTGCCACCCATTCCTTCATATCGCCTTCCTTTGCACATAAATTGTTGAAGCATGTGAAACCTACATTGTTGGATAAAATGTTGATGATTTCCACACCCATGAATGATAGTCAATTGACTGAGCATGTATGTAGAGGTTGTAAGATAAAGATAGAGGGAAAAGAAATGACAGCCAATTTAATTTTATTGAATATGAATGATTTTGATGTAATATTGGGAATGGATTGGTTAGCTACCAATCATGTTGTTATGGACTGTCATGCTAAAACTTTGATGTTTCCAGCGATAGAAAATCATGTTGTAAGATTTGTGAAATGAATTGAAAGAATATAATTATGATAAATGAAAAGAGTACGATCTTATTGAATTTATTGAGTGATGAATCTATTTGTTTATGTTGAATATTGATGTGATGGTTTATGTTACTAAAGGTAGAAAGAATGATGTGAAGGGTTCATTGCCTACGTGGCCGATATAGATAAGGTACACCTGAAATTAAGGGACATACCCGTAATTGCGGATTACCCTAATGTCTTTTCGGACGAATTACCAGGGCTACCATCTGAAAGGGAAATAGAATTTTGCATAGAGTTAGTGCTTAGTTGTCACGACCCAAATTACCTAAAAATCAGAGTAAATTTTTCGCTTTTTCATTTCCTTACCCGTCGTGAACAGTTACTCTACTAAACAGTTGGGCTATGATTCGGTGTTAGTCACCTCTCACCTATTTACTATTTCATTTTCATACTTCATTTACATATCAATTTATTTAAACTAAATACATCCCCAATATTACATCCATATACAGTATTGTGCATCTATATGTTCAGATACAAAATTATACAAATGTGTATACCTGGTCTTGATAAGAAACAGCGGATATGACTACTGTCGTTCTCTTCTACTAAATATATCCTCTGGGGTGGAAAATGAAAGGGTGAGTATAAACAGCTCAGTAAGGCAATAATGTAAGCAGGTAGATAACTATACTATCTACATGCTGATAATGTCGTGATATAAAATCCTTTATATTTTGAGCATGAGGAATGACTAAAACGATGCCACATGTATGTATATATCGTATAAGAGAAATCATGAAATTGACATATAAAACACACATGGAAAAATCATCATGTATGACATCTCATGCTCGTCACATTAAAACTTATTAGTTTCATCATAAACTCATCACTTTAAAACTCATTTGTTTAATCACAAAACTCATCACTTTGAAACTCATTTGTTTCATTATAAAACAACCACATCAAGGCTAAACCCATCTCTCGGGAATACCTTGATTCATTAAATCGCATTTCGTTTAAAAACATAAATCGGGACCTTACCCCTCCATCGGGTTTGTCCTGGTCTATCCAGACCGTATGATATCATGTGAGGCATGTAGGTTACTGTATGAAAATCGAGGACTATGGCCATACTTTGTCCCTGTGATCCTAGGCTACACGGATCCCGGTGTGCGGGGCATCACACTGCAACGGGAGGTGGGGTCAAGTCCTACCCGCCAGAATATCAAGTAACAACATCGAGTCATCATGACTGCATGGTACAGCGTACTCCGTGTGACATACACGGTACATTGTACTCCATGGACCCATATCATAGTCTGGGGGTGCCTACCGTAGGTCTTATCCACCCCAATACTATGTCGATAACCAACCCATGTCTCAAAGTATATGTGTGAGCATCTCAACTCTCTGCGACACACAGTCTACAGGAGGCTTCCGCACGACTATATGCATGTCAACTCACGTCTAGTGCGAGCGAAGCTCCAGCACCACGCTATGCATATCATGATATCTAAAATCTCGTGCGAGCGAAGCTCCAGCACGATTTTGTGCACACACAAATTTCTCGTACGAGCAATGCTCCAGTACGGCTTTTCATGAGAAATAATTCAGTAAACTTGAGTGCGAGAAAGACTCTAGCACTCTTTTTATTCATGTAAATACGATAGGTGGCTCAATCGCACCTTAATGGGTCTCGACCCATTTTCAGCCCATTTTTACTATTTAAATCCCTTCTTCGGGTTTACTGGGCTCATGCAGCTTACCGATAATTATCGAGCTTCGTTCCAAACTCATTGGATAGCCCGTATACCATTTATGGCAATTACATTATAATTCCGAAAAATATTCCTTTCTATACGAAATTAATCCGTAAATTTCGTAAAATAATCGAAACTCTGTATTAAAGGACTCTAATTGTCGGAATTAAATGTACTTACCCAATATGATGTGGGGTACGAAAATCGGAGCTCAATCGGCTCTCGTTCGGGCTTTGTCGTACAACTGCACAATTATATATTTAATCCCGATTTACTTTTCGATTAAATATAATTTAAATAAATTTCCCGAAAGTCAAATTGGTCACTTTTGACCTCTTACCGACTTACCCGAAATCCGGTGTATCCCCAAAAATTCTTTTCCTTTTTTCCTTTTTCTCTTTTTCTCCTTTTTTCCCTTCTTTCTTGGCTGAACCGGTTCAGTCCGGTTCAAACCCAGTTCAGACCGGTCTGGTTCAACTGGTTCAATCCGGTTCACCCCTTTGCTGAACCGGTCCATACCGGTTCAGACCTTCCCGCTACCATTCACGGCGTTTTCGACCGGTTCTCGGCTCGTTTCTGGCGCCAAACGGTGCGCCTGCACTGGGGGAGTGTTTGGCTGGGGTCGGGGTTGGCCGAATCTCGCCGGTGGCAGCCGGATTCGTCTTCTCCCTCCGCGGCACTCTCCCTCTTGATCGACCGAATTCCGGTGGTTTCGCCGACCGATACCGGCCTCAAAAGAACTGGCTCCTCCTCCTGAACTCGTCGGTACCCACCGTTCGCACCCAGCTACCGTGGATCGCCGAAATCAACCCCGTTTTCCTCGCGGTTTTGTCTTCCTCCGTTCGGCGATTTTCGGCCTCCTGACGGCGCGTCACCGGTGCCCAAAGCTTCGTCGGCCTCTCCTCTTCCTTCTCGGCCCTTCGTCGGAGTCGCTGATCGCCGGTGGCCGTGGGTCATTCGGGCCACGCGCGATCTCCTTCCTCGGTTTTCAATGTGTTTTCTCTCTCCCCGATAATTTTTGATTCTTCTCTTTTTTTTTCAATTATTATTATTTTTATTTATTATTATTTATAAATTAATTTATTATTATTTTATTCATTAAAATAGTCAAATATTCAAAATATCTACAAAAAATTTATTTTTTTATTCCACATAGATTTATTTAATTTTATTTAATTTATTTATTATATTTTTAACCCTTTTTCGGTATATTTTTTTCGTATTTTCGGGATATTGTCCCGAACGAAAATTTCGATTAATTCCAGTAATTCATATCTTGATCAATTTAATCCGAAATTTAATTATTTCTTCGTTATTGATCAAGATTCTCAAATCCATTATTTTTAATAAAATTTTCTTATCGAATTTATTCCGGCTTTCGATCTTTTGACCGTTTTGCCCTTGCACGTGTTCGGGATAAATTTAACCCGACTTCCCTTCACAAATACTCATTCATTTTGTGTTTTTAAATCGTTATTTCCTGTCTGAATCCCGTTTCATTTAATTTGGGACCATTTTCAATTCTTCATACGAAATTACGATATAATTCGGGTCTTACATAATCTCCCCCACTTAAGAAATTTGGTCCTCCAAATTAGAACCAAGTTAGTCTGTAAATCACTCCGTATATTTCACACATATCATACTCTATAATTCCCTTGTGACTTTTTCGGAGTGTACTACTACCAAAGGACTTTAATTAGGGAGATCATCTTAAACCTCAACACTTCCTCCTTCCATCTAATACCCGAATTGATTTTCCAATCATACGTTAAACTTTCATTGAGCTTCAATAGCTCATATCCGTTCACATATATCGGGTCCGGATAATATTTTCGAAACATCATAAGATGGGACACATTGTGCATGCCTGCTAATTCAGGTAGTAACGCCAACCTACAGGTCTTATCTCTCACTTTGTCCAATCTCTTTCCGAATCTCGTTATGTCCTTATGCTATGTCCTAAGGGCATGTAACTTCCAACAATACTAATTCACCCTCGGTGAATTCCAATGGTTTCTGTCTCTTGTCAGCATCGCTTTTCTGTCTGTTCTGAGGTGTTCTTAATCCTTCACAATTAATTAAACATCCTCAGAGGTTTGTCTTACCAATTTGGGAATAATTTTCTATCTGTCACCCACTTTTTATCCAAATCGGAGAAACAACCCTTACGACCATATAATGTCTCATCTGAAGTCATCCCAATACTCAAGTGATAACTGTCATTATTGGCGAATTCAATTAGTAACAACTGATCATCCCAGGAGCTTATCATATCAAGCACACACTCTCATCATATCCTCCAGAACCTGTACAGTCCCCTCTGACTGACCATCTGTCTGAGGATAGAAAAGTCGTGCTAACACTCAGTCAGGTTCCCATAGCTTCCTGAAAAACGTTCCCAAGAGTGGGAAGTGAAGCGGGAATCCTTATCTGTACCATGCTCCCTGGAAAATACTTGGTGTTCTACAATTTTCCATACACATAAATCCGCCTACGTATTTAGAGTATCTGGGGACTTTATAACCAGAAGGTGGGTAGGCTTAATCAATCCATCGACTATCACCCAGATAGCCTTATGATTCATCGGGGTCCTCTGTAACCCTTCACAAAATTCATGGTAACTTGTTCCCATTTCCGTGTCAATATAGGTAGAAATTGCAATAACCCTTCAACTTCTTTTGCTCTACCTTACTCTTCTGAGATACAGACACTTTCCCACAATCTCTACCATGTCTCTTTTCACATCTGACCACCAATAACCTTTCTAAGATTTCGATATATTTATTACTTCTCGAATGCACTGAATATCCCGAAGAGTGAGCTTCTGTCAATATCACTATCTCATCAACTATGGTCTTGGGGAGCACTTATACTATCTCTGAACCTCAGTAAGCCATCATCTCTCTCGGTGAACTTTGTCACTGTACCCCTCTGAATCTGACCCACACTATCGACACCCTGCCGATTATCATGCTAAGCCTGTCAAATCCGGGCACTCTCATCCGGTTCAAATCTTAGGCTAGCTGTCACACAATCACTGTCATCATCAGAGGGAATCACATCACGACTGAGGTTTACAACTGCTCTAGCAGCTCACGCTCCCTGAACATCATATGTAATACCATCCCGAGGCTCTTTCTGCTCAAGGCATTAGCCATTACATTAGTCTTTCCTAGGTGGTACAATTTCCACAATCAAAATCTCTCAGAAGCTCTAACCCACTATGTATTCTCATATTCGCCTCTTTTTTGTGAAAACAGATACTTAGGGCTTTTATGATCAGTGCATACCTGAAATTTCTCACCGTATACATAGTAGTGTCATATACTCAATACAACCACTATCGTTGCCAACTTTCATGGGTCGGATAGTCCTTTCATGATCCTTGAGTTGTTTGGATCCATAATCGACTATCTTCCTTTTTTGCATCAATACACAGCTCATTCATTATTTTGAGGTATCCATAGACTCATGAGAAACCTCTTAATCTGTTGGGTATGGTGAGAATAAATGCGGTGGTCAGTTTATTACTTCATTACACCAAAACTCTTGTTACGTCTATCATCTCATTCAAATACAACTTTTTTCTAAGTTAAACGTGTCAACAAAGTAGTCCATTCCGAGAACTCGCAACAAACCATTTGTAAAAACAATCTCCAATTGTTGCTTATGATTTCCCTGGACTTTAAATACACCCAAAATATCATCAATATGGATGATGACAAATCGGTCCAAGTAAATTTAAATAACTTGTCGTAGTTGACTTCCACTGAATATTTCAATCACTCATATCTTCGACCTATGTGCGCATAACGTAAAATGTCCTTCAAAATCGCTTCTGTTGAAGCTACTAACCCGCGTCATTTCCTTTTTAACAGCTTTTATAAAATTTTAAATTCTTAAACTTTCCTGATTAATCGAATTCTATATTTCTTATTGTACCCGTAAAGGTACCCTAATTTTAAATGTATATATTACAACTCTCGTATTTCAATTTATAAGTTACGTGTGTATACTTTTAGACGCTGTCAAGTCTTCAGGCGGGGAGGTATTTTGAAATACCTTTATTAACCCTCAGACTTGACCACAATTACTTTACATATCAGTCCATGTGGTCACAATTCATACTCGCTACTAATGGCTTTAATTCAAATTACTTCACGTATCATAGATATTCGTACATTGTATATGCCTTTTATTCCAGTCTATCTCTTTTTGTATATCACTTATAACAAAACTCTGTTATTACTCATTCCGTGAGTATAACCATTTGCTCCTTTAATTTCAATCACTACTCCCCTTTTATTAGTTGTCAAAACTTACAGTATACTTTTCAGGTATAAAATATTACTGTCTTAGAATAGAACTTTGAACATCATAATTTATAGCCAACTAATTTATTCTCAAATATCACTTCAAATTATTCATATTCCAATCGGCTGGTTTATACTTCTTCCCCCGTTTTCAACATATAATTTCTTCATAATTATTTCGTTAGTTAACCCTCCTTCGTTGGGGTACTAACTATTGGCATTATGCCCAAAGGTGTAGGCATTCGCGTCTTTTACTAACTTATAAGCAATTGAAGGCGGTATGAATATATACGTGGTACCAGGATTAATTAAATTAATTACTTTACTATTCTTAACTAGTGTGGCATCTTTCACCACTTCATATGAAACATCAGTAATATCCTGGTCCAAGGCATACACTCGCCCTCGTCCAACAGCTTACTTTCCCCTTTTCTCTTCGACTATGGCCTCCCTTTTTGGTGCAAAGATACCAATAGGGTTTTCTCTGTCTCTTTGCCCTTCTGTGGGGCAGTCTCACCCACTCTGAGCAATCATGAATTAAGTGGACCATCTTACCACACTTAACGCCTATTTTAGTCAATAAAGTGTAGGTGTAGGCCCTACTTCCGTGGTATCTACCACATATCCTACACTGCTTATACTAATACACTGCTACACTGTTACACTGCTACACTGCTTCGTAGCAGGTCGGGGTTCTCCAATCACAATACCCCTCATAAGTGTTAAATTGGATATATTGGGGCCTTACCAATCATCTTACCCCGTGACTCATTAGCTCTAATCCCTTATCAGTTGGTCTCTTTCCCACTCAGACATCTCTGTCATTCTTTATTCTCTTCTGTCTCTATTTCGGTCCTTACTACATTTCCCAATCTCAGAGGCGTGCAACACATGATCTTATTCACGCAATTGTATCTACGCACTGCCTCGACATAGGTAATGAGCCAATCGGACTCTAATCGACAATTTGAGCCATTCATGAACATTTGGGTTTTTCGACTCTCACTGTCCACAATATCGGGTTCAATACTTGCCCAGGGATGTAATCTGAGATTCATACTCATCAATCAACCAATAACTATGGGCAGTGTAAGAAATTTTACCTATAAATTTCCTTTAAATGTTGTTTGGGATATTCTGTCACCAGAATACATCCAGAATTATTTCTCATGTCGATTCTGGACATCTAACTCTTTAGATTAGTCGAGCGGACTTCCATCAATGCTCTGCCTCGACTCCAACATAAACGTATTTAAAAATCACATTCTCGGTCGACATACATCGAAAGAACACATAGCACTTCGCTATATACCGGAAGGGTGTAAAAATCTCTATAGTCTGAGGTATCTGTTTAGGCTTTACCCTGCCTATCCTCAACTACCAGTATAGACTGAGTAAACAACTCCAAAATATTTTCTACACTCCACTCCATCCTCTTGGAGCGTGTCTCAATACTGTTTGGTCTCTTTATAGGACCCTGTGGAGTATGCTCATCATCAGCCTCCACCTCACTCTCATCTTGAGTCTCATGTGTTGACTCATTCGACTCTCAGGCCGATCTCTACGGCCTCGAGTATGTGTACTTACCCCTCTACCATAGCGGCTATCATTTATAAAAAACTATATTCTTGCATTCGAAACTAAATTCTTAGCTGCTGTTCCACCTTGATATACACAATTGTATCTAAACAATGCACAGTACATGGGGATGTAAATTTACTTAACCACTAACACCGACTCATATCAGGCCAACTCAGCTCTGATACCATCTTTTCTATCACGACCCAAATTACCTAAAAATCAGAGTAAATTTTTCGCTTTTCCATTTCCTTACCCGTCGTGAACAGTTACTCTACTAAACAGTTGGGCTATGATTCGGTGTTAGTCACCTCTCACCTATTTACCATTTCATTTTCATACTTCATTTACATATCAATTTATTTAAACTAAATACATCCCCAATATTACATCCATATACAGTACTGTGCATCTATATGTTCAGATACAAAATTATACAAATGTGTATACCTGGTCTTGATAAGAAGCAGCGGATATGACTACTGTCGTTCTCTTCTACTGAATATACCCTGTGGGGTTGAAAATGAAAGGGTGAGCATAAACAGCTCAGTAAGGCAATAATGTAAGCAGGTAGATAACTATATTATCTACATGCTGATAATGTCGTGATATAAAATCCTTTATATTTTGAGCATGAGGAATGACTAAAACGATGCCACATGTATGTATATATCGTATAAGAGAAATCATGAAATTGACATATAAAACACACATGGAAAAATCATCATGTATGACATCTCATGCTCGTCACATTAAAACTTATTAGTTTCATCATAAACTCATCACTTTAAAACTCATTTGTTTAATCACAAAACTCATCACTTTGAAACTCATTTGTTTCATTATAAAACAACCACATCAAGGCTAAATCCATCTCTCGGGAATACCTTGATTCGTTAAATCGCATTTCGTTTAAAAACATAAATCAGGACCTTACCCCTCCATCGGGTTTGTCCTTGTCTATCCAGACCGTATGATATCATGTGAGGCATGTAGGTTACTGTATGAAAATCGAGGACTATGGCCATACTTTGTCCCTGTGATCCCAGGCTACACGGATCCCGGCGTGCGGGGCTTCACAACTGCAACGGGAGGTGGGGTCAAGTCCTACCCGCCAGAATATCAAGTAACAACATTGAGTCATCATGACTGCACGGTACAGCGTACTCCGTGTGACATACATGGTACATCGTACTCCATGGACCCATATCATAGTCTGGGGGTGCCTGCCGTAGGTCTTATTCACCCCAATACTATGTCGATAACCAACCCATGTCTCAAAGTATATGTGCGAGCATCTCAACTCTCTGCGACACACAGTCTACAGGAGGCTTCCGCACGACTATATGCATGTCAACTCACGTCTAGTGCGAGCGAAGCTCCAGCACCACGCTATGAATATCATGATATCTAAAATCTCGTGCGAGCGAAGCTCCAGCACGATTTTGTGCACACACAAATTTTCGTACGAGCAATACTCCAGTACGGCTTTTCATGAGAAATAATTCAGTAAACTTGAGTGCGAGAAAGACTCTAGCACTCTTTTTATTCATGTAAATACGATAGGTGGCTCAATCACACCTTAATGGGCCTCGACCCATTTTCAGCCCGTTTTTACTATTTAAATCCCTTCTTCGGGTTTACTGGGCTCATGCAGCTTACCGATAATTATCGGGCTTCGTTCCAAACTCATTGGATAGCCCGTATACCATTTATGGCAATTACATTATAATTCCAAAAAATATTCCTTTCTATACGAAATTAATCTGTAAATTTCGTAAAATAATCGAAACTCTGTATTAAAGGACTCTAATTGTCGGAATTAAAATGTACTTACCCAATATGATGCGGGTACGAAAATCGGAGCTCAATCGGCTCTCGTTCGGGCTTTGTCGTACAACTGCACAATTATATATTTAATCCCGGGTTACTTTTTGATTAAATATAATTTAAATAAATTTCTCGAAAGTCAAATTGGTCACTTTTGACCTCTTACCGACTTACCCGAAGTCCGGTGTATCCCCAAAAATTCTTTTCTTTTTTTCCTTTTTCTCTTTTTCTCCTTTTTTTCCCTTCTTTCTTGGCTGAACCGGTTCAGTCTGGTTCAAACCCGGTTCAGACCGGTCCGGTTCAGTCGGTTCAATCCGGTTCACCCCTTTGCTGAACCGGTCCATACCGGTTCAGACCTTCCCGTCGCCGTTCACTACGTTTCTGGTCGGTTCTCGACTCGTTTCTGGCACCAAACGGTGCGCCTGCATTGGGGGAGTGTTCGGCTGGAGTCGGGGTTGGCCGAATCTCGCTGGTGGCAGCCGGATTCGTCTTCTCCCTCCGCGGCACTCTCCCTCTCGATCGGTCGGATTTCGGTGGTTTCGCCGACCGATACCGGTCTCAAAAGAACCGGCTCCTCCTCCTGAACTCGTCGGTACCCACCGTTCGATCCCAGCTACCGTGGATCACCGGAATTAACCCCGTTTTCCTCGCGGCTTTGTCTTCCTTCGTTCGGCGATTTTCGACCTCCTGACGGCGCGTCACCGGTGCCCAAAGCTTCACCGGCCTCTCCTCTTCCTTCTCGGCCCTTCGTCGGAGTCGCTGATCGCCGGTGGCCGTGGGTCGTTCGGGCCACGCGCGATCTCCTTCCTCGGTTTTCAATGTGTTTTCTCTCTCCCCGATAATTTATGATTCTTCTCTTTTTTTTCAATTATTAATATTTTTATTTATTATTATTTATAAATTAATTTATTATTATTTTATTCATTAAAATAGTCAAAATATTCAAAATATCTACAAAAAATTTATTTTTTATTCCACATAGATTTATTTAATTTTATTTAATTTATTTATTATATTTTTAACCCTTTTTCTGTATATTTTCTTCGTATTTTCGGGATATTGTCCCGAACGAAAATTTCGATTAATTCCAGTAATTCATATCTTGATCAATTTAATCCAAAATTTAATTATTTCTTCGTTATTGATCAAGATTCTCAAATCCATTATTTTTAATAAAATTTTCTTATCGAATTTATTTCGGCTTTCAGTCTTTTGACCGTTTTGCCCTTGCACGTGTTCGGGATAAATTTAACCCGACTTCCCTTCACGAATACTCATTCATTTTGTGTTTTTAAATCGTTATTTCCTGTCCGAATCCCGTTTCATTTAATTTGGGACCATTTTCAATTCTTCATACGAAATTACGATATAATTCGGGTCTTACATTAGTACCGAGCTAATATCTAAACCACCGTATAGAATGGCTCTGATTGAGTTGGAAGAGCTAAAGAAACAGCTGCAAGAGTTGCTAGAAAAGGGGTTTATTAGACCGAGTGTGTATAGATTACCGATTGTTGAATAAGGCCACCATTAAGAACAATTACCCCCTTCCACGTATAGATGATTTGTTGGATCAGCTCCGAGGAGCCCAAGTATTTTCAATGATAGATCTGCGGTCAGGGTACCATTAGTTGAGGATCAGGAGTGGAGATGTACCTAAGACAGCATTTCGTACCTATTATGGCCACTATGAGTTCTTGGTGATGCCATTCGAATTGACGAATGCTCCTGCGACATTTATGGCGTTGATGAATGATGTTTTCAGAACATACCTGGACAAGTTTGTGATTGTGTTTATTGATGACATTTTGGTTTATTCCAAGTCCAGGGAGGATTATGAGGAGCACTTGAAGATAGTTCTGCAGACCCTTCGAGAGAAGGAACTATATGCCAAACTCAGTAAGTGTAACTTTTGGTTAGAGCAGATCTCGTTTCTGAGCCATGTTGTATCGAGGGATGGGGTATCAGTGGATCCATCCAAGATAGAGGCAGTTGTACAGTGGGAACAGCCCAAGACATTTACTGAGATCATGAGTTTTCTGGGATTGGTAGGGTATTATCGAAGATTTGTTGAGGGTTTCTCCAGACTAGCTACTCCGTTGACACGCCACACGCGTAAGGATGTTAAGTTTGTATGGGGTGAGGCATGTGAGAGGAGTTTTGAGGAGCTTAAGCGTCGATTGACCACTGCTCCGGTTCTTACCATTCCTACCAGCTTAGGAGGATTTTCGGTCTACACAGATGCATCACACCAAGGACTGGGCTGTGTGCTTATGCAGGATGGGAAGGTAGTTGCCTATGGATCTAGACAGTTGAAAGATTACGAGAGGAACTACCCGACACATAATTTAGAGTTGGCGACCGTGGTGTTTTCTTTGAAAATATGGCACCACTACCTCTATGGAGAGAGATTTCAAGTTTTCACAAATCATAAGAGCCTTAAGTTCCTGTTCTTGCAGAAAGAGCTGAAATGAGACAGAGGAGATGGCTCGTACTTTTAAAGGATTATGATTGTGAAATCATGTACCACCCGGGTAAGGCAAATGTAGTTGCCGATGCCTTGAGCATGAAGAACCTCGGTGTCAGACCCGTATTTTTATGTAGCTTGTTCCTTATGATTTATATATGTACATACATGTATTAAGTTATTTAAATCATAAGAAGAGTATTTACTAGATTTAAGTGTTAGTGAAATGCTTTAACACTTAAAAGCTACATAAAAGCCTAATGTGAGCTATAAGAGCCATAGGTTAAACCGAGTGGATTTAAATCATTCTGACTGAAGAGAAGAACTTAAAATGAGAATATATAGAGAGCTCATGAATGAAAGTCAGTTTGATTTAGTCCTGAACACAGAGAACAAGAGTAAACGCTAAAAAGGGTAAAACAAACCTTTTTAACAGTTTAAGGTATTTAAGGTATTTAAGGCATATCTACCTACCGGAAATGGCTAAAACATAAAGACGAGAGTGTAAAATATAAGATATGACACTTTCAAAATTTTTGAAAAAAAGTCAACTTGGTCAATGATTAAGGAAAAAGTTAACTATAGTTAAGAAAAGTGGACTTTTTATCATAGTTAACTAACCATGGTTAAAAATTAACCTAAGTATGGAGAAAATTTTGGGGAAAACTATTTTTGGTCAAAACACAAGATAATCATCCCCGGAAGTAAGGAAAATTTATTCGGATGGATTCTGGATTAAATTTAATGGCTGAAAATGTAATGGGCCAAAGTAAAGATTTTAAAGGCCATTAAGGTATACTAAACGTAGATAGAATTTCTTAGGTCCCTTAGACCGAATTGTTGGACTGATTGATAGGCCAAATATTTATACAATTAAAGACCCGAGGTATAGTAAAAATTTCAACCCGAAAGCCTATTAGGAAGGCCCAAACCGAGAGGCCCAATTGTAAGGCCCAAATGGATTAACTATCTAGCCATTAGTTAAAGTTAACTATGACTCATGTGATGACTATTAACTAAACTTTACAAAGTCAATTATAATGGCTGAAAAGTAAGGCTTAATGGCTAAGTAAATGGCTTATAAAATCAGCCACCACATTGTCTTCTTTGCCATACCATTCTTGGCTACACAAGGAAACCATTGAAATACATTTATCCAAGCTTTCTCTCATTAGAAATCACTAGGATTTAGGCATATTTGGAACTAGCATTTTTCATGAAAGTTGTTTCAAATTGAGAGGAGATCAACATATGTTGGAATCGGCTATCAAGAAGCTATAGTGTGCAAACCGTGAGGCTCCAAAGTTTCAGCCAAGTGTGAACACGAATTCTAGGTATAATTTCAAGCTTTTAAATTCATATATGTTAATGTATGAACGATTTTAAGTATATTGGTATATGTTTTAAGCATTGAAACATATGAAATCACTATGAACATGGTTAGGCCGAGAGTGAGTAGTGATATATTGATAAATGCCCATATGATTTTAAGGCATAAATGAGTTAATGCACATATGTTCATGATTATGGTATAGTTAGAATTAATCAATTTGATGAATTTATTCATGAATTTAGTTGGCAATCAAGGTGTTTGATAAAATTCCTAAATGAACTATGTGAAGCTTAAGAACATTGCCAACCAAGTGTTTGTGAAAATGCTTAAGTGAATTGGCTAAATAAATGGACATTGACGACATGCCATGGTGTGACCGATGGCATGTCACGACCCAATTCCATTCTCTTTAACCGAAAATCACTGAAAATTTTTCGCGTTTTACTGTTACCTTACCCGGTCGTGAACTATACTCACCACACACTGTTGGGCTGTGAGTCAATAATAAACACCAAATCTCATTCATTCTCAATTAATTAAAACGATGTCATACATTTACATTTAATCGTGTACTTATACGATTACATGTTTTACTGACATCTACATCCCCCATAATTACAACTCAAAGGAACACTGTGCTTTTACATTGTTTAGATACAAAAAGAATCACTGTGTATATACCTCTTAGCAATGGAGATGCAGCGGAGTCCAAAATACCACGCCTCAGTCTTTACTGGGCTACTATGCACACTCTGTAGGGGGGAAAATAGAGTGGGATGAGCAACCACACGCTCAGTAAGGCAATAATGCAAGCATGGTAGATAACTACTCTATCTACATGCTGATAGTGTTATGCATAAATCATTTATGGTAGGAGCATGAGGAATAAAACTATGCCATGTGAATATACATATATATCATGTATCAAAATCATGTGCATTGACATATAAAACATGGTAGAAACATCATGTATAAATCATCTCATGCTCAATCTCATTTAAATTCCTAAAAAGGGAAATTCATTAAGAAACCTCCTTTTTAAACCAACATCATAAACCTCTTTCTCAACACATAATTACCACCAAATCAACTCACAATCACAACCACATTTTCATTTCACAATTCACGCATGTGTATAAAAACTAGGTCACTATATCAAAAGTGCCTATGTGGACCATTACATCATAAATCATCCCAGACCACACGCATCCAGGTGTGCGGGGTATCACGCTGGCATGAAGATGGATTATCCCTCACCAGACTTTTTCAACACATAACCATCATGCGGTACATCGTACTCCATGTGATATACACGGTACAGCGTACTCCGCAGACTCATATCATGATTGGGGGTGCCATTCCTAGGTCTTACCTACCCCATACCAAGAGTTTTCCATATCCGTGAAGGAGAGCCTCCCTGCCGAACAGAGCCTCCCCGCTTAACAGAGCCTCCCTGCCTCCTCGGGCTTAAGGATGTTAGCTTAAGGATGTAGGGCTTAAGGATCCTTCCGTAAGAGAGCCTCCCCACCTAACAGAGCCTCCCCGCCTAACAGAGCCTCCCCGCCTCTTTGGGCTTAAGGATGTTGGCTTAAGGATGTAGGGCTTAAGGATCTTACCGTACCCATGTAGGAGAGCCTCCCTGCCTAACAGAGCCTCCCCGCCCCTCCAGGGCTTAAGGATGTTGGCTTAAGGATCCCACCGTAAGAGAGCCTCCCCACCGAACAGAGCCTCCCCTCCTAACAGAGCCTCCCCGCCTCTTTGGGCTTAAGGATGTTGGCTTAAGGATGTAAGGCTTAAGGATCTTACCAACTTTCACAACCTTATACGTGTCACAATGTGAAAACTTGTACGAGCAAAGCTCTAGCACGACTCAGGCATCCTCTCATACAGAGACGCGTACGAGCATAGCTCTAGTACGGTTATACTCATAAGACAACCACTAAAAATCCGCGTACGAGCAGAAGCTCCAGTACGGTTTATAAACATTATCATAGTTTCCAAATCAAGGTGCGAGCTAAGCTCCAGCACATTTCATACAAATGAAAACATAGAAATCCAGGGCGAGCGAGGCTCTAGCGCGATTTATGTCATACAAATACGATAGGCGGCTCATACACAATCAAACAATCCCGGCAATCGGGTTTAGCACTCACAAATGCTTTTCCACAACAACCATACAATACTAGCCGACCCATCTACAAGCTTGCTTAAAACCAAGCAATTTCGTTTTGAAAAGCATCAAAACAGTAGATTTATGCAATTATTAGCCTTACTATCCCATTTCATAAAATCCACTTCAAATCCAAAACCACGCATATACTCCTCATCATTCACGAATACCATCAATCATTTATTTGAGCAACCATGCATTTCATAAAACACCCAATATTCACCCATAAGTTCAAAGTACGAGCAGCTACCTCTATATACTCACAAAATTCCCTTACCTGGAATCGCGATGCGTGATTCCACTTCCTTAAGCTGCTTACTAGTACGGTTCGATTCGTCTTCAACGAACTCTTTGGGACTGCACAAAATCATATCCCGCATTATATTCGATCCATATAATATGACATCGTGCGTTCACTATAGTCAATTCGACCTATAGTTTTCTATTAATGCTTGTGAGGCCTCATTTCTTTACTTTATCCATAACTCGCGTCTATGGATCTTCTTAGGCCTATTAACTTATTCAAAGTCGATATCAAATCGACATAAAGCTCATAGCGTTCATATTTCATGAATCCCCTCACTATGGCATTTATCAATCATATACATACCCATTTTCACAATTCCTCCAACTCACCATGTAATTCCATCTAACCATCTAAAATCATAAACATTACCCCAATAACAACTTTAGCATGCCATAAATCATAAGCTCATTCAATCCCACATATCCTCACATTATACCCATTTTAGATTTCTAGGTCACACCAATTCCACTACATTCCTAGGTAGTTTATCCATCAATACTCATATCAATCAACTCCAAATCAATTAAATAGCTAATGCATTTGGATTGGAGTGTTAGAATCTTACCAATATGATTTTTCTTCTTGCTCCAAATGGTAATGCCCTTAACTCCTTCAATTTCCAAAAAAATGGGAAAATGCCCTCTCACTATGTTGTTCTTCTCTTTGATAGGGACAACTTTGCCTCTAATGATCTCTCTTCAAATCTCACTGAAAATGGCTGATTTTAGAGAGGGAAAATTAGGTTTTTGGGGTTGAGATTGTAAAGTTAAGTGTTTTTTCGAGATTTCCAGATTTTCAGCCCTCCTTATATAGAAATAGCTTGAGGAGATCGATCTGGTCCAAGAGGAGATCGATCTAGTCCCTTAAAATCCCTCTTTTTCACGGCATTTTTAAGCATGAGATCGATCTGTCGAAGCATCAGATCGATCTGTTGAAGCCTGAGATCGATCTGTCGAAGCATGAGATCGATCTGGTCCCAAACAGAGAGCTAAGGAGATCGATCTGGGTGCTTGGAGATCGATCTTTTCATCACAAAAATGCTTAGGAGATCGATCTGGCTCCATTGGAGATCGATCTGCTTTATTCTTTTGCCCAAATAAGAGCATTCTGGCTCTTCCAGATCGATCTCTCATCCTATGAGATCGATCTGGCCCTCATGTTTTCCAGATTTCCTGCAGTTTCCTTGCTGAACTCATACCAACACATCCTTAATCTATTGCCATGGCCATTTTCTCATCCATCCACCTTTATAACTTGAAAATGGCATCCATTCATACCTTATGCACATTGAAACTTGTGTGCATTCATTGTATGTTCAAAGGTATGCTACATAAAACCAAATGAAAGCATAACTCCATTCCATTTTACCACACTACTCATCTTGAGTTTCAATCACATCCATCACTCGCCAGAACTCATTTCTTCATATTCATACTCAATGAAACTTGTATGTACGTTACAATTCATATTACACATACATGCATTGAATCCATGGACTTACATCAATCATACTTTACATTACAAGCCCATTCATATTTATTACACATTATCATTATACATATACGGGGTCTTACATGGCATGCGATGCTCTCGGCCATGGCATGTGGCCGAGAGGTCCAATGGGCCAAGCCCAATTGGTTTCGGCCCAATGTGATTTAATGGATCCCGGATAAGCCCAATAAGAGTTAGTGGGCCCTACAAGCCCAATAGGCCCAACAAAAATAAATAGTAAATTGGAAATGGGCTTAAGGCATAGTTAGCCCCATTAAGGTTTATTAAAGCCCATTAAGTGAAATTGTCACGACCATTATCCGTGACTTAACCAAAACCACTACAAATTTTTCGCATTTTTAACTTACCTTTCCTCTTTTCAATGGTTGGGCTGTGATTCGATGTTAGCTTCCTTTCATACCATATCATCCATTATCATACATACATGTCAATATACTGTTACTGACTGTAACTTCTTGTTATAATATATGTGAGATCATATAAAAGCTAATACTAATACATTCCCCATAATATATATTGTATACATCACTGTACTGTTTCTATGTTTAGATACATAGTCGTACAAAATATGTATACCTATCGATCGATAGGAAATAACAACGGACAACAGGAATACTATCCCTTAAGCACACTCACTCTACTGCTGATGCTCTGTAGAGAGATGTAAAGAAAGGGGGGTGAGCATACAACACGCTCAGTAAGGAAATCAGGCAAGCAAGTAGATATCTATACTATCTACTCAAAATAATGCTATGCCTCGAAAACATCATTTCCTTAACTCACTTTAAAAGCATGTATTTAAATATATATATATATACTTGTACAGATTAAATCCAATGTACAGAAATCATGCTTGCATGTAGTGCAAAACAATGCATCTTTATAGTATCACAATGCCTTTAGATAAATCATGCCATGTATATTTAAATCTCAGTAAATATGACATTTAAATCATTCACAACATAAAAATCAGATTTCGACCCATCCCTTAGGTCTATCCGTAAATAATTAAGTCAATCAAGTGATATATCATGTGAGACTCTGTGGTGAAAATGCAAATAGTATCCTGGACTACGGCCATATCTGATAATGGTGATCCCAAGCTACACAGAATCCTAGTGTGCAGGGCATCACTACTGCAACGGGATGGGGGTCAGTCCATCACAACCGCCAGCTATATCCTCCTCAACTCCACAACACCACACGGTACAGTGTACTCCATGCCACTCGCACGGTACAACGTACTCCGTGGACCCTACATCACAGTCGGGGTGCCTGCCATAGGTCTTAGCCCTCAAACCATGGAATATCATACCACGTCTCTAAATCCACATGCGAATCTCTCATAGTGTGACACTCAGTCTATACGAGGAAATCAAGCATGGTTTTCAACATGTATTATATATCACATACAGTGCGCGCCTTTGAGCGCGACTCACAGTCGACACTCCGCTCAAACACTGTTTCACATCACAAACTCAAACTCTAGTGCGAGTAAACCTCCAGCAACTAGGTCAATGCATAGTTCATGTTTCAAATCAAGTACGAGCAATAGCTCCAATACTATGTCATGTATAAATCATGAAGAATCGAGTACGAGCAATAACTCTAGCACTCTATCATGCATGTCATGGAAATCTAGTACGAATCACAATCCAGCACTAATATATGTGGAAAATATATGAAATCAAGTGCGAGCTGTGCTCTAGCACGATTTATTCTCACAAAATTCGATAGATGGCTCTTTAAAAAGGGATGATTTTCAAAACATCAAAATCAGCACTATAAAGTGTGCTTAATTCACATCAACCTTAAAATCATTAGCCAATCTACCTACTCTGTTGCTAAACACTAGCAAAAACACTCAAAATGGTGGTTTCCATGCTTTTTACAACTTTTCACAAAAGTTGACTTTTTTCCTAACTAAGGGCAAAATCATAATTTACCACTATCGGGTCACAATAATTATTATTCACTTTCTCTAACCCTCAGAGTTTTTAAGTGAATGTAAAAGCAGACGAAAATACGTGCAAGTATCTCTAACTACTCACAAAAGTCCCTTACCTGCAATCACTCGAGAAATTTTACTTTCTCAACGCTGCTCGATCCCGCAGTCTGATTCGTTCCTCCAATAATCTCTGGAGCTGCATATAACCATTTATCAGGTTAATTATATTTTTCCTAATGTATTTTACATTAAATACAGTCTATCTCCCTTAATGGGCTTTAATAAACTTTAATGGGCCTAACTATGCCTTAAGCCCATTTTCATTTTACTATTCATTTTCGTTGGGCCTATTGGGCTTGTGGGGCCCACCAACTCTTATTGGGCTTATTTGAGACCCATAACATCACATTGAGCCTAAAATAGTTGGGCTCGGCCCATTGGACCTCTCGACCACATGCCATGGCCGAGAGCATCCCATACAGTCGGTCACACCATGTCATACCGTCCATGTCCATTTGTTTAGCCAAATTCACTTAGGCATTTTCACAAACACTTGGTTGGCATGTCTTAAGCCTTTCCTATAGTTCATGTTGGCATTTTATCAAACACCTTATGTGCCAATATCATACCACCATCCATATGAACAAATTGATTATAACTAACCATGCCATAATCATGTCTACATGCATATCAACCTATACATGTCTTAAAATCACATGGGTATTTATCAAAACTCATAT
Organism: Firmiana major; assembly: GCA_033439115.1. Taxonomy (NCBI): domain Eukaryota; kingdom Viridiplantae; phylum Streptophyta; class Magnoliopsida; order Malvales; family Malvaceae; genus Firmiana; species Firmiana major. The sequence continues at coordinate 948,034 of JAVKOW010000026.1, forward strand.
ACCAACTTTCGACCATCACATGTTCATAGTGTTTTCATGTGTTTCAATCCATAAAACATATACCAATCAACTCCATATAACTCATAGATTAACATATATGAAGTTGGAAGCTTGAAATTATACCTAGTATTTGTGTTCACACTTGGCCGAAACTTTGAAGCCTCACGGTTTGCACACTATGAATCCTTGATAGCCAATTCCAACATATGTCACTCTCCTATAAATTTGGAACAACTTTCATGAAGATTGCAAGTTCCAAATATGCCTTTTTCCTAGTGATTTCTAGTGAGAGAAAGCTTAGAAAACTTTTCGGTTATGGTTTCTTCACTTTACCGAAAATGAAAGGATGAAGATGATTATGTGTTGGCTGGTATTTATAAGTCCATTAATTAGTCATTAAGCTAAAATCCAGCCACCTTAATTGACTTCCAAAAAGTTTAGGTAATGGTTATCATTTTAGACTTTGTTACCTTTCATTAATGGCTTTTAACTTATTCAAATGGGCTTTCAATTGGGCTTCTCAGTTTGGGATTTTCCTTTGGGCTTTTGGGCTGAAATTTTTACTACTTATTGGACCTTCAATTGTCTCAATATTGGGCCCATAAATTGGCCCAACAATTCGGCCCATTGGGCTTTCCAAATTCGGCCCACACTTATGATACCTTAATGGGCTTTAAAATTTCTAACTTTGGTCCATTTCGTTTTTATCCATTAAATTAAATCTGGAATCTTTTCGAATAAATTTTTCTTACTTTCGGGGATGATTATCTTGTATTCTGACTAAGAATATTTTTCCCCAATTTTTTTCTTCATCCTTAGGTTAATTTTTAACCATGATTAGTCAACTATGGTAAAAGTCCACTTTTCTTAACTATAGTTGACTTTTTCCTTAATCATTGACCAAGTTGACTTTTTCTTAAAATTTTGAAAGTGTCATATCTTATGTCTTACACTCTCGTCTTTACGTTTTAGCCATTTTCGGTAGGTAAATACACCCGAAACACCTTAAATACTTTAACTCGCTAAAAAGGTCCATTTTACCCTTTTTAGCTTTTACTCTCTTTCTCTGTGTTCGAAACTAAATCAAACTGACTTTCCTGCATAAGCTCTCTATATTTTCTCATTTTAAGTTCTTATTTTCAGTCAGAATGATTCAGATCCACTCAGTTTAGCCTGTGACTCTTATAACTCACATTAGGCTTTTATGTAGCTTTTAAGTGTTAAAGCATTTCACTAACACTTAAATCTAGTAAATACTCTTCTTATGATTTAAATAACTCAATACATGTCATACATGTGTAAATCATAAGGACCAAGCTACATAAAATACGGGTCTGACAGAAATATATTGTATTTAATGTGAAATACAATAGGAAAAGTATAATTAACCTGATAAATGGTTATATGTAGCTCCAGAGATTAGTGGAGGAGTGAATTGGACTGCTGGATTGAGCAGCGTTGAGAAAGTAAAATTTCTCGAGTGATTGCAAGTAAGGGACTTTTGCGAGTAGTTAGAGATACCTGCATGTATTTTTGTATGCTTTTACATTCACCTAAAAACTCCGAGGGTCGGAGAAAGTAAATAATAATTATTGTGACCCGATAGTGATAAATTATGATTTTACCCTTAGTTAGGAAAAAAGTCAACTTTTGGGAAAAGTTGTAAAAAGCATGGAAACCACCATTTTGAGTGTTTTACTGCTGTTTAGCAGAAGAGTAAATAGATGTGCTAATGTTTTTAAGGTTGATGTGAATTAAGCACACTTTATAGTGCTGATTTTGATATTTTGAAAATCATCCCTTTTTAAAGAGCCATCTATCGAATTATGTGAGGATAAATAGTGCTAGATCACAACTCGCACTTGATTTCATATATTTTCCACATATATTAGTGCTGATGTATGATTCGTACTGGATTTCCATGACATGCATGATAGAGTGCTGGAGTTATTACTCGTACTCAGTTTTATATGATTTATGCATGATAGATTGCTGGAGCGATTAGCTCGTACTTGAATTTTACATGCGATGCAAGACAGAGTGCTAGAGCATTGCTCGTACTCGATTCTTCATGATTTATACATGACATAGTACTTGAGCGATTGCTCGTACTTGATTTGATGTGTTTTGTGCATAGCATGGTACTGGAGCTATTGCTCGTACTTAATTTGAAACATGACCTATGCATTGACCTAGTTACTGGAGGTTTACTCGCACTAGAGTTTGAGTTTGTGATGTGAAACTATGTTTGAGCGGAGTGTCGACTGTGAATCACGCACTGTATTTTATGTGATATATAAGACGTTGAAAAACTATGCTTGATTTCCTTGTGTAGACTGAGTGTCACACTATGAGATATTCACATGTGGATTTAGAGACGCGGTATTTATTTTCCATCGTATGAGGGCTAAGACCTATGGTAGGCACCCTGACTATGATATAGGGTCCACGGAGTACGTTGTACCGTGCGAGTGGCATAGGGTATATTATACCGTGTGGTGTTGTAGAGTTAAGGAGGTTATAGCTGGTAGTTATGATGGACTGACCCCCTTCTCATTGCAACAGTGATGCCCCACACACCGAGATTTATGTTGCCTGGGATCGCCATTATAGGATATGGCCATAGTCCAGGATATTATTGCATTTCACCACAGATTCTCACATGATATATCACCTGATTGATTTAATTATGATACGGATAGACCTGATGGATGGGTCAGAATCCGATTATTGTGTTGTGAATGATTTAAATGCCATATTTACTTTGATTTGAATATCAATGGCATGATTTATCTAAAGGCAATGTGATGTTATAAAGATGCATTATTTTTGCACTACATGCCTACATTTGAGAACGAAAGCATGATTTCTGTACATGGGATTTAATTAGTACAAGTATATGTATATATTTTAAAGACATGCTTTGAAAGTGAGTTAAAGAAATGATATTTTGAGGCATAGCATTATTTTGAGTAGATAGTGTAGATGTCTACTTGCTTGCTTAATTTCCTTACTGAGCTGTGAGCTCACCCCCTTTTTCTTTTACATCTCTCTATAGAGCATCAGTAGTAGAGTGAGAGCATTTGAGGGATAGTATTATTGTTGTCCGCTGCTATTTCCTATCAATCAGCAGGTATACATATTTTGTGCGGTTCTGTATCTAAATATATAAATAACACAGTGATGTATACGATATATATTATGGGGAATGTATTTGTATCAGATTTTATATGAGCTTACATGTATTATAAAAGAAATTACAGTCAGTAGATAGTGTATTGACTTGTATGTATGAAAATGGATGAATGATATGGTAAACGAGGATGCTGACATTGAATCACAGCCCAACCATTGATAAGGAGAAAGGTAAGTTAAAATGGAAAAAAATTGTAGTGGTTTTAGTTAAGTCATGGAGGGTCGTGACACTCGGGTTGGTGTCTTATATGATGGTATGGGAACATGAGTTGTTGGAACAAAATGCGAACCTCAGTTTGGATGTATCCCCACCTGGGTCAGAGAGAGTGGAGATCATGGCTAGTTTAAGACTGGAGCCAGAGTTGATTGGCCGTATTTGGCAGGCTCAGCAGAGCTATCGATGGTGTATCGGTTGGTTGAGTCAGATACAGGCAGGTGTGGGTATTAATTTTGAGCTGAGTACAGATGACTTATTGAGGTTCAGAGGTAGAGTATGTGTTCCCGAGGATCATGAGATCAGGAGACTGATTCTATCTAAGGCTCACTCATCGAAGTACATGGTACATCTGAAGAGTACCAAGATGTATCAAAACCTTCGGAAGGTTTATTGGTGGTCTAGAATGAAAAGAGATATTGTAGAATATGTCAAAAAGTGTCTCGTTTGTCAACAGGTGAAGGTAGAGCATCAGAAGGATGCAGGATTATTACAGCCTCTACCTATACCGACCTGGAAGTGGGAGCATGTCACCATGGATTTTGTGATGGGATTGTCGAGGACCTGCAGAGGTCATGATGCCATATGGGTTATTGTGGATCGATTGACTAAGTCAGCCCATTTCTTAGCTATGATAGCTATCGATACTCTGAGTCAGCTGGCGAACCTGTATGTACGAGAAATAGTAGGCTACATGGTGTATTAGTGAGTGTTGTTTCTGATAGGGATGCCGACTTCATTTCCCATTTCTGGAAACATTTTTAGGAAGCAATGGGGACCTACTTAAGCCTTAGCACCACTTTTCATCCTCAGACAAATAGGCAGTCAGTGAGGACTATACAGACCCTATAGGATATGTTGAGAGCGTGTGTGCTGGATTTTGGAGGCTCCTGGGACGATTACCTATAGTTAGTAATAGGCAGTCAAAACTCATATACCAACTTTCGACCATCACATGTTCATAGTGTTTTCATGTGTTTCAATCCATAAAACATATACCAATCAACTCCATATAACTCATAGATTAACATATATGAAGTTGGAAGCTTGAAATTATACCTAGTATTTGTGTTCACACTTGGCCGAAACTTTGAAGCCTCACGGTTTGCACACTATGAATCCTTGATAGCCAATTCCAACATATGTCACTCTCCTATAAATTTGGAACAACTTTCATGAAGATTGCAAGTTCCAAATATGCCTTTTTCCTAGTGATTTCTAGTGAGAGAAAGCTTAGAAAACTTTTCGGTTATGGTTTCTTCACTTTACCGAAAATGAAAGGATGAAGATGATTATGTGTTGGCTGGTATTTATAAGTCCATTAATTAGTCATTAAGCTAAAATCCAGCCACCTTAATTGACTTCCAAAAAGTTTAGGTAATGGTTATCATTTTAGACTTTGTTACCTTTCATTAATGGCTTTTAACTTATTCAAATGGGCTTTCAATTGGGCTTCTCAGTTTGGGATTTTCCTTTGGGCTTTTGGGCTGAAATTTTTACTACTTATTGGACCTTCAATTGTCTCAATATTGGGCCCATAAATTGGCCCAACAATTCGGCCCATTGGGCTTTCCAAATTCGGCCCACACTTATGATACCTTAATGGGCTTTAAAATTTCTAACTTTGGTCCATTTCGTTTTTATCCATTAAATTAAATCTGGAATCTTTTCGAATAAATTTTTCTTACTTTCGGGGATGATTATCTTGTATTCTGACTAAGAATATTTTTCCCCAATTTTTTTCTTCATCCTTAGGTTAATTTTTAACCATGGTTAGTCAACTATGGTAAAAGTCCACTTTTCTTAACTATAGTTGACTTTTTCCTTAATCATTGACCAAGTTGACTTTTTCTTAAAATTTTGAAAGTGTCATATCTTATGTCTTACACTCTCGTCTTTACGTTTTAGCCATTTTCGGTAGGTAAATACACCCGAAACACCTTAAATACTTTAACTCGCTAAAAAGGTCCATTTTACCCTTTTTAGCTTTTACTCTCTTTCTCTGTGTTCGAAACTAAATCAAACTGACTTTCCTGCATAAGCTCTCTATATTTTCTCATTTTAAGTTCTTATTTTCAGTCAGAATGATTCAGATCCACTCAGTTTAGCCTGTGACTCTTATAACTCACATTAGGCTTTTATGTAGCTTTTAAGTGTTAAAGCATTTCACTAACACTTAAATCTAGTAAATACTCTTCTTATGATTTAAATAACTCAATACATGTCATACATGTGTAAATCATAAGGACCAAGCTACATAAAATACGGGTCTGACAGAAATATATTGTATTTAATGTGAAATACAATAGGAAAAGTATAATTAACCTGATAAATGGTTATATGTAGCTCCAGAGATTAGTGGAGGAGTGAATTGGACTGCTGGATTGAGCAGCGTTGAGAAAGTAAAATTTCTCGAGTGATTGCAAGTAAGGGACTTTTGTGAGTAGTTAGAGATACCTGCATGTATTTTTGTATGCTTTTACATTCACCTAAAAACTCCGAGGGTCGGAGAAAGTAAATAATAATTATTGTGACCCGATAGTGATAAATTATGATTTTACCCTTAGTTAGGAAAAAAGTCAACTTTTGGGAAAAGTTGTAAAAAGCATGGAAACCACCATTTTGAGTGTTTTACTGCTGTTTAGCAGAAGAGTAAATAGATGTGCTAATGTTTTTAAGGTTGATGTGAATTAAGCACACTTTATAGTGCTGATTTTGATATTTTGAAAATCATCCCTTTTTAAAGAGCCATCTATCGAATTATGTGAGGATAAATAGTGCTAGATCACAACTCGCACTTGATTTCATATATTTTCCACATATATTAGTGCTGATGTATGATTCGTACTGGATTTCCATGACATGCATGATAGAGTGCTGGAGTTATTACTCGTACTCAGTTTTATATGATTTATGCATGATAGATTGCTGGAGCGATTAGCTCGTACTTGAATTTTACATGCGATGCAAGACAGAGTGCTAGAGCATTGCTCGTACTCGATTCTTCATGATTTATACATGACATAGTACTTGAGCGATTGCTCGTACTTGATTTGATGTGTTTTGTGCATAGCATGGTACTGGAGCTATTGCTCGTACTTAATTTGAAACATGACCTATGCATTGACCTAGTTACTGGAGGTTTACTCGCACTAGAGTTTGAGTTTGTGATGTGAAACTATGTTTGAGCGGAGTGTCGACTGTGAGTCACGCACTGTATTTTATGTGATATATAAGACGTTGAAAAACTATGCTTGATTTCCTTGTGTAGACTGAGTGTCACACTATGAGATATTCGCATGTGGATTTAGAGACGCGGTATTTATTTTCCATCGTATGAGGGCTAAGACCTATGGTAGGCACCCTGACTATGATATAGGGTCCACGGAGTACGTTGTACCGTGCGAGTGGCATAGGGTATATTATACCGTGTGGTGTTGTAGAGTTAAGGAGGTTATAGCTGGTAGTTATGATGGACTGACCCCCTTCTCATTGCAACAGTGATGCCCCACACACCGAGATTTATGTTGCCTGGGATCGCCATTATAGGATATGGCCATAGTCCAGGATATTATTGCATTTCACCACAGATTCTCACATGATATATCACCTGATTGATTTAATTATGATACGGATAGACCTGATGGATGGGTCAGAATCCGATTATTGTGTTGTGAATGATTTAAATGCCATATTTACTTTGATTTGAATATCAATGGCATGATTTATCTAAAGGCAATGTGATGTTATAAAGATGCATTATTTTTGCACTACATGCCTACATTTGAGAACGAAAGCATGATTTCTGTACATGGGATTTAATTAGTACAAGTATATGTATATATTTTAAAGACATGCTTTGAAAGTGAGTTAAAGAAATGATATTTTGAGGCATAGCATTATTTTGAGTAGATAGTGTAGATGTCTACTTGCTTGCTTAATTTCCTTACTGAGCTGTGAGCTCACCCCCTTTTTCTTTTACATCTCTCTATAGAGCATCAGTAGTAGAGTGAGAGCATTTGAGGGATAGTATTATTGTTGTCCGCTGCTATTTCCTATCAATCAGCAGGTATACATATTTTGTGCGGTTCTGTATCTAAATATATAAATAACACAGTGATGTATACGATATATATTATGGGGAATGTATTTGTATCAGATTTTATATGAGCTTACATGTATTATAAAAGAAATTACAGTCAGTAGATAGTGTATTGACTTGTATGTATGAAAATGGATGAATGATATGGTAAACGAGGATGCTGACATTGAATCACAGCCCAACCATTGATAAGGAGAAAGGTAAGTTAAAATGGAAAAAAATTGTAGTGGTTTTAGTTAAGTCATGGAGGGTCGTGACACTCGGGTTGGTGTCTTATATGATGGTATGGGAACATGAGTTGTTGGAACAAAATGCGAACCTCAGTTTGGATGTATCCCCACCTGGGTCAGAGAGAGTGGAGATCATGGCTAGTTTAAGACTGGAGCCAGAGTTGATTGGCCGTATTTGGCAGGCTCAGCAGAGCTATCGATGGTGTATCGGTTGGTTGAGTCAGATACAGGCAGGTGTGGGTATTAATTTTGAGCTGAGTACAGATGACTTATTGAGGTTCAGAGGTAGAGTATGTGTTCCCGAGGATCATGAGATCAGGAGACTGATTCTATCTAAGGCTCACTCATCGAAGTACATGGTACATCTGAAGAGTACCAAGATGTATCAAAACCTTCGGAAGGTTTATTGGTGGTCTAGAATGAAAAGAGATATTGTAGAATATGTCAAAAAGTGTCTCGTTTGTCAACAGGTGAAGGTAGAGCATCAGAAGGATGCAGGATTATTACAGCCTCTACCTATACCGACCTGGAAGTGGGAGCATGTCACCATGGATTTTGTGATGGGATTGTCGAGGACCTGCAGAGGTCATGATGCCATATGGGTTATTGTGGATCGATTGACTAAGTCAGCCCATTTCTTAGCTATGATAGCTATCGATACTCTGAGTCAGCTGGCGAACCTGTATGTACGAGAAATAGTAGGCTACATGGTGTATTAGTGAGTGTTGTTTCTGATAGGGATGCCGGCTTCATTTCCCATTTCTGGAAACATTTTTAGGAAGCAATGGGGACCTACTTAAGCCTTAGCACCACTTTTCATCCTCAGACAAATAGGCAGTCAGTGAGGACTATACAGACCCTATAGGATATGTTGAGAGCGTGTGTGCTGGATTTTGGAGGCTCCTGGGACGATTACCTATAGTTAGTAATAGGCAGTCAAAACTCATATACCAACTTTCGACCATCACATGTTCATAGTGTTTTCATGTGTTTCAATCCATAAAACATATACCAATCAACTCCATATAACTCATAGATTAACATATATGAAGTTGGAAGCTTGAAATTATACCTAGTATTTGTGTTCACACTTGGCCGAAACTTTGAAGCCTCACGGTTTGCACACTATGAATCCTTGATAGCCAATTCCAACATATGTCACTCTCCTATAAATTTGGAACAACTTTCATGAAGATTGCAAGTTCCAAATATGCCTTTTTCCTAGTGATTTCTAGTGAGAGAAAGCTTAGAAAACTTTTCGGTTATGGTTTCTTCACTTTACCGAAAATGAAAGGATGAAGATGATTATGTGTTGGCTGGTATTTATAAGTCCATTAATTAGTCATTAAGCTAAAATCCAGCCACCTTAATTGACTTCCAAAAAGTTTAGGTAATGGTTATCATTTTAGACTTTGTTACCTTTCATTAATGGCTTTTAACTTATTCAAATGGGCTTTCAATTGGGCTTCTCAGTTTGGGATTTTCCTTTGGGCTTTTGGGCTGAAATTTTTACTACTTATTGGACCTTCAATTGTCTCAATATTGGGCCCATAAATTGGCCCAACAATTCGACCCATTGGGCTTTCCAAATTCGGCCCACACTTATGATACCTTAATGGGCTTTAAAATTTCTAACTTTGGTCCATTTCGTTTTTATCCATTAAATTAAATCTGGAATCTTTTCGAATAAATTTTTCTTACTTTCGGGGATGATTATCTTGTATTCTGACTAAGAATATTTTTCCCCAATTTTTTTCTTCATCCTTAGGTTAATTTTTAACCATGGTTAGTCAACTATGGTAAAAGTCCACTTTTCTTAACTATAGTTGACTTTTTCCTTAATCATTGACCAAGTTGACTTTTTCTTAAAATTTTGAAAGTGTCATATCTTATGTCTTACACTCTCGTCTTTACGTTTTAGCCATTTTCGGTAGGTAAATACACCCGAAACACCTTAAATACTTTAACTCGCTAAAAAGGTCCATTTTACCCTTTTTAGCTTTTACTCTCTTTCTCTGTGTTCGAAACTAAATCAAACTGACTTTCCTGCATAAGCTCTCTATATTTTCTCATTTTAAGTTCTTATTTTCAGTCAGAATGATTCAGATCCACTCAGTTTAGCCTGTGACTCTTATAACTCACATTAGGCTTTTATGTAGCTTTTAAGTGTTAAAGCATTTCACTAACACTTAAATCTAGTAAATACTCTTCTTATGATTTAAATAACTCAATACATGTCATACATGTGTAAATCATAAGGACCAAGCTACATAAAATACGGGTCTGACAGAAATATATTGTATTTAATGTGAAATACAATAGGAAAAGTATAATTAACCTGATAAATGGTTATATGTAGCTCCAGAGATTAGTGGAGGAGTGAATTGGACTGCTGGATTGAGCAGCGTTGAGAAAGTAAAATTTCTCGAGTGATTGCAAGTAAGGGACTTTTGTGAGTAGTTAGAGATACCTGCATGTATTTTTGTATGCTTTTACATTCACCTAAAAACTCCGAGGGTCGGAGAAAGTAAATAATAATTATTGTGACCCGATAGTGATAAATTATGATTTTACCCTTAGTTAGGAAAAAAGTCAACTTTTGGGAAAAGTTGTAAAAAGCATGGAAACCACCATTTTGAGTGTTTTACTGCTGTTTAGCAGAAGAGTAAATAGATGTGCTAATGTTTTTAAGGTTGATGTGAATTAAGCACACTTTATAGTGCTGATTTTGATATTTTGAAAATCATCCCTTTTTAAAGAGCCATCTATCGAATTATGTGAGGATAAATAGTGCTAGATCACAACTCGCACTTGATTTCATATATTTTCCACATATATTAGTGCTGATGTATGATTCGTACTGGATTTCCATGACATGCATGATAGAGTGCTGGAGTTATTACTCGTACTCAGTTTTATATGATTTATGCATGATAGATTGCTGGAGCGATTAGCTCGTACTTGAATTTTACATGCGATGCAAGACAGAGTGCTAGAGCATTGCTCGTACTCGATTCTTCATGATTTATACATGACATAGTACTTGAGCGATTGCTCGTACTTGATTTGATGTGTTTTGTGCATAGCATGGTACTGGAGCTATTGCTCGTACTTAATTTGAAACATGACCTATGCATTGACCTAGTTACTGGAGGTTTACTCGCACTAGAGTTTGAGTTTGTGATGTGAAACTATGTTTGAGCGGAGTGTCGACTGTGAGTCACGCACTGTATTTTATGTGATATATAAGACGTTGAAAAACTATGCTTGATTTCCTTGTGTAGACTGAGTGTCACACTATGAGATATTCGCATGTGGATTTAGAGACGCGGTATTTATTTTCCATCGTATGAGGGCTAAGACCTATGGTAGGCACCCTGACTATGATATAGGGTCCACGGAGTACGTTGTACCGTGCGAGTGGCATAGGGTATATTATACCGTGTGGTGTTGTAGAGTTAAGGAGGTTATAGCTGGTAGTTATGATGGACTGACCCCCTTCTCATTGCAACAGTGATGCCCCACACACCGAGATTTATGTTGCCTGGGATCGCCATTATAGGATATGGCCATAGTCCAGGATATTATTGCATTTCACCACAGATTCTCACATGATATATCACCTGATTGATTTAATTATGATACGGATAGACCTGATGGATGGGTCAGAATCCGATTATTGTGTTGTGAATGATTTAAATGCCATATTTACTTTGATTTGAATATCAATGGCATGATTTATCTAAAGGCAATGTGATGTTATAAAGATGCATTATTTTTGCACTACATGCCTACATTTGAGAACGAAAGCATGATTTCTGTACATGGGATTTAATTAGTACAAGTATATGTATATATTTTAAAGACATGCTTTGAAAGTGAGTTAAAGAAATGATATTTTGAGGCATAGCATTATTTTGAGTAGATAGTGTAGATGTCTACTTGCTTGCTTAATTTCCTTACTAAGCTGTGAGCTCACCCCCTTTTTCTTTTACATCTCTCTATAGAGCATCAGTAGTAGAGTGAGAGCATTTGAGGGATAGTATTATTGTTGTCCGCTGCTATTTCCTATCAATCAGCAGGTATACATATTTTGTGCGGTTCTGTATCTAAATATATAAATAACACAGTGATGTATACGATATATATTATGGGGAATGTATTTGTATCAGATTTTATATGAGCTTACATGTATTATAAAAGAAATTACAGTCAGTAGATAGTGTATTGACTTGTATGTATGAAAATGGATGAATGATATGGTAAACGAGGATGCTGACATTGAATCACAGCCCAACCATTGATAAGGAGAAAGGTAAGTTAAAATGGAAAAAAATTGTAGTGGTTTTAGTTAAGTCATAGAGGGTCGTGACACTCGGGTTGGTGTCTTATATGATGGTATGGGAACATGAGTTGTTGGAACAAAATGCGAACCTCAGTTTGGATGTATCCCCACCTGGGTCAGAGAGAGTGGAGATCATGGCTAGTTTAAGACTGGAGCCAGAGTTGATTGGCCGTATTTGGCAGGCTCAGCAGAGCTATCGATGGTGTATCGGTTGGTTGAGTCAGATACAGGCAGGTGTGGGTATTAATTTTGAGCTGAGTACAGATGACTTATTGAGGTTCAGAGGTAGAGTATGTGTTCCCGAGGATCATGAGATCAGGAGACTGATTCTATCTAAGGCTCACTCATCGAAGTACATGGTACATCTGAAGAGTACCAAGATGTATCAAAACCTTCGGAAGGTTTATTGGTGGTCTAGAATGAAAAGAGATATTGTAGAATATGTCAAAAAGTGTCTCGTTTGTCAACAGGTGAAGGTAGAGCATCAGAAGGATGCAGGATTATTACAGCCTCTACCTATACCGACCTGGAAGTGGGAGCATGTCACCATGGATTTTGTGATGGGATTGTCGAGGACCTGCAGAGGTCATGATGCCATATGGGTTATTGTGGATCGATTGACTAAGTCAGCCCATTTCTTAGCTATGATAGCTATCGATACTCTGAGTCAGCTGGCGAACCTGTATGTACGAGAAATAGTAGGCTACATGGTGTATTAGTGAGTGTTGTTTCTGATAGGGATGCCGGCTTCATTTCCCATTTCTGGAAACATTTTTAGGAAGCAATGGGGACCTACTTAAGCCTTAGCACCACTTTTCATCCTCAGACAAATAGGCAGTCAGTGAGGACTATACAGACCCTATAGGATATGTTGAGAGCGTGTGTGCTGGATTTTGGAGGCTCCTGGGACGATTACCTATAGTTAGTAATAGGCAGTCAAAACTCATATACCAACTTTCGACCATCACATGTTCATAGTGTTTTCATGTGTTTCAATCCATAAAACATATACCAATCAACTCCATATAACTCATAGATTAACATATATGAAGTTGGAAGCTTGAAATTATACCTAGTATTTGTGTTCACACTTGGCCGAAACTTTGAAGCCTCACGGTTTGCACACTATGAATCCTTGATAGCCAATTCCAACATATGTCACTCTCCTATAAATTTGGAACAACTTTCATGAAGATTGCAAGTTCCAAATATGCCTTTTTCCTAGTGATTTCTAGTGAGAGAAAGCTTAGAAAACTTTTCGGTTATGGTTTCTTCACTTTACCGAAAATGAAAGGATGAAGATGATTATGTGTTGGCTGGTATTTATAAGTCCATTAATTAGTCATTAAGCTAAAATCCAGCCACCTTAATTGACTTCCAAAAAGTTTAGGTAATGGTTATCATTTTAGACTTTGTTACCTTTCATTAATGGCTTTTAACTTATTCAAATGGGCTTTCAATTGGGCTTCTCAGTTTGGGATTTTCCTTTGGGCTTTTGGGCTGAAATTTTTACTACTTATTGGACCTTCAATTGTCTCAATATTGGGCCCATAAATTGGCCCAACAATTCGGCCCATTGGGCTTTCCAAATTCGGCCCACACTTATGATACCTTAATGGGCTTTAAAATTTCTAACTTTGGTCCATTTCGTTTTTATCCATTAAATTAAATCTGGAATCTTTTCGAATAAATTTTTCTTACTTTCGGGGATGATTATCTTGTATTCTGACTAAGAATATTTTTCCCCAATTTTTTTCTTCATCCTTAGGTTAATTTTTAACCATGGTTAGTCAACTATGGTAAAAGTCCACTTTTCTTAACTATAGTTGACTTTTTCCTTAATCATTGACCAAGTTGACTTTTTCTTAAAATTTTGAAAGTGTCATATCTTATGTCTTACACTCTCGTCTTTACGTTTTAGCCATTTTCGGTAGGTAAATACACCCGAAACACCTTAAATACTTTAACTCGCTAAAAAGGTCCATTTTACCCTTTTTAGCTTTTACTCTCTTTCTCTGTGTTCGAAACTAAATCAAACTGACTTTCCTGCATAAGCTCTCTATATTTTCTCATTTTAAGTTCTTATTTTCAGTCAGAATGATTCAGATCCACTCAGTTTAGCCTGTGACTCTTATAACTCACATTAGGCTTTTATGTAGCTTTTAAGTGTTAAAGCATTTCACTAACACTTAAATCTAGTAAATACTCTTCTTATGATTTAAATAACTCAATACATGTCATACATGTGTAAATCATAAGGACCAAGCTACATAAAATACGGGTCTGACAGAAATATATTGTATTTAATGTGAAATACAATAGGAAAAGTATAATTAACCTGATAAATGGTTATATGTAGCTCCAGAGATTAGTGGAGGAGTGAATTGGACTGCTGGATTGAGCAGCGTTGAGAAAGTAAAATTTCTCGAGTGATTGCAAGTAAGGGACTTTTGTGAGTAGTTAGAGATACCTGCATGTATTTTTGTATGCTTTTACATTCACCTAAAAACTCCGAGGGTCGGAGAAAGTAAATAATAATTATTGTGACCCGATAGTGATAAATTATGATTTTACCCTTAGTTAGGAAAAAAGTCAACTTTTGGGAAAAGTTGTAAAAAGCATGGAAACCACCATTTTGAGTGTTTTACTGCTGTTTAGCAGAAGAGTAAATAGATGTGCTAATGTTTTTAAGGTTGATGTGAATTAAGCACACTTTATAGTGCTGATTTTGATATTTTGAAAATCATCCCTTTTTAAAGAGCCATCTATCGAATTATGTGAGGATAAATAGTGCTAGATCACAACTCGCACTTGATTTCATATATTTTCCACATATATTAGTGCTGATGTATGATTCGTACTGGATTTCCATGACATGCATGATAGAGTGCTGGAGTTATTACTCGTACTCAGTTTTATATGATTTATGCATGATAGATTGCTGGAGCGATTAGCTCGTACTTGAATTTTACATGCGATGCAAGACAGAGTGCTAGAGCATTGCTCGTACTCGATTCTTCATGATTTATACATGACATAGTACTTGAGCGATTGCTCGTACTTGATTTGATGTGTTTTGTGCATAGCATGGTACTGGAGCTATTGCTCGTACTTAATTTGAAACATGACCTATGCATTGACCTAGTTACTGGAGGTTTACTCGCACTAGAGTTTGAGTTTGTGATGTGAAACTATGTTTGAGCGGAGTGTCGACTGTGAGTCACGCACTGTATTTTATGTGATATATAAGACGTTGAAAAACTATGCTTGATTTCCTTGTGTAGACTGAGTGTCACACTATGAGATATTCGCATGTGGATTTAGAGACGCGGTATTTATTTTCCATCGTATGAGGGCTAAGACCTATGGTAGGCACCCTGACTATGATATAGGGTCCACGGAGTACGTTGTACCGTGCGAGTGGCATAGGGTATATTATACCGTGTGGTGTTGTAGAGTTAAGGAGGTTATAGCTGGTAGTTATGATGGACTGACCCCCTTCTCATTGCAACAGTGATGCCCCACACACCGAGATTTATGTTGCCTGGGATCGCCATTATAGGATATGGCCATAGTCCAGGATATTATTGCATTTCACCACAGATTCTCACATGATATATCACCTGATTGATTTAATTATGATACGGATAGACCTGATGGATGGGTCAGAATCCGATTATTGTGTTGTGAATGATTTAAATGCCATATTTACTTTGATTTGAATATCAATGGCATGATTTATCTAAAGGCAATGTGATGTTATAAAGATGCATTATTTTTGCACTACATGCCTACATTTGAGAACGAAAGCATGATTTCTGTACATGGGATTAATTAGTACAAGTATATGTATATATTTTAAAGACATGCTTTGAAAGTGAGTTAAAGAAATGATATTTTGAGGCATAGCATTATTTTGAGTAGATAGTGTAGATGTCTACTTGCTTGCTTAATTTCCTTACTGAGCTGTGAGCTCACCCCCTTTTTCTTTTACATCTCTCTATAGAGCATCAGTAGTAGAGTGAGAGCATTTGAGGGATAGTATTATTGTTGTCCGCTGCTATTTCCTATCAATCAGCAGGTATACATATTTTGTGCGGTTCTGTATCTAAATATATAAATAACACAGTGATGTATACGATATATATTATGGGGAATGTATTTGTATCAGATTTTATATGAGCTTACATGTATTATAAAAGAAATTACAGTCAGTAGATAGTGTATTGACTTGTATGTATGAAAATGGATGAATGATATGGTAAACGAGGATGCTGACATTGAATCACAGCCCAACCATTGATAAGGAGAAAGGTAAGTTAAAATGGAAAAAAATTGTAGTGGTTTTAGTTAAGTCATGGAGGGTCGTGACACTCGGGTTGGTGTCTTATATGATGGTATGGGAACATGAGTTGTTGGAACAAAATGCGAACCTCAGTTTGGATG